>ML776650.1:771127-803321 GCA_009831015.1 Picea engelmannii | reverse complement strand
TGTTGAATATGTTCTTGTAAAAGAACCAAAGATCTCGGACAAATTAGAAATCTTTCTAGACCTATAGGTGGCACTTCTAAGTTTACCTTCTCGGGTTGACATTAAATGAACTCTGATTGACATCATCAATTAGAACTAAACACTAACCCACCCAAGTGACTGGATTAGTAGTTGACCTCGCAGGGAAGTGCGCGGAGGGCCTACAAATGAATTGGGTGAAGTACCTCATGAACTAGTTGGAACTAGACTGCAAGGAAGCGCAAGATCAGGGATATGAATTCCACTTCAGCTAGCTTCTTATACTGATCGCTTTCATCGCATGGGAGTTGTCGAAAGGTGCGACCTTCCCGTACATTGATCCCTTTGAACCTCTAGTCATGAAGTTCAATACACTATGGTACTCTAGCGACATGAATAAGCAATGTCAGTCGAATGTCGTGTTCCACACATATTACAACTAGTTGAAGACATCCATCCAGTCTGATCCGCGTATAACCCCAAACACTCTCCACCATTTCATACCTTTAATGAAGTTCAGTGCGGACCACCATTTCATCTATATCACAGCGCAAGCTGACAAACACAAGGAACAGTTGCAGCCTTACTACAAGTTGATGGAGGAGGACTTGGAGGAGATCACCAAGGGCTGGTCGATGGACCTCCTCATTCCAGTAGACCCTACGAAGATGTCTGACTTAGACAGTCTAGAAGCAGCACATGATACGCCTGGACCTAGCAAGATAAAGAAGACCGAAGAGGTCCATGATTTAGATAGCACATCCATGAAGACCGCTTCCATCTCAGCAAAGCAAGGAGGAGATGGCAGAAAGATAGATGGTGCAGAAGTTGAACAGAAGAAAGGTGAGGTTACACCACCTAGAGACGAGGAGGACCCCTCGAATAAAAGGAAGGTTTCCCCTCTGAAACCTTCTTCTAGGAAGAAATCAAAAGCATCTATGACTAAAATGCAGACCACCCTCACCTCGGATGACTTCGACTTCATCGTCGCAGCACTGAACGATGCTTCACTAGAGATAGCAGAAAATAAAGAAGCTCAACAGGAAGAGATATACAGTCGGATCAAGGTTGAACTCCAAGGGATGCAGCAGGCACTACAGTCCAGTCACATAGTTTCATTGTGCCTCCACCATTGGGAACACCAAAAATGGGAGATGAGTCAGATCAAATCCACCAGATCGCAGATACAATCAAAGATCTTCTTTGACAAGCATAGGAGGAGATAGCGAAAGCCACCCAGGATTTAGCACAAGCACAGGAAGACCTTCTAGAGCAACGCATTACTACAGAACGAGAGAAGCTCGCCCTCCAGGTAAAGTTCAATGAAAAAAAAGATCAGCTGCATAAAGAAAAGGAACAGTTGCTCACGGAGAAACTTGAAGTAAAGGAAAGGATCACCAGAGCACTTCACTCTGTGACAGTTGTTGAAGTAAAGGCTGAAGAGAGAGTTCCAGATCAGGTGGAACAAATCGAAGACATAATTCAGAAATTACAGCAACGCATAGCAGACTTGGAACTCCACACTGCGCTTGAGACCCCTCAATATGTAAGAGACCAAAGGGGAGCAACTTTCCACAACGCAGTTGATAGACTAAAAGCTCTTTTCTTGGAGTGCAAGAAGTTGAGTAACCACAGCGCCCAAACATATGAAAACCTCACTTAGAACCCAGAGTTACAATTGTTGGACTCGCAACTCCAGGAAGCAAAGCAGCATGCAGACACACTACATGCAGTTGAAAGCTCTGTTAGCTATAGACAGAATGAAGAGGTCTCATGAGCAATGCACATCCCAGCAACAGATCCATATGATACATAGAAAAGTTATGAAAGTTAATCAAAGGCTCCAACCTGTTCAAGATAAGTCATGTCAGCTATGTACAGAGGTTGAAAGTCGAGGAGTAGATCTAGAACAGGTCGTTAATGCAGTAGAAAAACGCCTAGAAGGGACAGTAAACAACGCAGTAATCTAGGAGTTCACCGAGCAAGAGGTCGTCGCACAGCAGCAACTCGAAGCATCTTGAGGCCTTCGAAGCAGAACTAATCAGACCAGAGTGACTCGGGATGAGTCACAGGTGAGTGTTGGGGGCCTGTTGGCCCTTGACCAAGTTTTGGGAGATTCTTGGTCATATTGACCTAAGTTGGGACTTCGACAGCCTGTCGAAGGAGGAGCGCAAGACGAAGTGGAGATCAAGGGATCTCGGCCCACTTTTGGGTTCTTTTTGGGTTTTGGGGGATAATGTAATGGGATTGGGATGTTGGCCCATGGGTTTTACCCATGTTTAGGCCTATTTTGTAAAGATAAATAGAAGGTTAGGCAATGTAGAAAGAGAACAAGTAGGCCAGTAAGCTAAGTGATAAAGGCTAAGTGCTAGTGTGGATTGTAAGGGCTTTGGGCATTCTGTGTAAGAATTGCAAAGTTGAGTGCAAGTCCTTGTGCGAGACTGTAGAAGGATTTGTGTTGTAACGCAAGGAAGAAGGATCTAGCGAGCTACGCAGATATTTTGTCCTATGTGGAGTAAGGGTTTTGAGGCTCTGTGCTTGTAACCAATTGACTGAAGACTATAAAGAAGAATATTTGGTGGATGTAGCCTCGGGGTGGGGGTGAACCACATAAATCCTGTGTTATGATGCTTTGTGATTTGTCCTATGTGATTTACATGTTAGATCTAATATATATGGTTATATTTAGTGCTTGGCATACTCGATCTGATCTATTTTCCTATGTTAAGTGCTTGAATACAGTATATTAGTGTGAGTACTACGAAGCTCTGTTCTATTAGCGAAGTGGATATTGCTTGCATATTGAGGAACTGACGGTGATGAGTGCTTTATTAAGTGTTATATTCACATATATGTGTCCCAGCTAAGGTTGCAAACACCTGAGTCTTGCAACCATCCCTGCCTCTACCTCGGGTGAAACTTCATCCACTTCGCAGGTGTTGCCAAAAGGGTCGGTAGTTAGGGCTTTGTTGGTTCACTTTTGTAGTGCTGAACCCTAAGTCTTCTTCTGTGCCAACAGGTGTTGTAAGGCATTCTTTTTGCAAGTGCAACCAAAATTTGTTGCCCACCTAAAACTTATGTGGCACCCGATGTTGATCATGGCGCTACTTGTACTTATCATTGGACTTATGTAGGATATCCTGAACCTGTTGGCGAATGTTCTGGATCCGCTCAATGAACCAGGTGGCTTTGCCAGCTTTAGTTGAAGCAGGAGATGAGTCGGTCGAGGTGACCACAAGGGGAAGTGCAACATCTATGGGACCCAATGGTTGGAATACCAACCCCACCTGAAAGGGGTTGTGGCCGATTGAGCTATGTAGGGCTTGGTTGTAGCTATGTTGGAAATAGTGAAGGCTCGCATCCCATGTGCAAGGGTGTTTTTAATTATACATGCGAAGGATATGCACAATCATTCAATTTATGACCTCGGTTTGGCCATCTGTCTGGGGGTGGAAAGTCGTGGATTTGGTGAGCTTGGTGTCCAGCAGTGATCAGAGGCTCGACCAAAATGTGCTGAGAAATCGACTGTCCCGATCTGAGACAATGGTTTGTGGGATTACAAAATGTACCCATACTTTTTCAAAGAAGACTTTGGCAATGGCCTCTGTTGTGATGTTCTTCTTATAGGCAACCAGAATCGCCATCTTAGAAAAGTGATCAACAACCACAAAAACACAGTCATTTCGTTGCTTGGTGGATGGGAGGCTCGACATGTAGTCCATTGAGATGGATTCCCATGGCCTGTCAGGAGTAGGAAGAGGGGCGTACAAGCCTTGTTTCTTAGTGGTCGATTTGGTAATAGCATAGGCAATGCAGAACCTGATATACTTGTTGACCTCCTATCGAAGTTTCGGCCGGTAGAAATGTTTCTGTAGCATCACCATTGTCTTTTCGACATCGAAGTGTCCTACCACCCGACTATAGTGGGCTTCCCAGATCAACTTTGCTTGCTCGCTTGATGGAACACAGATATGGCCCAGACGACATAACAACCCATCCTGAATATGGAAATTATCGATAATTGTGTTTGCACCCAACATTTGGTAGGTGGTGGTGAAGTCTGGGTCTATCTCATAGAGTTGGGACCATCTAGAGGTCTCATGGCCATCGGAGTCTAGCACTGTGGTGAGTGTCGGGACTGGCGGTCTTCTGAGGCAATCAACAACGCGATTTGTGCTCCATATTTTATACTTGATGTTGAGGTGGAATTGCTGCAAGTATGTGGACCACTTTTGATGGCAATCATTCTGCAATTTTCCTTATGTTTGCATGAACTGCAGTGGCTTATGATCAGTCTGAATGAATGTCTCCTTCCCAAGAATGTAATGTCTCCACTAGCAGCAGGCTTGCACAATGGAGTACATTTATTTGTCGTAAGTAGGGTACTTACGGACAGCATCTGATAGTGTCTCACTATGATAGGCCACAGGGTGGTCGTGCTGAGTGAGAACGACACCCACCACATAGTCTGAAGCATCTGTCTCGGTCTCAAAGGGATGTTGCAGGTATGGTAGTGAAAGTACTGGGGCTGAGCACAATCATTGCTTCAAATCGTCGAACGCTTGATGTTGGGACCGGCCCCACGCAAATTTTGTCTTACCACCACCCCTGGTTATTTGGCTGAGGACCCATGCAATATGGGAGAATCCGAACATGAACCTGTGGTAGAAATTAGCAAGGCCCAAGAAGCTCTGAATCTCAGTGAGTGTGGTTGGGGTTGGCCAGTCACGGATGACTTGGATCTTGGTTGGATCCACATGTGCGCCATGTTGATAAATTATGTAGCCTAGGTAATGGACCATGTCCATGCCAAAGGAGCATTTTTCCAAGTTGGCATATAGCTTATGTTGTCGTAGGTTGTGCAGAACCTGTTGAATATGATGCAAGTGTTCGGCCCGAGTCTTGTTGTAAATGAAAATGTCATCCAGATACACCACTACAAAAGTATTGGTGAATGGTCGCAGGATATCGTCCATCATCCTCATGAAAGTGGTTGGAGCATTTCTCAAACCAAAGGGCATGGCCAACCATTCAGAAAGGCCTTCCTTTGACTTGAAGGTGGTTTTCCATACATCTGTCTGTTCTATCGGGACCTGGAGGTAGCCAGACTTCATATCAATCTTATTGAAGTATTTGGCCCCGGTGAGTTGATCAAGGAGGTCTTCGATTCGAGGAATCGGGTACCGGTTTCTGACTGTGATTTTATTCAAAGCCCAGTAATCAATGCAGAGTCACTAGGTTCCATCTTTCTTCTGTACCAGCATGATTTGGCTCCTGCAAGGTGATGAGCTAGGATGGATGTGCCCCTTTTGGAGCAGTACTTGGATCTGTCGCTTGATCTCATCATTCTCTAACAGAGAGCGGCAATAGACTGGCCCATTGGGTAGCGATGCGTCGAGGGTCAGATCGATGGGGTACTTGAACTGGCAGTGCAGAGGTACCCTGGTAGGTGAAGAGAAGATATTTGAGTATTCTTCCATGACCTTATCTACTTTCTTTTGCTGTGTGGAGAGGTCAGTCGTAGAGACCCTCGATGTCGTTGTGATGTTTCGCTTATTCTGAGAGTGAATCACGAAGAAGACAAACTTCCCCATCTGAGAGATGACCTTCCTGCGTTGCTTAGCAGAGATCAAGGAAATAGCACTAGGTGGGACTGCCTTGGGTATCCTGTACAATTTCCTGTTCAAAGTAATAATAACACTACGAGGCCTAGACTCATATACAGGACGACATTTCCATAAATAAGGCTGGCCCAAAAGAACATCACAAACTTCGAGAGGAGAAACATCACACAATACCTCATCTTTGAAGGGCTTGATGTCGTATGATAGTCGGCACTGTTTCCTGACGCGGAGATCGCTTCCTTGGTGGAGCCATCCAATGATGTAGAGTTGTCGGTGCGGCATTGTCGGCAGGGCCAACTGCTTGACGACCTATGTTGACTTGAGGTTCTTCTGGATACCGCTATCAATGATGAAGTACAGTGGGGTGCCTTTTACCCACATCTATGAATGGAAGAGGCATTCTCCTTCTTCTAGCTCATCTGGTTCACCAGGTTGGAGCTTGGTGGTAGCAACGGTGGCACTGGGTTCCACATCAATGATCTGTCTTCCCCTTTCTAGTTCTAGCTCAGAGTCTGAACCCACATATGATTCATAGGCTTTCACTTCGGCCACCAGGGACTGCTTTGAGCGATGGTCAGCAGTGTTATGCCAAGGGCTCTTATGGAAGTCATGCCACTTCTTAGTATCTTTCTTTGTCTTTTCAATGTCCTTCTTTGCTTTTGGATTGGATTGGTTGTCCTGATACTTTCCATATTTGCTCTGTCCTTTTTTCTATGTGTTGGGTCCGCCCTTTCCTAGATTTTTTTGTCAGGGGTTCACAGGCCCAAATTGTCGCGTCTTTTGTTTGAGCTTATGCTCGATTTTGACGACATATCAGTAGGTCGCGCCCAAGGATGATATGTCCAAAAATTTCATTTCGGTCTGGATGTATCTATGAAGAGCATCGCGATTCTTGAGCACCAGATGTCACTCTGAATCTTTGATACCCAACTTGGTGTGCAAGGTATGAAAGATATTTATGAAATCTGGCATTGCTTGGTCTCTTTCTTGCCGCAGTTTGGTCCATTTGGTATATAAGTTGTCATAACTTTCGACAGGGTAGTATTGTTCCTTAATATCATCCCTGAAGGATTCTCAGGTGGTCGTGACTATAAATAATGAGGATTACTCTGTTTCCTTTTGCTCACAGAAATTTTCCCACCAATCTTTGACATGGGGAACGGATTTGAGGAGCGCAAAAGTAATATTTTCTCTATTCGAAAAGTTATGGACAGAAAAATACCCTTCTAGTAGATTCAACCACTTTTCTATAGCATCTGCGTCTATCTGACCTTCAAATATCAGAATATCAAAGTTTATTTGTACCTTGAAGGGGGCGGCACTTCCGCTCGAAGAAGATGTGTCATCTGTTGGTAGTCGTCGAAGGATTTGCGTGAAACTATCCATCATCTCGTTCCTTTGTTGCGTGAGGGATTCCTCAATAAATAGTTTGAAAGGATCTCTTGTCTCGTCATATTTATTTTCTCCTAACATGAAAGGTCACTTGGGCGTTCGAGATCTTTTATCCTCAAGAGAAACAAGCTCGAGACCCAACTCTTTGTACTTCGACCTCGTTGGGGACATGCATTAAGACGACAAGGAGCAGACCACTCTGATACCACTGATCCATATTTTATGAGAAGAACGAAATGAATACAGATTATTAACAGGTGTTTAACACAAAATAACAGAGATATAGTAAAACTAGTTTTCTATTCAATAAGGAAATAAGTTGAAACTGTAAAATGCAGTGGAAACAAGCTTGTTGGAATGGTAGCGGCTTAACTCTGAGAAAAGATGCGACAGTTGCACTCATTAGCAAGAATATGAATACAATGAGGCTTTGAAGGCCTTTTTTACAATAAACAGGAATTCCAAAAACCCTAGACATCCAAAAACCTAACCCTGGGAGATGAAGCGCCAAAAGTCATGTGGGCCCCGTCTGGGTAAGTTAGTACATCAACTTCTCGGGGTCGTAACTTTTGCATACGATCTTCGTTTTAGGCATATGATAGCCCGTTGGAAAGGTATCATCGAGGAATTCATTTTGGGGGCTCAATCATGCCTTTGAATATCATTAAGAAGCCTGATCCTGAAAAACCTTCATTTAGGCCCTCAAAATGGCCCCGAAAGTTAAAATTGTTAAAAATAGTAAATTGCCAAAATTGCCAGAAAATTGTTTTGAACCAATTGGAAAAGGTGGGTGGCCACCAATATCCACTTGGATCATTGGAAGAGTAGATCCTCTATTGTATAGAGTTATGAATCAAGTATCTAGAAAAAGGAGGAAAAGCAAGGAACTGCATCTTAGAGCTCAGATTGGAGACTACAATATAGACTATGTGGTCCTCGACCTGGGATCAGAAGTAAATGAAGCAGACTTGGGAATTGATGGGAAAACCTAAATTTATTTACTCTCCTATTAGGCGCAGCATGGCTAATCAGCAAGCGGTGAGCCCCTTTGGAATACTAGAGCATGTCCATGTAGACATTGACGAAGTAAGGACATTTGTAGACTTCGAAGTGATCGAGATTGTTGATGATAGTTGTCCCTATCCTGCGTTGTTGGGTATTGATTGGGATTTCAACAATTTGACTGTTGTTGACCTAAAAAGGAGAAGAATGAAATTTGAAGGTGATGTACTTAGGGTCATTGTACCTCTTGATCCCGATGAAGGTCGCAGATACACAGAACCTATAAGAGAAGAAGACTGTGCCTATGAGCTAGAGAACATCTATACACTAATAGCAGGACAACATGATTATATTAATTGTACAGCAGATGAAAACCTAAGTTGGAGAAGTGAAAGTGCATGCTCATCAAATTTAGAAGAAGCATTGGAAATTGGAAAAACATAATGTATGAAGTCTCTACGCGAAGGTGTGCTAGATTGACCAAATTTGTTCGTTGGATTGGCATAGAAGTAAGTAATCTTCCTACATTTGATGGCTTGAATAATTTGAATACATTTCTATTTTAATTTGAAGGAATTGTACCAGTACAACAGAGGTTGTTGGCACTAGATGAAGACTTTAAAGCAACGCCAGCTAGATGGTGGGAAACACACAAGAAGAACATTGTGGAGTGGGTACAATGTCACACCTTACTGATAGTGTGCTTCTCAGACCAAGATGAAGGATGTGAAGTTCGATAAACGGGTCAAAGTTGTCCTAAGAACCATTTGCGAAGTTTTGAGAAATCCTGGAGCAGCATTCCTAAAGAACATAAGTTCATTAACACCCTAGATACCACGCCTATCAACTGGTATCTTCAAGTAGAACTATGCTTAGTCACTATAGATTAGTATGGTATGACCCAGAACTTTGTAGCTATGTTCCTATTTGAAATTCAGTACCCCACAATAGATCAGACTTTACAAATTGTAAGATGGAAGGTCTTTGAGGAAGCACCTAACCTTCCTCTTGAACAAGAAGAAGATGAATGGACTGCGCCTCTTCAGTGGTTATAGGGTTGTTATAATATTAATGTTGATGAGGATGATGACCCTAGGAATGTGAACATTTAAAAAACCGAAGGACAAAGATATATAGAAGGGCCAAGGATTGAATTACCTTTTTTTGGACAGCCTATTAAAATTAAGAAGGTTAATATTGGAACAGAGCAGGCACCTAAGTTGGCAAATATTGGAGATTATTGGGATGATGCTACTATTAGTAAGATTACAGAACTATTGCATGAGTATTGGGACTTGTTTCCAACCAAGTTCATAGACATGAAGGAAATTAAAGGGCCCATGGGAAAAATGAAGATTCCTTTGAAAGCGGATGCAAGACCTGTCAAGTAGAGGCCTTACAGACTAAATCCCAAGTACAAGTAGAAAGTTAAGACTGAATTAGATAGAATGTTGGAAGCAAGAATCATAGAACCAAATGAAGAATCTTAATGGATCAGCCCTATGGTGGTCCAAGATAAGAAGTCGAGAGAAATCAGAATCTTTGTAGATCTAAGGAAATTGAATGATGCATGTTTACATGATCCATTTCCTACACCTTTTACTGATGAAGTTCTAGATAATGTAGGAGGACAAGAATTTTATTCATTCACAGATGGATTTTCAGTCTATCACCGTATCAGAATTGCTAAGGAGGATAGACATAAGACTACATTTGCAACAGAATGGGGTTCTTTTCTGTACATTGTGATGCCTTTTGGTTTGAAGAATGCACCAACCATCATTTCCAGGGTGGTGGTCGAAGCATTTAAGGAATTTTTACATAAGTTTTTGGAAGCATACTTTGATGATTGGACCATTTTTAGCCTACTGAAAGATCATATTGAATGTTTGAGATTAATGTTAGATAAGTGCAGGCAATTTCAGATTGCCCTAGACTTGAAGAAGTGTATTTTCTTTTCACCTTTTGGAGTGTTGTTAGGACACACTGTGTGTAAACAGGGGTTGTTGGTAGATCCTTCCAAGATTTCTATCATTGTTGATCTACCTCCTCCCACTTCGGTTAGACAGTTGCGCACTGCATTGGGACACACTGGATATTATAGAAAGTTTATTAAGGGTTACACACAGATAACATCACCTATGGAAAATCTATTAAAGAAGGATAGTAAGTTTCAATGGACGGAGGAATTCCAATAGAGCTTCGACACACTAAAGAAGAAAATGGTCACTATGCCTATTTTGGTTTTTCCAGATTGGAGTAAGGAATTCCATGTTCATGTTGATGCTTCATCCATTGCATTAGGGGCAGTTTTAGCACAGCCTGGTGCAGGAGATATTGACCACCCTATAGCCTTTTCTAGAAAGAAGATTTCTAAATCTGAAATGAATTATACTACCACTGAAAGAGAAGGCTTAGCTATGGTATATGCGTTGGAGAAGTTTAGACACTACTTGTTGGGAGGAAATTTTAAGATGTTTACTTATCATTCTACATTAAAGTACTTAGTCAACAAGCTAGTGTTGGGGGGGAGAATATGCAGATGGCTATTATTATTCCAGAAGTATGACTTTGAGATTGTGGTCAAGCCAGGAAGAATGAATAAGGGACCTAGCCACTTATCCAGGTTAGAACATGGCGACGAACCTACCCATTTTGATGATACACTACCAAATGCACAGTTGTTGGGTATCATAAAAGTTGACGATCACTTCACTAAGATAGTCAAGTTCTTGTCCACGGGAATGGCACCTCACGAATATATAGTTATTCAGAAGAAATAGTTGGTAGTCCACGCTACATATTTTCAACTTATAGGTGGGCAGTTATATAAGATGGGACCAGACGAGATATTAAGAATATGCATTATGGATTCAGAAAGACCATTGATCCTTACAGAAGCACATGAAGGCATCGCAGGAGGAAATTATGCAGGGAAATAAACAGCACAAAAGGTTCTCAGAGTTGGCCTCTGGTGGCCCACTTTACATAAGGATGCTAAGAAATACTATAGAGCCTGTGATGTATGTCAAAGAGTAGGGAAGCCTTCCTGAAGGGATGAGATTCCCTTAGCACCTCAGCTAAATTTACAGGAATTTGAGAAATGGGATATTGACTTTGTAGGACCTATCAACCCACTAGGAAAGTGCACAGGAGCTCAATATATCATCACTACTATAGAGTATCTGACCATATGGGAAGAAGCAAGAGAAGTTAAGGACTATAGTGCAACTATAGTTGCGCAGTTCATCTTTGATGATATCATAACCAGATTTGGATGCTCGAAGATCCTTATGATTGATCAAGGCACACACTTCATTAACAAAACTATTGAAGCCTTGACTCAGGAGTTCTAAGTTCACCATCAGAAGAGCACACCATACCACGCATAGGCGAATGGTACAGTCAAATATTTCAATAATATTTTGGAGACAGAGCTGACTAAGACTTGCAGTGTTAATAGGGATGATTGGGATTTGAGAACTCCAATAGTGTTATGGGCTTATCGAACTACTTGCAAAAAGTTAACAACGTAGACCCCCTTCAAGTTAGTTTATGGCCTAAAAGCAGTGGTACCTATGGAATATTTGGTTCCTAGTTTAAGAATTGCAACATTTACAGGTATGGATGACACCGACATTGTTCAAGACAGGCTCATGCAGTTGATAGAACTAGAGGAAGACAGGTTCATTGCAGGATTTCATCAACAGGTACAAAAAGAACGAGAAAAGGCTTACCATGACAGACATATTAAGAAGAAAGCATATAAACAAGGAGACTCGGTACTTCTATATGATAGCAAGTTCATGAAGCATCTAGGAAAGTTCAGGACACATTAGCTTGGTCCATTCGAGGTTTCCTATGTTATAGAAGGTGGATTTGTGCAATTGAAGACTCTTAATGGAGAATGGAAGGATGGCTTAGTGAATCGGAGTCGGTTGAAGTTGTATTGTGACAACCAACTACCTTGCAACTCTCAGTAAAATCAAAGTAAGATGGGTCTAGGTACCTTGTGCAGTTGAAATTGGGTACCAGACACATAAAATACAGTCTGCCCATGATAGGGAGGGATAGAGCAGAAAGCACAGGTTGCTTTGTGCAGTTTGCAGTCGAATTAATACAAAAGGATCAACCCTGCAGTGACTTGGGATGAGTCACATGTGAGTTTTTTGGTCCTGTTGGCCCTTGGTCATAGATTAAGGAAGAAAGCGAATATTAAGGAAAAATAAAGACAAAATAGGAAGTGCGTGGAAGGCACACAAACCAAGGAGGGGTCGAAGTGGTTAAAGAAACATAAAAGAAGGAACGAAGTAAAGGAAAGCAAGTCGTTGAAAGAGAATATCAAGTAGCAAAGAAGATAGGTCATGGACAAGTTAGCAAGTGGAAGAAGATACTAATGGGTGCTTTGGAGCACCTCGCAGAGAAGAAGGAAGAACAAGTCGGCGAATTCCTTAAAATGTGAGTTATGTGGACCTAGGGTTTTGGCAGTTGGACTTCGGTCTAGAGTCATGGAAGGATAAATAGAGGTCTAAAAGGGTGAGAGAAGAGAGAATAGTTATTTTGAGATCTAAAAGTGTTATTTTTTAGAGAATTCTTGTATTTTGGGTCTTCAGTTGGGTGTAAATATCTACTTTGCAGCTGGGTGCACAAGGAAAGGAAATAAAGAGGAAGAGAGAGAAGGATCTGCTACTGAGTGTGTAGATAGAACTGTATATTTTCATCTACTTAATCAATAAACACAGTTCTATGGACGTATCCCTAGGGAGAGGGTGAACCACATAAAATCTTATTGTTCTATGTGGTTGATGTTGTGATATTTTCTATCTATTATATTGTTATTGCATTATTGATTTCCCTACTGAAGATAAGAGATATAACTAACTTCGTGAAGTTAAGTGTAATACTGTGAAGAATCTCTAGGTTACCTTGCATTATTGTTCTGGATTCATCTTGCATTTCCTCTGGTTGTAGACACCTATGTCTTGCAACCCCCCTATTGCTACTTCGGGTGAGACTTCATCTGCTTCGTAGGTGCTACCGTAAGGGCCAGTAGTTAGGATTTGTTGGTGTGTTGTTAGAGTTGAACCATGGGTCTGCCCATGTGCCAACACTCCACATATCCAGTAATGAAAGTTGAAGAAAAGAGCTCCAGGTTATCGGAAAAGAAGAATGAAGAGAAAGCTAAGAATTATGTAGACATTCTCAAAGGAAGGAACCATGGATAGAAAGAGTCAAAGAGGAATGAATGTAGAAGAGACGTATCTCAAAGAATACCGTGTATCCACATGTTTCAAAGAATCTTCAATAATTGTGAAGGAAACAATAGAAGAGAAGATCGAGATCAACCAAGGCATGAATTCAGAAGGAATACATCACAAAGAAGATCATATACTTCTAGGTATCAAATTTTCTTTTATAGTTATTGTTTTACTTGTAATAACTTTGGACATAAAGTTGTATATTGCAGAGCTTATGGAAGAAATGTTCAAGCAAGAAATGTTTATGTGGCTCCATACAATATTGAATGTTACAAATGCCACAACTATGGACACATAGCTCGTGATTGTAGAAGCATGATGGATACTTCCATGAAAGAAAACATTGATATAATATATAAGAAGGTTTGGAAAAGAAAGTAAGAACAAGTGAATGAAGAATTCCCAGAAATCATACTCTTGAGATTTGCAGTAGTGCAAGATCATGACAAATCTACATGAAAAAAAGGACGATAACAAGACTCAGAATGATCCTATTGTAGAGAAGCTTGAAGTATTCTTATAAGCCATCTGTCTTGGAGACTCCCAATAATGTGAATGATAAAGAGGGGGAGTCTAAGTAGTAGTTACAGATCATAGAACTATTTTTAGAGTAGTATAAGGTGTTTGAAAATTTTGGAAGGCATATTCAGAATGATTTGAGGCAGAGATTCATGATTGTTTAGAGATTTCAAGAATGTATTCAGGAAGTGATATATTTAGTACAGATTGTTGCATACATATAGAGTCTGATTTGTAGATTGAGTAGACAGCTTGAGAAGCAGGAATATGTAGTGATGATTTGTAGCAGATTCGAAGAAGCTCTCATAACAATGAAGTGGTAGATTAGTCAATAATGTGTGTTGTTGTGCAGTAGAGTCATGGAAAGTTGTTATGACATATGGATAGAGATGATTTCGTGAGATATTTGGTAGGTCTAGATTACTATACTTGACATGAACCAGAGAAGCTACATGACATTGGATGTAAGCATGAGATCGGAAGGAATTGCATCAAGGAAGATGGACTCAAAAGTAAATTTTATTGATAGGTGAAACCAGCTACTAAAAGGCACAACAAGACAAAGAAAAACCATCAGGAAAAGTTATATTGTCAAGAGAAGATTGTTGGATGATTATTTCATTGATGTCAATTCAGTGAAGATGACAAATCATGAAGACTTGAAGTCAAGAAATGAAGAAATCTTAACATGAATTATTTTCATATACATCACCATATTACGGTAACAAGAAGAACCAATGGACAAAAATCACCAAAAGAGAGGAAATAAATCATATACAGGAAGCCCCGCATTGATCTACACAACATCTTGTAGAAATGGGAGAGAAATCATCAGAAGTAGTTACCCTTAATATCAAAGGGTAAGAGAAATATCAGAAGCATGAAGACATGGGAAGTGCATGAAGACAAAGAGAGATTGTAGAGAGAAGGTATATTGTCTGGGGGATTCACTCTTTGATATTGATATCAAAAGGAAAAAGAAATATCAAGAGAGAAAGATCATAAGCATAAATATAGGGGGAACGGCCTCAAAGAGAGTTACCCTTTTTCATTGATGTCAAAGGGGGAGAGAAACATGAGGAGAGAAAAATATTGGGAGCATTGGTCACGGGGGGGGTATGAGTGTTGTCATCAATGCCAAAGGGTGAGATTGTTGGAAAGTTAATTTTCATCGATGTCAACCCTAGAATAAATACAAGAGATGGGTGTATTTTGAGAAGTGTCCAAAGTGGTATCCTTATGGCATAGCTCTAATCATGGCCCTCACGGGAAGATGTTTTGAATAAGTCTACAAGAAGCCCTAGAAATATTGTTAAGTGGTTAAGAATCCCCATAGGTGTGGTAATGAAGCTTGGAGTTATTTAAAGAAAAAGAGTGTGAATGGCAGTGTAAATTTGTGCACAACCCTCATATATGGATAGTCCCAATCATTCCATATCCAATGGTAGGTGGAACACCATGTGGTTCCTCACAGTTGAGGAGATATGCCCTCTTGAAGATGGAATCCCCGAAGTATGGTTAAGAAGCCCTAAACAGTTGTAACAAGAAGTGACAAGTTGGCCCTAAATTAATTAAAAGAATAAAAGTTGTTGCAAACAAGAAGTTACAAGTCAGCCCCATTGCAATGAATATTAAAATAAATATTAAGGATATTGTTGGTAAAGTCAAACCCAATGGAATAATCATTAAAAATTATTTTGAATTTTATTTGGGTCAAGTCACCCCTAAAAGATGGTGTCGGATCTAGTATAAATAAGGTACCTAGGATTTCATTTGTTACATCAAATCAAGTGATTTTAATCTAAGATAATGTTGGAGGCAGGCCAAAGAAGAAAAGCAAGGCGGGTTTGGGAAAGAAAGCATGCACGAGGAAAGTGACAGTTGGAAGGAAGAACAACACGTGCACATACAGGGGAGACCTAACGACGCTAGGGCCAGGGTTTTGGTAATGTATTGTAATGGTTGAAGAATCGAAAACATATAAATCGATACTTTGGTATCATAGAGCGGTTTGAAGTTCTGATTATTGTGATTGTTAAAGAGTTTGGAGGTTATAGAGATAAGTTGTTATTGTAGAGAGAGTTGTTGTAGCGAACCGATATGTAATATTTTGTTGTGTGATCTATTTTGTATAAGTTGTTGAGCTAGAGAAGATGAAGGAGGGTAGATCTTGAGGGTTAGATCGCAGGCTGAGGAGCCTGGTGCGATCTAGTCCGCCTCATATAGATCTTACCCAACGAGGAAGAGTTGTAAGCGCATGGCGCTATAGATGTGGAAATACTACAAAAAAAAGAGACAAGAGACAAATATTTGTGGACGTAGCCCAGGAAGGGGTGAACCATAGTAACATCTATGTTGTGTGATGAATGCATGCATATATTTATTGTCTCCAGTAGTTATTGTTATGCTTAATGAATGAGTTGTTATATTTCTTGCTTATTCGCAAATGACAGTATATTGCATTTACGGTTATAATAATGGTTCAATATATAGTTCTCATATCTCACACTCAATCCTAGGTTGTAAACGCATGAGTCTTATAACCACCCATTAAAGTTATCTCAGGTGAGACTGTGCAACGCATTCTATGTGTTGTGTTGCCTTCTGGTTTACCAGGAGGGCCAATAGTTTTAGAGGCTTTGTTGGAAACCCATACAGACATGAACCCCGGGTCAATAAACTCGGATAGAATAGAAGAGTCAACCAACAAATGTTTTTGTTGTCATTGGTAGGAACAAGAGAGGGTTGAGTTGATGAGATAAGTCGAAGATCTGTCAGAGGCGGATCAAGAAAATATTAGGGTGGAAACCAATGAGCCATTAGAAGGGGAGGTTGAGACCATGGAATCCCAGAAAAGCAGATATCGAGAGCTGGTTAAGAACAAAAGAGCTATATTTTGCACAGAAAGACAATAGAAACCCTAGAGTAACACCCCGCAAATATATTGAGAAATACGTGTTTACTGATTTCAATGAAGTCTTTTTCTGCGATTTTCCACATTTATTGCAGGAGTGGATACTAAGGTGGAAGGATAAACACGAAACAAACTAGATTTGATAGCTAGAGTGGACCCCAATACATATTGAGAAGTTACAGTAGGTGAACAACAAATTCACCCGCGCAATAGATTTTTGGCTTGACATTATTGTGGCAGGCTTTATAACATAGTTCGTAGTTGACACAGCGAAGTTGTATAGTGCAGCGGAACAAGAGTTTCTACATGGACCTCGAGGAAGGTACATTCGATCGTTGTATAGTTCTATTAAGATACTGCTATATAACAAAGGTGTAATGACAATGGAGTTAGACAGCTAAACTTCCCTGCGTGCATGGGGGAAGGGGGGAAGCACTGACAAAAAAAAGGAAAAATGGAAGGAGGAAAGGATAAGGGCAAGAAGGAGGAACCCTTGGACCCAATCATAATGGACGATGACTAGATCAAGTAGATCATGGTGACGGCTAGAAAGACGCATAACGGAGTAATACAAGATGAATAACAAGAAGAGAGACGCAGCCGCGAGGGAAGGCTTGGTGAGTGATGAGGAAGAGGTAGAGGATCTCCGGGCTGTGGAGCATATTGAGGAAATCCTACGCCAAACATATGAGAGGAAGACGAGAGGTGCAAGAGCGGGAAGAGAAGGAAACAATCCTATCCATATTAATGTCAGGGTGGAACCCATAAACCTATGTGCGACTAATACACCAAAGGGAACACCACCGTTTAGACAACCGAAGTTCAGAAATAATCAGACAGTAGGAAGTACATCTACACAAGGAACAACAATTGTTGGAGCCAGTTCAGGTAGCACTAGTCAAGTATCTACACCACACGGCGGTAGTAGTTCAGCATTCATAATGGTAGGACATGATCCCACCATTAGGTTACCATAATTTCAAGGAGAAGTAGCAGAAGACCCTAAGAAACATTTGTTCATTTGTGCAAAGATCTGGGAAGCAAAACAGATCACTGATGAATATATCAAACTTGCGCAATTATCTATTACGCTAAGAGACCGCGCACTAGACTGGTACATGAGTCTCGATGCAAACAATGAACTTGGGATGACAAGGACACAGACAGACATTAAGAAACTATTGGTAAATGAGTTCCAGAAGCCAATTTCAGAGGATTAATACATGAACGAGATGATCGACATAAGAAAAAAAGTAGGAAAGTATGTATGGGACATTGATCAGAGATTCAAGCGATTGAAGGGAAAGTTAAAATGTCTTATAACCGATATGCAACATCGGCACCTGTTTGTCTACTCATTTCTACCACACTTAAAATACCCATTGCGACAACAGAAGTTCCAGATGCAGGAAGAGGCTCTGCAGGCAGCCCTGCAACTAGAAGAAAATCAGTATCAACACACGAACCCAGCTATCGAAGAATTGAAGGAGGACTTGAAGAATCTAACATTTCAGCTGAACCAGAATGAGAACAAGGACAAACGAGAAGTTGTTTGGTGCACTACATGTAGGACGGAAGGACACCACAAGAACGAAAGTCCAACATTCGTGCAGTATATGGCAACAAGAATGCCAAATCTGTTACCAACAGGAGGATTGTGGTGCGAAATCTGCAAGAAACTGGGTCATGATCCTTATCGTTGCACGATGATGTAGAAATATCAGACAGTCCCAAAGAGTTCCTATTGCACCTTTTGAAAGTCAGTAGGCCACGACGACAAATATTATAGAACTATGGAGTTGATGCGAGAAAGGACATCAGAGGCATATAGAGTGCAGGCAGAAATGATGACTGGGCAAGCCGCACCACAGTTTAATCAAGTTCCAGCTCCATACAACACTGGGTAGCAGCAGTATAATACTACGCAACAACCATATAATAATGTGCAGCCGCAATACAACACAGCGCAGCCTCAGTACAATACCGCGCAGTATAATCAGACACCTCAGTATAATGCGTCGAGAGGAGATAGAGTAGGCTACAGAGGTGGAGGACGAGTAAGAGGAGGTAGAGGACGAGGTAGAGGACGAGGTAGAGGACCAGTGGTATGTCACAATTGTCAACAACTGGGACATTACGCAAGGGAATGTCCACTTCCACCAGTGACTTGTATGTATTGTCGTGCATCAGACCATGATACGGAGGAATGTCCGACACTATTAGTAAAGATCCTAGAAAAGAGAAACCAGAACAACTAGAATGTTCAGTGGATTTCAGTCGAAGCAATGGATGAAGGACAGAACATCAACATAGTTACTCGCGGAGGAGCAAAAACAGGAAATGACGCAGTCCAACAAGAACTAGTATAAAATCAGTGGTTGAAGAAGAATGTCGAACCAAGGAAACAATTAGACACACAGAATGAGAAAGAAAAATTTAAGGAAGCCAGACAAGAATTTCATAAGGAATACATGGCGTCAAATTCAACTGCGCAACAAAACAAAGAAGCACCAGAGTACGAGATGCCTCCATTATTGGATCATACCAACAAAATGCAACCCATGGGACAAGTAAGTACAATCAAAGGCTTTTTTCAATCATGTGTAAAAGTATTAAATGACCCATCATCAATGAAAATATTGCAAAACATACTAGAAAAATGTAGCATCGAGACGGAAGGAAAACTAGAACCAAAAACTATCAATCACCTACATACAAGGAGAAGAACCAGTAGGGAGTTCAAACTGAATGCCAACATCGAGGATTTCAACATGGGCGATATCATACTAGATATAGGATCTGAAGTTAATGTATTACCAAAGAAGACATGGCAATGCATGGGAGAGCCCACATTAGGATATTCAGTTGTTCGACTAAAACTAGCAAACCAACACAGAGTCCTACCAATCGGTAGACTGAAAGGAGTGACAGTAGACCTAGATGGAGTGCACACTAAAGCAGATTATGAATTCATTGAAATAGTGGACGGCACAACACCTTACCCAGCGTTGCTTGGTCTGGATTGGGCATTTGACAACCAGGACATAATCAACTTGAAGACCAGCAAAATGACATTTGAGTTAGGAGAATACAGGTTCATCGCGCCATTAGATCCATCGGAAGGGGCGATGTTTGTAGAACCTACTTTCCTAGACTTAGAGGAAAACAACCAGTTGTACAGAACAACTGTGCGCGATGAGGATTACGTGAACCCAACTACGAATGGGATACTCAGTTGGTGGAGCATTACTTCATGTGCAACAAACTCAGACGTCAGTTTAGAGAACTGGAAACAAAGGCTACATGAAGTATCCACGAGAAGATGTGCACAAATAGACTATGCAGTAAGATGAGTCGACACAGAAATCAGGTAACCACCCAGTTTCCACAGAATAAACGATTTGGAAACATTCTTGACACAGTATGAAGACGCATTGTTAGATAATCAGAGAATGTTATCACTTGATCTAGCACTCAAGGCCACACCTGTAAGATGGTGGGGGCACACAAAGAGACAGTCACAGATTGGTACCAATGTAAGCGGTTACTGCGCATAAGGTTCAGCGCAGAACAGCAAAACAACAAATAGCAGAAATATGATGGACAAAGGGAACCAGCGGAACACTTGGAGAACTATAGAACGTTGTGGAAAATGACACCCCCAGAGGAATGGCCTCATCATTTTATACACACTCTAGAGTGCATATCAGCGAACTGATACACAGACCAGGAATTTTGCAAGGGAACTATGACCTGGGCGACATTGCAACAGAGTTTTACAGTCACTTTCTCATTCGAGCATGAGAACCCCAACATAGATTCCACTCTTAAAAAGATAAGAGGAGTGATATTTATTAAAGAACCAAAAGTAGAAATTATCACAAAAGAACAACAGCGGAACAAATAGACAATCAAGGAATTGTTGTCATGTTACCATGTACAAGATAAAGCATCGGATAAAGATGATCTGTGCGATATTCAGATTGAATAAGAAGAAGGAGAAATAGATGTGGAAGGTCCACCCATAGAATCAAAAGTCATTTTTGCGCTGATCAAAGTAAATAAATTCAACATTGGGACAATTGAGCACCCCAAAATGGCCAGCATTGGAGACTACTGGGATGAGCAGACAGTAGAAAGCATAACAGATTTGTTGCATGAGTATAGTGATTTGTTTCCCACAACATTTACAGAGATGAAGGGTATAGTCGGAGAGCTAGGAGAAATGAAGATACCACTCAGACCTGAAGCAAGATCGATCAGACAATGACCATACAGATTGAACCCAATATATAAGAAGAAATTCAAAGTTGAGATCGACAGGATGCTCGAAACAAGAATCATAGAACTGGTCGAAGAATCAGAATGGATAAGCCCAACGGTAGTGCATGACAAGAAACAAGGAGGGATAAGGACATGTGTCGACTTGAGGAAGTTGAACGATGCATGCCTACATGACCCATTCCCTACACCTTTCACGGATGAAGTATTAGAAAACATAAGAGGACACGAAGCCTACTCATTCACTGATGGATTTTCAGGCTACCATCAGATTAAGATCACACAAGAAGACAGATACAAGACCATGTTTGCGACAGAATGGGGATCCTACCAATACACAGTCATGTTGTTTGGACTAAAGAATGCACCAGCAATATTCTCCAGAGTAGTCATTGTCGCGTTTAAAGAATTCATCCATCAATTTCTCAAGGTATACCTGGACGATTGGACAGTCTACAGTTTGTTGAAGGACCGTGTAGAAGTTTTACGCCTGATGTTAGAAAGATGTAGGCAGTGCCAGATATCATTGAACATAAAGAAATGCATATTTGGAACATCATTTGGGATACTATTAGGCCATATAGTATGCAAACAAGGTTTATTAGTAGATCATGCAAAGATTGTCGTAATTGTTAACTTACCACCACCAAAAACAGTATGTCAGCGAAGAGCAACGTTGGGACATACATGATACTACAGGAAATTCATAAAAGGATACGTGTAGATTACTACACCAATGGAAAATTTGTTAAGAAAGGACACAAAGTTTCAGTGGAATGACGAGTGCCAACACGGTTTGGATACCCTGAAGGAAAACATGGTCACCATGCCGATATTAGTATTTCCAGATTGGGAGAAGAAATTCCACGTGCATGTAGATGCATCAGCCATATCACTTGGAGCTATCTTAACACAGCCAGGAGTGGGAGAATTGGATCACCCGATAACATTTGCGAGCAGAAAGTTGTCAGAATTGGAGCAGAACTACAACACTATGGAAAGGGAAGGCCTAGCTATGGTCTACGCACTGCAAAAATTCAGACATTACTTATTGGGAAAACACTTTAAGATGTTCACAGATCACTCGGCCCTGAAATAACTAGTCAACAAGCTAGTGTTGGGGGGGAGAATATGTCGATGGTTACTGCCATTTCAACAATTTGAATTTGAAGTAATAGTTAAGCCAGGAAAATTAAATGCAGGACCTGACCACCTATCAAGAGTCACAAATGGAGAAGAACCTACGAATTTAGAAGACAACTTTCTGGATGCACAGTTATTTTCAGTCCAAATCATTGATGAACACTTCACATATATCATTCAGTACTTGAGCACGGGTACTGCGACGCAAGAATATAGCATCATGCAAAAGAAAAACCTGGTAGTCTGCGATGTCGAGTATCAACTGATTGCAGGACACCTATACAAAATGGGCACAGATATCATCTGGCGAAGATATGTGTTAGAAAACAAAAGACCAAGAGTTTTAGAAGAATCCCATGAGGGAATAGCAGGAGGGAATTATGCAGGAAACGTTACCGCGTAGAAGGTATTGCACGCAGGACTATGGTGGTCGACAATTCACAGAGACTCGAAGGAGTACTGTCAAACATGCGATGTCTGTCAAAGGGTAGGTAAACCCAATAGAAGGGACGAGATGCCATTACGACCACAGGTAACATTGCAGGCATTCAATAAGTGGGTGATAGACTTTGTGGAACCAATCAACCCACCAACAAAAAGAACAGGAGCTAGATACATTATCATCGCGACGGAGTACCTAACAAGATGGGCGGAAGCCACAGTAGTGAAGGATTGCAGCGCAGAAATAGCAGTGCACTTTTTATTTGAAAAAGTGATCACTAGATTTGGATGCCCAAGAATTTTGATGAGTGACCAAGGAACGCACTTCATAAACATCATTATCAGCGCTATAACTGAAGATTTTGAAGTCCATCATCAGAAGAGCACACCATATCATCCACAGGAAAATGGCACAATGGAAGCATTTAAAAAAATCCTGGAAAACCGGCTAACTAAAATATGTAACGTCAACAGGGAGAACTGGGACCTCAAAGTACTAGCAGTATTATGGGTCTACAGGACTACGTGAAAAAAGTTGACAGGGCACACACCATTTAAATTGGTTTATGGCCAAGAAGCAGTGGTGCCATTAGTATTATTAGTACCAAGCTTGTGCGTAGCAGCGATCACACATATGACAGAACGAGGCATGGTACAAGAGTGACTAAATTAGTTAATGACCATGGAGGAAGACCGGATCTTAGCAGGGTTCCACCAACAAGTTCAGAAAGCAAGGGACAAAGCTTGGCATGATAGACACATAAAGAAGAAAACTTTCAAGGAAGGAGATCTAGTACTAATGTATGACAGCAAATCAATTCAACACCCAGGAAAGCTCAGAATTCATTAGCTAGGACCGTACAAAGAAAAATTTGTCACAAATGGAGGAGATGTATAGTTGAAAGACTTATCAGGCGGAGAACTCAGAGGGGTGATAAATGGGAGTCGACTGAAGTTGTACAAGGACAGTCGACCACCCACCCCACCGTAAAAAAAAAAAAAAAAACAGAATTGTAAATAGTACCAACAGAGGCACAGTGTGTCGAAAGATAGAAAGGGCACGCACACTTAGGAACACACACTCGACGAGGAGAAGGACAATGGCCACGTCAAAATGGAAACAAGCAGGAAAAGGAAAGTCAAAAAAAGCAGTACGAGAAGATGGAGTAAGCGGAATTAAAGGACGGAAAGGACCGATGGGACGCCACATTAATCACGCCAACTGGAGACGGCAAGGCATATTATTGGAAAGTACGAAACTGTCAGAGGTGCATTGAACCCATAATTAAAGAAGCGTCCTCAACAATCTTCATGGGAAGCCCATACAACACACAAACGTGGGAGAAAACGATCTATTTGCGAAAAGAGAGCAGACAGAGAGCGATAGAGGCTAAAAAGCATAGAGCCAGTTCACAGAGATCACAAAGACTGTTCAAATTTAGCAAACGTTCGAAATTCACCACCATGGCACCACCAAAGCAAGCAGAAGTGAGCCAGACTGCCATAAAAACTAGAGTTCAGACCAGGTCATGAGTATAGGTGGAAGAAGGTGAACAAAAGTCGTCGGAGATCGTCAATGTCAACAAAATCCCATCTCCAGACACAGCACCGGTGAACCCTACACCTATACTAGAAGAAACCCAATAGCTATCACTGGAGGTCACGAGCATAGATATATCGGTAGAAGTATAGGAGTCGTTGAACCAAGACACAGAAACCCTAAAGGAGGCGTGACCAGAGAACGTCAAAGCAGCTCTAAAAGTCAATGGAATGGCGTTGAATCTGGAAGCAGCAATTGAGTCAGATGAGTCTCAAACCACAGTGTCAGACCACCCACTGGAAGGAACAGTAGAAGATGTCACAGGTTGGTCGGAATGGTATATTGAGGAACAACCGAAATTTGTTGGAACTTCGAGCCAGCCACCACCACCGAAGAAAGACAAGCTATATGTACCCATGTCACCTCACAAGTAACCTCTCACAACAATCATTCTACCACGTATACCAGATGGGGTACAGGTAGGACCAAACCTGCTAGGTCATATAGGGAAGCTCAAATACTCAGACCACAATGTAGCAGACACAGACAAGTTTCCGGAACTTGCAAAAAGGGTATACTTAGAGACTGTAGGCACAAATTCGGTTGGGGAACCAATTCATCAACCACTCCAATGGGCAACGGGGTTGGAGAAAATAGGAATTTTAGGTCTGTTGGACCTACCACATTTTGGAAGAGGTCAGTACGCAACCGGGTGCGTCAAACAGTTGTTAGCAGTCACACATGGCGGGGACATCTGGTTGGACAAGCTCGTCTCGGTAGATGTAGATCTTATTGCCAACATAACAGGATTTCCATCCCGAGGCATGGATCCCACGTAGTTTCTTGACAATAAAGCCAAGGAGAAAGCACTAGCAAAAGATATGAAGAAGAAGTATGTTACCGACAGGGGGACACGAGGTATCATTATCAAGAGGATACACGATGTCGCAACACAACTAGGTGCAAAAATCTTAGCCTGTAAGTTGCTAAGAAAATATCGTAGGGAGGAAGACCCAACTGGAGTTGTTGCAGTTGTAGCTTAGTGCGCCAAGGGCACCACAGTGAAATGGGCACCGTATCTTTTGAACTTGTTCTTGGATGACTGCAAGGATGCGCAGGATCTAGGAGCATAGTTTCACTATTTATGGTTGATCACGTTAATATCCTTTATGGGATGGAAGGAACCAAGGTATGTAACTTTTTGTACCAGACCCAAGCCAAATCAAGGAGAAAGATACTTGTTGTTGAAAGCCATGTTGGATGTGAGGCACAAAAGGATGAACAGGTCCATATTTGAAGGATACCTACATGACCTACAAAAATCCATCAACAAAATGTGGAGAATAACACCAGAGGTTGTCGCGCGGTATAAGGACATGGCCAACTTCAAGGCCACACGACATACAATGTGGATACAACCGTGGAGGGATCCTGATAAACAGTGGCTACAGATGCGCTACTGTATCACAGAGGGCGACATTGACTTGGTGATCAAATACTGGGAAGACGAGTGGAGGATTCCAGTCCTTACCCAGGAATTGTCGGAAAGAACAACAGAAGAAGAGGTAGGGAAGGAAGAAACGTAGCCTCAGGAAATCCAAGTACCTAATAAACAAAGGCACAACAAAGACAGGGACCCAGAAGGGGAAGAAGAAGAATACGCAATTGTCCAAAGAGCAACAGAAGCAGGCAGAGGCCAGTTTAGCTACTTGGAAAACATCTAAACCACGTGCGCAGTGGTAAAGTGTTAACAAGCCACCTGGTTGGGTTCGCGCTTGTTAGGGTCCTATAAATTATAGGAAATCGGATTATTCAGTTTCTATCTGTTGTTTCTCTCGTGACGAAGGCTCCTAGCTTCAATGGTTTCCTCGGATGACTTTGCCTCTCCCGCCATCCATTTTACCCAATCCTTCATTAACCTTTGCGCCACTCACTCCCCTATCCATTACGATACTCTGGGCCACATATCATCCACCATTCATTCCATTACACCATCCACTTCATCATTCCCCCCCGCTAATTTCATCCCTGCATGAAATGATGTTAGGTAACTAGGATTAAACTAACATCAGATAACCTAGGATAATTAACAATAAAGATTAATTCGTTAGGTTAATGTTGTTAATAATTAGTAATTAGATTAAATGTAATTAGGTTAGTAATTAGATTAGTGTAATAATAATAACGTTAATAATAAATTAAAAAATAAAAATTATTGAAAAAATTAAATAAACATTAGTTTAATACAAAACATTATAAAAATTAAAAATAACCAAAAAAAATAGGAACATAATTAATAAACTAAAACTAAACAAATTAAATAAACCAACTTAATAAAAATTAAAACAAATAATAAATACATATAAAACAAAACTAAATAATAAAAAGATTAAAACATAAAAATAAAAACAATAAAGAACAAAACATTAAAAATAAAACAAATAACAACAAATAAAAACTAAAACGTAAAACAAAATAAAACAAAAATCAAATAAAAACAAAACAAAGTTTAATTCAATAAAAAATATATATATAATAAATCAAATAGACTAATACTATCCTAAGTCTTGTACTCCATATATCCCATCCCAAAACAATGCAAACAAATCAACGGTTGTAAATTATTTCGGACCCCACTTTGTCATCCGAACTTTAATTAAGGGGGGTCCAAAAAGTGGTTTTGACTCCTGCCACTTGTCACCTCCATATACTTTTGGACCCCCCTCCCCACCCCCCCTAAAACCACTTACCGTGCTACCCCCCCGAAAACCACCTTTCCCTCTCCAAAAACCACCTTCCCCAATTCAAAAAAACATTTTTTGCCCATTTCGACCAGTCATTTTCCGGGGAGATTTCCAGGCAAACCAAGATGAAATTTGAGAAACCGAAATATTTTTTTTCTCAGCATGGGACAAATAACAATAACCTCTCCCATATTTTGTATATTGGTTACGGGTTGGGAGAATCAAGAGCATCTTGGATCCATATTTTTCGAGATTCAGGATTTTCTCGTTTGAGACATCTTTTTCAAACCCAAAACCCGAACCACTGGAGATGAATTTCAAAAAAACGAGAGAGGTTTTTACTCAGAACAAGCTTATATACAAAAACCTCCCCCTGATTTTACACAGCTATCTCAGATTGTGATATTCGAAGAGATCACTGGACCCTATTTTTCATAATTTCGGGAGGCAAAAAGTCAAAAGGAAAAATGATAAAGAGATCGAATTCAAAGGCACAGATCACCCATAGATCCCATCAAAACAATGCCATATCTCTGAATGAATCCCAACAAACCTCTATGATTGTAATAGTTAGTTTATATTTTCTTAAAATAAATCTTGATCTGTTATGACAGGATAGCTTGTAAATAAGTCTATATATGCTTCACCTTTTGAAGTATTCGGGGGAATTGGTAGGAAGAATGGAGCTAATATTGTAAAGCAATCCACATAGACCATTTGATTCAGATTTCCAGTAATACAGTGCAACAATTGCAGGATTCTTGTGACAAATTTCATTGGCTAAGTGTATCTTTCCCTGTAAAATTGTTTTTCCTATAATCACCATTGTTTCTTTTATGAATTATTCCAAGAAGATAAGAGACATAATTTGTTTAAATGTACACTCTCTCTCTGGATTAGGAATAGTTTTTATGTTTTCCACTGAAGATTGGAAACAAAATTCTTGATTGCTCTATTTTTAATTAGATTTTTGAACATTTCATTTCCCTACGTATCATAATCCTTGAAGATCCGGTGAATTTGCCTACCCTGCCCTTTAATATTAGCCTGTTAGACCTAGTTTTTGATCAATTATGAACTAGGACTCCATTTTCCCAATGGCCCATATTCATCGTTCCAACCAAACAATTCAAAAACCAAAATCTATACTATCATAACTAGCCTAAAATTCCCAGCAAACAAAGCTAAATTTTATAGAGAGATCCCTCTCTAAGTCTAGGAGGGCTACATCCTAGACTCCAAAGTAGTTTTGTGGTTAACTTTGTCAACTTCTTCCTCAGCCTGAGAAATTACAGAGTGCTAACATAGTGGTGACCATATTGAGGATCTGAACATTTCATGTTCCTCAGAGAAGTGTATCATGTTACATATTTGATTGTTGATGGTGAACAGTGATCAGAAACATCAAGGTTGAATCATTCACCTAGCGACTCCAAACAATTTCAAGTTTATCTGAAGACTCCAGTGGAGGATGAACCTGACCAACAGAAACATGAAAAAACACTATGGAGAGATTAGGTATTCAAATTGGAATTTCATCCCAGGAATAATATGATGTATTGTTAGTTATTTTTTCAAGAATTTTTTCCAATGTATACTATATTTGAAAAAATATCACAGACCTGCATCCAATTCTTTTCCTTTGAAGATTATAAATACAGATTCTCTTTATTCTTTTGATCTTGGATGAAACCCTTTTGTTGCAACTTATATTAGTCATATTCCATTTGATGAGCCTCAAAAAACCAACGTTGTTTTTACAGTTGTTGTACAAACCTCCATACCCTTTAAATTCCCAAATAAATACAAGCCTCTGATATTACCTCCAATACTCCATGGTTTCCCTGAAAATTATCACAAATACCTTCCCAGGTTTGATGGAGAATATGGTAGCATCACTGCTGAAAAACACATTCAAGGTTTTGTTGGCAGCCATTTCGCATTTTTATCCTATCTTTATAAGCTGCCTACACAAGTGTTTTGGAACCCTTGATTTTCATCGCAATCTTTGATAAAACAACACTATTATTTTGCGCATTTGCACAACTGCCTTTATTCTCGTTTTCACGACTGCAAGCGTGAAAATTTTGATTTCGAAGTCACATTAAAATAGTCATTGGATTATTTTGGTCACTCTTGTCTATGTGTTCATTGCATTTCCAATTTAATTATAGTCGCACGGTTGGCAAGAAACCAAAACCTTTTACTCATTTGACATTTTTTGTTGTTAATATGATTTCATTTTTATAAAATTGTGTTGATATTATTATGAGTGTCATTGAGTCCTTAATACATTGGCGGTTTGATGTGTTATAGTCTTTCATCGATTTTCTTAGCGCATTGGTTTCATGAAAACACATTGACATTATGGCAAGACCCTTGGCGCAATCATACCATACAACACATATTTGTTATGATCGAACCCTTGGTGTTGATTCCGAAACAATTGTTTTATTTTAAAATCATGCAAATACTATTGCTTGTGCAAATTTTTGGATCGACCTACCATAGTTTTCGTTAATTGTTTGATGTCATTACTTTTAACACATTGCAACAGTGATTTGAATCACCATATGCGTCGTCGGTTGTACTTTGGATATGACTATTTTGCATGGGTTGATCTAGCTCCACCACCTTTGCACACTCAGGCATTAATGCCTCCCTCCTATCGTGGGTTACCTCTGTTGGTCTCGAGGAAGTCTGTGAGCTATTTGATCCTACGTTTACCCTGTCCAAACCCTTGCCCATTCACTCGGCTCACTGTGTACTCTTTCCTATGGCACCCATGGTGCGCATAGAGCCTAATGGTAGCCAAACACTCTTGCTTTTCGACAATGCCCGTGAAGATTTAGAAAATAGTGGTTGGCTGGTGTTTATCCAGAGATTTGAGGGTTTTAACCTTTTCGTTGCCCAACAATTCGCCCTCACCTTCGACGGTTACAGGGCTAAGGTCGGAGACATACAGCTGGAGCTAAATGAGGGATTCCTAAGTTCGGCTACAGGCTTACCAGCCACAGGGCAAAGGTGGTTCAAAAACTCCAAAGTAGACGAGGTGTCGTGATCGCTCCTATTCACATCAAGAAAGATTGTAAGTTGTGATAGAGGTATGCCTCTCACTACTCTCAAACCCAGGTGGCACGATCTTTTGGCAATTGTTAAGAATTTTGTGACCTACGAAGGTCGTTATGGCTTGGTATTTTTGTATCATCTTCGGTTATTGATGAATTTTATAGGCTACCCTCTGAATATGCCACATTATATTTTACGTAGTCTGTACAAGATGTCCAAAAGATTCAAGCGTGAGAAGGTTGATAGTAGCCTTTTCCATCACTGCTTGATCAAACTCATTATCGTCCACCATTTGAGCCTTAGTGGTGATAGTTGGCAAGCCTTCCTATCAAGGAATGGCTTTGCCACTCCCGAGTCTGCTCAAGTCGACAAGGTTGTGGTTGTCGAAACTCTGGTTGGGCCAGCCGTGCCACTTCATATCCTTCTACCCCCTGTCAAACCCTCGAATTTCCCCGACCTTGACCTACCCGATACCATGGTTGACCTGTATGCTAAAAACAATGCTAAGGCCGCTAAGAAGCCTGTGAGGAAGAAAGGTAAGGGTGATACTGGTGTGAACAACAAAGGAAAGAAAAACGCCCGATGGATATCCAGATGTGCCAGGATCAAACACAAGCAAAACGTTGACCAGAAGCCAATAGTGTTGAGCGAGGACTCGGACTCTGAAATTGAACGTTTCTTGACTAAGGAATACCCCTATTCTCATGGCCTATGCTCTATGGAAACCTATGACTATGTCTCTAACTTACCTCTGTGCCTCAAAAATGATCCTAAATTTTCGGGAATTAATCTTCACAATGAAACCCATGGTAAATTGAAAGAACCCTCGCATGTGATGCCAAAGCCCGATCAATCACCATGTGCTCAATGTAATGTCTGGCTTGAACGTTATTACATCGATGTTCCCCTGTTACAATCTAAGATCAAATCGTTAGAGGAATGGGTGATAGTCCTGTCAAAGGAGAACGACAGGCTACAAGCCAACGAGAAGAAACAAAAAACCACCAGTTCAATTGTCTTCAGAAATGTCGAAGCAACAACGGCCTTTGTCAATTCAAAATTATCATGACCGAGTTGTTTTCTGATTGCCCATGTATGTTTTTCCATATTGATTTTGTTTTATGAGTTGGTTCGAATTAATATAACCAATTGGATTTGCTTTCAATAGCTATGTTCGTTTTGATAGATTCGAAATGATTTTGTTACTTTCGTTTTACCAAAATAATTTCGTTATGAATCATGAGTGGGAAATTTGTTTGCTAAACTCGGACACAGCTACGATTTAGTTAACACGATTTTATTGTTCTCAGATTAGTATAAATGATTGGTTTGTTTTCGATTCTATTTGGTTTGCTTTCGAAATAATTTTGTACGTTTGAAATTAGGGTAGTCGATTGGGCTTGTTTTCGTTTAGTTCTGTTCAAATAGATTTAAGGAATGATTCTATTTTGTTTCCATTTTAGATTATGATTGCATCTGACCTGTACAGGAGATTTATTTGCTAAAATTAGACACAACTATGATTTGGATTGATACGATTTTGTTGTTTCTGGATTATGACGGCTCTGAGTTGGTTCAATTTATTTCTTATGGTTTGATTTTGAGACGATTTTGTATGCTTCAATTAGCATGGTCTTTTACGTATGCAATGCATCAATATCAGAGATTGGTTTGGTAAATACAATGCAATTTATTGATTCGAAAAAACAACTCTGTTAGTTTTGGATTTGAAAACGATTTTGTTAATTTTTTAGTCAACATAAAATATTGCATTTATGAATGATTTGTTTGATCGGTTACAGTTTGTGTCGATTGAAATTGATTCATGAAAATGATTTCATTGGTTTCAAATTGTCTAAACGATTGTGTCGGCCCCAAATCGTTTTGATGCATTCCTGTTTGACTCGATTCACGAACAATGTTGCGTGCCTTGAATTAGCATGAGTTGGATTAGATTCAAAGTTAGATTTGATACAACTTTTCGAATGAGGAGTAAGCGAGAAGAGCCACCGCGGCTAGGGCCCAAACCCTAGCCGTCTCGCTCTGTTTTCCGAGTGCAGGGACGCGAGCAGCAGCCGAGCCCAGGATCCGGCAGCCCCCGCACAAGCTTTGGCAGTCTGGTCCGGCAGAGGGTTGGTGTTTCAGCCTGTGCGTTTGAACGAGTTGTTTGCAGGGACGCGTCCAGCAGTCCAGGGTTTACAGGGCCGCGGCCAGATTGAGTGCAAGGGCGCGACCTCTGTATACAAACT
>ML776650.1:749504-769768 GCA_009831015.1 Picea engelmannii | reverse complement strand
TTCGTTTAGGGTCTGTTTTAATTGAAATAGATTCAAACAAGATTTCATTTGCTATCGATTAGCATAGAAGTTGTGGTTTAAATGATTCGTTTTGTTTTCAATTAGCAATTAAAGATTTGAATATATTTCTGTTAGTTTTGATAAATTTAAACGATTCTGTTTTCAAATTAGACCAGCTACAGAATCGCAAGATTCTGTAGCTAGTCTTAAAATTTAGATTTTTGTTATTTTTACAAATAAAATATCATCTAAACTTGTCCATTCTTGTCCACTTTCAGGTGCATACGAATTTCAATGACCAATGGGATATGCTATGGCAGTTTAGGAGATACTTTTGTGATATAGTTTTGTTATAGGTTGTTAGCTTTAGTCAGGAATAGAGACTTGGGAGATTATCCCCAGATTTTTTGTAAACTGTTTTTGATGATTCCCACAAGGATGTTTTACCCTGTGGTCTTTAAATACTTGTTATTTTTTTGTAATGAACCCATCATCATCACTGTGGGGAGAACCAGACTATGGACTTATGATACAGACTCGGATGCAAGTTGATGTCTTATAACAGCTTTAGCTTTCAATATATCAAACTTTTATTTCAAGTTTTCTTCATATCAGTTTGCAATCAATTATCGACTACTTTAGCTATCATGATTCATTGCAGGTTGATGTGATTTGGTTTATGTGTTGTCCATATTTGATCTCTCCTATTTTAAAAAGTACAGCATTTGCTTTGTTTCAATTTAAGGAATTAAAGGTTTACCTTCTTCGTTAAATGAATCATTTTGTACAAATCTTTGCACACAGATTTATCTAAATGCGATGATTTTTAAATCATAAGATTGTTGTCAATTTTATGTCTTGTTTGTTCTGTTATTGATATTTAAAAGAGCATTGTTGCTTCCTGTTTACAAGAACCTGCAGAGAATCTGGTGCGGGTTTCCTCCCATTGAACAGCTGAACTGGATCCTTTACACAGGACAAATCGGAAAGCGTTATTGCAGGTTAGTATATTAGTGTTATTTAAGTGTTTTAGATAGATATAGATATATAGTTCACTTAAGATTATTATTTTCGATTGCTCAGCTTAGATAGTTTCCGTTTTATTTCTTTCTCATAAAATTATAAAATCAAAAACAGTTTTTTGCTGTCACAGGACAGCTCACAAAGGATTTTAGCAGGTTTTCATGTAAAATCTGTAATCTGCAAATATTGTACATTTGTGATTAAGATCTTGTTATGTTGATAAGTTGAACGTTTAATCTCATAAAATTATTATAGTGTTAGACAGTAAATTGTTTATATTTATTTTAGATTTGTTTATTAGTTTGTTTTAATTGTTGTTTTCATTAGATTAGTTCCTTTAGTTAGTTTTCTTTCGTTTTCCTAGGACTTAGATCGGCCAACGGAGCCGCTAAACCCGTCAGGGTGGATCATCCCAAACGGCTTGTGTTATTTAGACAACCCCAGACCAGATCCACTCTTCTAGTTGGCGAGCGTTCATTTTTGCCCGTCAACAAATGGCGCTAGAAGGAGGGCCTGAAATTTATAAATGGCACGAGGCGGTCGTAAGACTCCTCCACCACCTAACTGCTCACCTATAGTGACAAGAATCCATTCAAATGATAACATCCCCCCTCAAACAGCAACCACATCAAACGACGATCTGTGAATCACTGTTGAACCAGTAACCCCAAATCCTACAGGTGGTGACGTACAAGAAATTGTCCGCCAATCTCTCTTAAGAACACATAATGCCTTCGCCCGTTTGAGGCAACCAAATCGACCTTTGGACCAACCTTTAGATTTCTCTGATATCAAAGAACAACTTGGAGGCACTAACCTCACTTTAAACCCTACAGATCCAATCCTCACTCTTGTTGCAGGAGGATCTGGAGTACCACCCTCACCGCCTCCATCATCTCCTTCTTCTTCTGGAGAAGACTCTTCTGACGAAGGCAGTTCCCCTTCTCAGCCTTCCACACCGCCTACACCAATGGCCAACCAGAACAATCCTGTCATACCTTGGCTCGACCAATATGCAGTAGCCGTACCTGGGGCTCAACATCCCTTACCCAAACATCCGAAGAAGTGGCTTCCCAAGTTCAACCCTGACTCTAAAGAAATCGTCGAAGATCACATTAAAAAGTTTATGTTGGCCATTAGACTCTGTAATGTCGAGCATGAATACGTAGTCTGTAGGTTGTTCCCCTATACTTTCGAGGGCAATGCCTCTACCTGGTACTTTTCCCAACAACCCCATACCATCGTGTCTTGGGAAAAGTTTGAATCTTGCTTTCTGGAAAAGTTCAGAGACGATAAGTCTCCAAAAGTTCTAGTTATGGAGCTTTCTAGCTTAAAAATGAACCCAAAAGAGAAAATTAAAGACTTTAATCAAAGATTCTTAACACTAAAAAACCGAATCCCTACGGACTCAATGCCCGCCAAGAATCTTATCATAGCATACTACACTAAAGCCTTGCATCAAAGTATAGCTATTTGGGTAAAATGATCAAAGAAAGCCACGTTGTTAGAGGCCTTCGAAGAAGCCAGCCAGATTGAAAAAGGCATACTTAGTTTAAAAGACACTACTAGCAATGAAACAGAAACTAGTTCATCTTCCAAAAAGAAGATCGAGATCCTCCCTAGCCCTGCTCAAAATAAAACACAACCTGAAAGCTCGGATTTAGAAAACTTAACTAAATTCGTTCAAAAACTATCAAATCAAGTTATAGATTTGAAAAGGACAGTCGAAGAAGCTTCTTCGAGCAAAGGGCCTTACAAACCCCCGTTCAGGAATCCCTTTCCCACCAACCGACGTAATCCAAATACCGAGGGCCTGAACCTAGAAAGTTTGCAATTTGCCCTTCAAACAATTCTAGAAGCCCAGGATAAATTGATGCCTCCTGAGATTCCTGAGGAGGTTTTGGAACAAGAGACAGTTCAAGAAAAAGAATCTTCTCTGAACATTTTTGGACACTTCTCGGATAGTATTTTTCAGGCTAACTTCGAGACAGTACATCCCTACAATACTAGGAGTAAGACAGCAAACAAACCTTCTTCTGAAAACACTACAACTTTGCCCCTAAAGCAATCTAAACCATCTGAGACTAAACAGAGTCATGTAAACCCCAACTTAGATTATGATCTGGTTGAAGATCTTAAAAAGTTAAGGCCTAACATTTATGTTTATGAGTTATTAAAATTTCCATTTTTGCTACAAAATATTGAAGAGAATGGCAAGAATGGTAATTCAAACAAGGTTGTTCAGAACAAAGTTCCTCAGAAGACTTCCACTAAGAATAATATTGATCCTCACGATAAAGGAAGCCTTCCTGTAAATAATGTAAATAATGTAGATAAGTTAGCTTTAGAGACTGTGAGTAAAAAGCCACAAGCTTCCACACTTAGTACTCGCAGAAATGTACCTCCATTTTTGTTAACTTTCAAAATCTTTAATAGAAATGTGCATAATTGTATGGTAGACTCAGGAGCATCATCCAATGTGATGCCATGGTCAGTGTGTCAAAAGATTAATGCTGAAGTTGAACCGTCCACTTTAAAAATCATCCAACTTGATCGAACTAGTGTTAAAGTCATAGGCGAATTAAGAAATGTACTTATAAGATTATCGTCTAACCCCAAAGTTCATCAAGTCATTGATATTATTTTTGTGGATATTCCAAAAGTGTATGGTCTATTTTTAAGCAGGGACTGGTCAGAGCAACTACACGGCTATTTCGCAACAAATTGGTCTTACCTGTGGCTTCCAGAGAACGGAAAGACCAACAAGATCAAGGTAAATCGTGAACGCTACCTAAAGCTCACAGTCACAGATTTGAATGATCCTAACGAACCATTTACACCTTCTACTAATTCACCCGAAAAACAAGGGATGGATACCTTTTTTGGTAATTTCATCGCCGAGACTTCAGCTATCATTAACCCAGAACAACAGTCTGAGATTGTAGCATATGTGCAGCCAGCAACTTCTACACAATGGTCTCATGCACCCGATAAAAATCAAATTTAGTCTCTTTATTTTGACGGGTCAAAGTCCAAAGAAGGAGCAGGTGTAGGCTGCGTTATTATCGATCCGGCAGGTAACAAAACCTTGATTGCATGTAGGTTAGAATTTGAATGTATTAATAACACAGCAGAATACGAGGCCTTACTGCAGGGCCTCAGAAAAGATTTAGACATGAACATTCAAAACTTGACTGTCTTTGGCGATTCTGAAATCGTGGTTAGATAGGTAAGAGATTTTATCCACTGTCTGTCTCCGCATCTTAAAAGCTACCAATCCGAGGTATGGAATTTAATGAATAAATTTTCTGCTTTCAATATAAATTCTATTCCTAGATTGAATAATTATGATGTTGATCTATTAGCTAACGTAGCTTCCAAACTCTTTCCTGCAGAAGGCTTGTCCCCAGATGCATTCTCCGTCGAACTGTTGTTCAGACTATCCGTTCCCGACAACATTATGAACTGGAGAGTCTTCGACGACGATCAGCAGATCATTAGCTTCCTGCATATGGAAGAAAATTTTCAAGGCGCGGTGATCGACGAATGCACTCACAACGACAATTTGCGCGATTTCATAGTAATACCAGATCCGAGAACTCCTGAATCTTCATCGGACATGGTAAATTCGATCCCTAAATCTGTAGTCAGATTAGAGAAATTTTACGATCTTCAAGATAAATCCAAAAAATTGGTCAACTGTAAAACCAATAGTTCCTCGTTATTGTATGAAAAGGTAAACTTAGGAACTAATGACAATCCACAGTGCATTAATTTAGGGTTGGGGTGTTCTCAACAAGAAAAGGCTGCATTTATTAAATTGTTTAAAGAATTTAAAGATGTCTTTGCGTGGACATATGATGACCTTAAAACTTTCGATCCTAACATCATACAACACGTCATTCCTATGAAACCCCAAACCTTACCCTTTCAACAAAAATTAAGAAAAATGCACCCTAAGCTCGAACCGACCGTTAAAAAAGAATTGAATAAACTCCTAAATGCTAAGATAATTTTCCCAGTTAGGCACACTCAATGGGTTTCTAACCTTGTCCCTGTCCGAAAGAAAAGTGGGGAAATCCAACTTTGTGTCGATTTTCGAAACCTTAATAGAGCATCTGATAAAGAAAACTACCATGTCCCACCCATGGAACAGATCCTTCAATAGGTATCTGGTTCTGAGAGGCTATCATTATTAGATGGTTTCTCGGGATACAACCAAGTCCTAATGTCTCCTCCAAACCAACTTAAAACTGCCTTCCGCACTCCATGGGGCACCTACGCTTATCTAAAAATGCCCTTTGGATTGATTAATGCCGGTGCCACTTTCCAGAGAGCGATGGACATCGCTTTCCGAGGCTTAATCAACCAGTACGTCGTAGTTTACTTAGATGATGTTACTGTAATTTCCAAAAACAAAAGTGATCATCTAGCTCATTTAAGAGCCGTTCTACAGCGATGTCGTAAATACGGCATTTCCTTAAATCCTAAAAAATCTGTTTTCGCAGTAGAACAAGGTAAACTCTTAGGATTTATTGTGTCAAGCAAAGGGATGATTATCGACCCTGAAAGGAAACAAGTCATCTCGAAACTTCCTCCTACCTTCTCCAAAAAGTCTATGTAGTCTTTCTTAGGCCAGATAAACTTTGTCAAGAGATTCGTCCCCAGTTTCTCCGAAATGGTCAGAACTTTACAGAATTTAATCAAGAAAGACACACAATATCATTGGCGACCCTTAGAAAATCAAGCTTTCAATTCAATAAAAAAGGCCATAATAGACGCTCCTTCTCTCATGAGCCCCGACTTTTCGCAAGACTTCACACTTTACACATTTGCTTCTGACCGCTCCTACGTTGTCGTCCTAACTCAAAAGAACCCTGAAAACAATGAAGTACCCATTGCCTTTATGAGCTCTGCTTTCAAAGGCGCGGAACTTAATTACCCAGCAATAGATCAGAAAGCCTACGCTATTTTCAAAGAAGTCAAGCACTTCCAGTCTTATCTTTTGAAATCTAGGACGAAAATTATTGTCCCTTATCCAGCCGTCAGGAATCTATTAGTGCAGAAAGAGTTAGGCGAAAAAAGGGCGAACTGGGTTACTTCCTTGAAAGAGTATGACATAGAAATTACCCCATCTCAAATAGTGAGAGGCCAAGGGTTATGCAAGTTAGTTGTTGATTTAGCAGCAGGACAGCAAGAAGAAAACCATAGGTCAAACCTAGGACAGCACAATCAAAACGCAATCTGTTGTGCACAAAACTCTGTCGGTCCGTGGTATGATGATATAAAGTTATGTCTTGAACATGGGTCAGCCCCCCGTCACCTGGATCCCACTAAAAGAAGAGCGTTAAGATTAAAATATGTCTCATTTCAGTTGATTAATGGTATTCTGTTTCGTCAAAATTTTGATGGAGTACTAATGCGCTGTCTTGAGAAAGATGAGGTAGAAAAATTTTTACTAGAATTGCATGCAAGAGAAGCTGGTGGGCATTTTGGTGGTGACACCACCGCCCATAAATTTTTGAGGGCCGGTTATTACTAGCCCACACTTTTTAGAGACGCCCATGCCTTGTGTCGTAAGTGTGTTATCTGTCAAAAAGCATATGGGCGCATACAGAGACCAGCCTTTCCTTTGCAGACTGTTTCAGTAGAATCCCCTTTTCAGCAGTGGGGCCTTGATATTATAGGTCCAATCAATCCTCCATCCTCACAGCAACATAAGTTTATCATAACAGCCACAGATTACTTCACCAGGTGGTCTGAAGCTGCCGCATTAAGAACTGTGAATACCAGTCAGGTAATCGCCTTTCTAAATTCGAATATTATTACTCGTTTTAGTATACCTGACTGTATAGTATTCGATAACGCTTCTTATTTTTCGTCTCTTGAGATGAGTGAATTCGCTCTAGAAAAAGGAATTAAATTGAAGTATTCTGCTAGCTACTACCCCCGGGGCAATGGATTGGCAGAATCAACAAATAAGAATCTGATTAAAATCATCAAGAGAATGGTATCTGAGAATCACAAAAACTGGCATAATGCATTGTTAAACGTTGTTTGGGTTGATAGGGTGACACCGAAGACTGTTGTAGGTAACTCCCCCTTTTTTCTGGTCTATGGTAGAGAAGCAATTATGCCACCACACATTCTTCTTCACTCACTACAGTTATCACAGAAAATACAAGAAGAAGATTGTCCCCCTTTGGAAAACCGAATTAACGCTTTAATGAAACTAGAAGAAGTAAGAGCCCAAGCTAAATGAAAGTTAGATCAGCATCAGCTAGTGGTCAAAAGTTGGTTCGATGCCAACTCTACCTCTGATAGGAACTTCGAAGTAGGTGACCTTGTCTTGAAGTGGGACAAACCGCATGAGGGGAAGGGAGAGCACACGAAATTTCAGAACTTATGGCTTGGACCGTTTTTAATTGCTGAGAAATTGGGTCCCAGCTCTTTCCGATTGCAGAATCTAGAGGGACAACCTGACACCTATACGGTGAATGGCCAAGCTCTGAAAAGATATTTCGCTTGATGACAACCCTTTGTCTACTATGTAAATATTTTGTTTTGGTTTGCTTTTCTTTTATTGTTTTGGTTTCGATTTTTCCTTGCGCTTATTAGTTTTTGATGTTGGAATACACACACTTGCATGCTGAACTGTTCAGACGAAGAAAACAGAAATTTCTTTCACTGAAATGACTGCTGAAAAATCGTGTAAACATCAATTATGTACTTCTGAAATTTACTTTTGTGTTGAGAAAAGATTGTTGTTTGAAAGAAGTTAACCGATTTCGATCTGTGAGTAAAGCCTGTCACGATCATCTATTATCTTTTTACGTTGTCCCTGTTCCTTAAGGGAATAACTCGAAAGATGTCTCCCTGCCTTAGAAGGTTGGTTTTGTAAACAAACCATCTCTGGATCTTAATGAAGGACAGTTCTAAACAATTCTGTTGAGGTCTGTAAAATGTGTGTGTGTGTGTGTGTGTGTGTGTGTGTGTGTGTGTCAAAATAAAATAAAATTCAGCGTCACCCCGCTCAATCATATATCTTTAAAAAATTAAAACATAAAAGAGTTGTGGGAAGTGCTTGTAAACCCACCGGGATGCTGAACAGGTCTGCTGGCAGCGGGTAAATGCATGCATGACGCCAAGACAACTTCGTCGGTGTACTGAATAGGCCCGCTGGTAGCGAAGAAATGTTGGGTATACGAAAATTTGTAAATATGAAACCTTTTGACCTTAAAATGTCCTTTATTCTGATCTGGAACTTCTTGGCAGGACACGAATATTAGAGTGGGTTAAATGGCAACCCTGTCGAGGCTATGGACGTCTGCTGGGAGCATTGGTTCTGTTAACAGTATTGGGGATTTTATCTTTAATATCGTGGCTCGCTTATCTTAAGACTGTTATCAGTTTTCATCCTTTAAGCACTGCTCGAATATTCGATTAATGATGATGTTTTAACGATTTTCTGGTTGTTATTTTTGAGTTAGAATTTTCTCATTATCATAATCTGAATTTGTTCTTTTGGCAGAGATAACTGCTTCTACCAGTGTGTCGCCATTGTTGGCATCCATTTCACATTTTTATCCTATCTTTATAAGCTGCCTACACAAGTGTTTTGGAACCCTTGATTTTCATCGCAATCTTTGATAAAACAACACTATTATTTTGCGCATTTGCACAACTGCCTTTGTTCTCATTTTCACGACTGCAAGCGTAAAAACTTTGATTTCGAAGTCACATTAAAATCGTCATTGGATTATTTTGGTCACTCTTGTCTATGTGTTCATTGCATTTCCAATTTAATTATAGTCGCACGGTTGGCAAGACACCAAAACCTTTTACTCATTTGACATTTTTTGTTGTTAATATGATTTCATTTTTATAAGATTGTGTTGATATTATTATGAGTGTCATTGAGTCCTTAATACATTGGCGGTTTGATGTGTTATAGTCTTTCATCGATTTTCTTAGCGCATTGGTTTCATGAAAACACATTGACATTATGGCAAGACCCTTGGCGCAATCATACCATACAACACATATTTGTTATGATCGAACCCTTGGTGTTGATTCCGAAACAATTGTTTTATTTTAAAATCATGCAAATACTATTGCTTGTGCAAATTTTTGGATCGACCTACCATAGTTTTCGTTAATTGTTTGATGTCATTACTTTTAACACATTGCAACAGTGATTTGAATCACCATATGCGTCGTCGGTTGTACTTTGGATATGATTGTTTTGCATGGGCTGATCTAGCTCCACCACCCTCTCACACTCGGGCATTAATGCCTCCCTCCTATCGCGGGTTACCTCTGTTGGTCTCGGGGAAGTCTGTGAGCTATTCGATCCTGCGTTTACCCTGTCCAAACCCTTTCCCGTTCACTCGGCTCACTGTGTACTCTTGCCTATGGCACCCGTGGTGCGCATAGAGCCTAATGGTAGCCAAGCACTCTTGTTTTCAACAATTCCCGTGAGGATTTAGAAAATAGTGGCTGGCTGGTGTTTATCCAGAGATTTGAGGGTTTTAACCTTTCTGTTGCCCAACAATTCACCCTCACCTTTGATGGTTACAGGGCTAAGGTCAGATACATACAGCTCGAACTAAATGAGGGATTCCTAAGTTCGGCTACAGGTTTACCAGCCACAGGGAAAAGGTGGTTAAAAAACTCCAAAGTAGACGAGGTGTCGTGATCGCTCCTATTCACATCAAGAAAGATTGTAAGTTGTGATAGAGGTATGCCTCTCACTACTCTCAAACCCAGGTGGCACGATCTTTTGGCAATTGTTAAGCATTTTGTGACCTGTGAAGGTCGTTATAGCTTGGTATTTTTGTATCATCTTCGGTTATTGATGAATTTTATAGGCTACCCTCTGAATATGCCACATTATCTTTTACGTAGTCTGTACAAGATGTCCAAAAGATTCAAGTGTGAGAAGGCTGATAGCATCCTTTTCCATCACTGCTTGATCAAACTCATTACCGTCCACCATTTGAGCCTTAGTGGTGATAGTTGGAAAGCCTTCCTATCAAGGAATGGCTTTGCCACTCCCGAGTCTGCTCAAGTCGGCAAGGTTGTGGTTGTCGAAACTCTGGTTGGGCCAGCCGTGCCACTTCATATCCTTCTACCCCCTGTCAAACCCTCGAATTGCCCCGACCTCGACCTACCCGATACCATGGCCGACCCGTATGCTAAAAACAATGCTAAGGCCGCTAAGAAGCATGTGAGGAAGAAAGGTAAGGATGATACTAGTGTGAACAGCAAAGGAAATAAAAACGCCCGATGGATATCCAGATGTGCTAGGAACAAACCCAAGCAAAACGTTGACTAGAAGCCAATAGTGCTGAGCGAGGACTCGGACTCTGAAATTGAACGTTTCTTGACTGAGGAATACCCTTATTCTCATGGCCTATGCTCTATGGAAACCTATGACTATGTCTCTAACTTACCTACGTGCCTCAAAAACGATCCTAAATTTTCGGGAATTAAGCTTCACAATGAAACCCATGGTAAATTGAAAGAACCCTCGCCTCTGATGCCAAAGCCCGATCAATCACCGTGTGCTCAATGTAATGCCTGGCTTAAACGTTATTACACCAATGTTCCCCTGTTACAATCTAAGATCAAATCGTTAGAGGAACGGGTGATAGTCCTGTCAAAGGAGAACAACAGGCTACAAGCCAACGAGAAGAAACAAAAAACCACCGGTTCAATTGTCTTCAGAAATGTCGAAGCAGCAACGGCCTTTGTCAATTCAAAATTATCATGACCGGGTTGTTTTCTGATTGCCCAGGTGTTTTTTTTCCATATTGATTTTGTTTTATGAGTTGGTTCGAATTAATATAACCAATTGGATTTGCTTTCAATAGCTCTGTTCGTTTTGATAGATTCAAAATGATTTTGTTACTTTTGTTTTACCAAAATAATTTCGTTATGAATCATGAGTGGGAAATTTGTTTGCTAAACTCGGACACAGCTACGATTTAGTTAACACGATTTTATTGTTCTCAGATTAGTATAAACGATTGGTTTGTTTTCGATTCTATTTGGTTTGCTTTCGAAATAATTTTGTACATTTGAAATTAGGGTAGTCGATTGGGCTTGTTTTCGTTTAGTTCTGCTCAAATAGATTTAAGGAATGATTATGTTTTGTTTCCATTTTAGATTACGATTGCATCCGACCTGTACAGGAGATTTATTTGCTAAAATCAGACACATCTATGATTTGGATTGATACGATTTTGTTGTTTCTGGATTATGACAGCTCTGAGTTGGTTCAATTTATTTCTTATGGTTTGATTTTGAGACGATTTTGTATGCTTCAATTAGCATGGTCTTTTGCGTATGCAATGCATCAATATCAGAGATTGGTTTGGTAAATACAATGCAATTTATTGATTCGAAAAAACAACTCTGTTAGTTTTGGATTTGAAAACGATTTTGTTAATTTCTGAGTCAACATAAAATATTGCATTTATGAATGATTTGTTTGATCGGTTACAGTTTGTGTCGATTGAAATTGATTCATGAAAATGATTTCATTGGTTTCGAATTGTCTAAACGATTGTGTCGGCCCCAAATCGTTTTGATTCATTCATGTTTGACTCGATTCGCAAACAATGTTGTGTGCCTTGAATTAGCATGAGTTGGATTAGATTCAAAGTTAGATTTGATACGACTCTGTTAGTTTGGATTTAAACGATTCTGTTGAGTGTTGGATTGACATATTATGTCTATATTAAATTCTTATCAGAGATTTGCTTGATATTCGTTTAGGGTCTGTTTTAATTGAAATAGATTCAAACAAGATTTCATTTGCTATCGATTAGCATAGAAGTTGTGGTTTAAATGATTCGTTTTGTTTTCAATTAGAAATTAAAGATTTGAATATATTTCTGTTAGTTTTGATAAATTTAAATGATTCTGTTTTCAAATTAGACGAGCTACAGAAGCGCAAGATTCTATAGCTAGTCTTAAAATTTAGATTTTTGTTATTTTTACAAATAAAATATCATCTAAACTTGTCCATTCTTGTCCACTTTCAGGTGCATACGAATTTCAATGACCAATGGGATATGCTATGGCAGTTTAGGAGATACTTTTGTGATATAGTTTTGTTATAGGTTGTTAGCTTTAGTCAGGAATAGAGACTTGGGAGATTATCCCCAGATTTTTTGTAAACTGTTTTTGATAATTCCCACAGGGATGTTTTACCCTGTGGTCTTTAAATACTTGTTATTTTTTTGTAATGAACCCATCATCATCACTGTGGGGAGAACCAAACTATGGATTTATGATACAGACTGGGATGAAAGTTGATGTCTTGTAACAGCTTTAGCTTTCAATATATCAAACTTTTATTTCAAGTTTTCTTCATATCAGTTTGCAATCAATTATCGACTACTTTAGCTATCATGATTCATTGCAGGTTGATGTGATTTGGTTTATGTGTTGTCCATATCTGATCTCTCTTATTTTAAAAAGTACAACATTTGCTTTGTTTCAATTTAAGGAATTAAAGGTTTACCTTCTTCGTTAAATGAATCATTTTGTACAAATCTTTGCACACAAATTTATCTAAATGCGATGATTTTTAAATCATAAGATTGTTGTCAATTTTATGTCTTGTTTGTTCTGTTATTGATATTCAAAAGAGCATTGTTGCTTCCTGTTTACAAGAAGCCTACAGAGAATCTGGTGCGGGTTTCCTCCCATCGAACAGCTAAACTGGATCCTTGACACAGGACAAATCGGAAAGCGTTATTGCAGGTTAGTATATTAGTGTTATTTAAGTGTTTTAGATAGATATAGATATATAGTTCAGTTAAGATTATTATTTTCGATTGCTCAGCTTAGATAGTTTCCGTTTTATTTCTTTCTCATAAAATTATAAAATCAAAAACAGTTTTTTGCTGTCACGGGACAGCTCACAAATGATTTTAGCAGGTTTTCATGTAAAATCTCTAATCTATAAATATTGTATATTTGTGATTAAGATCTAGTTCTATTGATAAGTTGAACGTTTAATCTCATTAAATTATTATAGTGTTAGACAGTAAATTGTATATATTTATTTTAGATTTGTTTATTAGTTTGCTTTAACTGTTGTTTTCATTAGATTAGTTCCTTTAGTTAGTTTTCTTTCGTTTTCCTAGGACTTAGATCGGCCAACGGAGCCGCTAAACCCGTCAGGGTGGATCATCCCAAACGGCTTGGGTTATTTAGACAACCCCGGACCGGATCCACTTTTCCAGTTGGCGAGCGTTCATTTTCGCCCGTCAACGGGTTTTGAACATTTTCTTAACCTTTTTGAGGTTGAAGAAGATGATGTTTGCATCAGGACTTTTGCTTTATCTTTCCAAGGCAAAGATAAAGAGTGGTTCAAAAATTTGTCAGCTGCAAGCATTGGTGATTTCCATCAATTTGTGAAAGTATTCCTTGATAAATGGGTGATCAAGAGGAATCCTTTTCTGATTTTAGAATAATAAAATCATTTGAAAATACATCTAGGAGTAACAGTGCAACACTTTTCAGCGATATTCAATCAAGTTTACTATTCAGCGCATGATGATATAAATCCTCCTCCTGGTTTAGCTCTCTTACACTACCCAGATGCCTTTGATATGGAAATGGTGTTTCAATTGAGAGAAAGGAATACTACAACACTTGAAGAAATGCATAACAGTACAATAGGTGTAGAATCTAATTTGATGATCAAAAAGTCAAATTTAAAGGCAGGAGAGAAGGAAAATATAGAGAAGGAGCATCTGACATCTTCATAAGTAAAACTAGACATTCTGGCAAGCACAATGAAAGAAATGATGCAAAAGATTATCATGAGAGATGAACCTGTTGTTCAAAAACACCATGTTCCATATTTTGCAAAAAAAGAAAGGGTCAATGTTCCAAATCATTTTGTTGCTTATCCTTGGTATCATAGATCAAAAAATGATTATGTTATGTATTCACTTCACGCCATGGACAAAGATGAAACTCAAAATTAGCTTGTGGAGGAGCAATCATGTGATCTAATGTGTATGCTTGATGACATTGCTTATATGGATGATCAACCCAAGTATGATCAATATGATGATGACTACATCAAGGTCGACTCTTCAAAGTAATCAACAACATATTTTTGGGAGGAAGAAGCTCAGTTACAGCAGCTCAAATATGACAATCAGCCTATACATATTAATTATGACAACAATGAAGAAAATGCAGAAAATTTTCAAGTAAGTGAAAGATATTTGCCTTTATGTTTTCCCTCATTCCAATTTCTAAGAGAAATCTATAAGCAAGAGGACCAACAAGTTGTCAACAGTAGGAATGGAGAATTTTCTGATGAATTAATTGCAGAGGTCTTTCGTGATATGGAAGTTTTTCTTGCTCCAAAATTGCAGTTGCTAAGCTACCTTGAGTTTCAAATCCCAGATGAAAGCTTAGAACCTGAAACGGATTATGAGTCAATGCAAAATAATTCTGTACCATTAAGATTTAATTCATTTCAGTTTTTAAAGAAGAATCTTGATCATGTCCAGAATAATAATCACATTGAAAATTATGAAGTTTCATTGGAACCAATGCAGCAGTCATGTCAGCTTCTACAGGATCCGATAGCTGATGTTTTGAATGATCTATGTAGTCAAAGTCTTGTTCCATTAGCTAGCTATGAGCTTAAAATCAGTTATGATATAGATTTGATTAGGCTGTTGGTTTCATGGTCTTGTTCAGCGGGAGTCTCATTACAAAGTTCATCAAAAAAATTGCAGCCATATCAGGAAATGTATAATGATATAAAAAACATATGTGACATACCCAATTATGACCATAAATTAGTTGAAAGTCAAGAAATAGGTCGTGTCTTTCATGATCCCATAGCTATCTATATGGAGGAGTTTTTCAATCCAGAGTCCCAATCAATTTTTAGTGCCTCCTCTATCTTTCATGATTCCAAAGTTCTTTGTGGTGAAGATAAAGCTGACAATCAGTTTCCAGTACACTTACAAGCTCTAGCTCTGAGTTTCGTTAAAAACAGTGAAGGAGCTAAGGTATTGGATCAAGTCTTTGATTGGTTATATTGGATATTTTATATCACTTGAAGTCAAGCATTCAGTGTTAGAATAGGATTGCATGTATATAAATAAGCTTACTAGGTAAGCATATTTTTATCAGTCAGATAACAATGTGCAAATAAGCTCAGCTCTTTGAGCATTCCTTTCAACAATTTTTTCAGTCTCAAATTCAGATTGCAGTATAGTTTCTAGTTTAGTGTGCATTTCAAATTTCAGTTTTCAGTTGATTTGGTTTCACTTGAGGATCAGAACAGGTACAGGTTGCAGAATAAAGTTTTTGGATTAATCCAATGGATAAGGCACTGGTCTGCATATTCAGAGATCTGTGGTTTTTTACACCTCCTAGGGAGTTGTCGTCCCCCATTGGTGCCTATGTTAGGGTCATATAAATTATAGGAAATCTGATTATCTGGTTTCTATCTATTGTTTCTCTCATGACGAAGGCTCTTGGCTTGACTAGTTTCCTCAGATGACTTTGCCTCTCCCGCCATCCATTTTACCCAATCCTTCATTCACTTATGTGCCACTCACTCCCGTCCATTACCATACTATGGGCCACATCTCATCCACCATTCATTCCATTACACCATCCACTTCATCATCCCCCCTGCTAATTTCATCCCTGCATGAAATGATGTTAGGTAACTAGGATTAAACTAACTTTAGATAACCTAGGATAATCAATAATAAAGATTAATTTGTTAGGTTAATGTTGTTAATAATTAGTAATTAGACTAAATGATGTTAGGTAACTAGGATTAAACTATCATTAGATAACCTAGGATAATTAATAATAAAGATTAATTCGTTAGGTTAATGTTGTTAATAATTAGTAATTAGATTAAGTGTAATTAGGTTAGTGTAATAATAATAATGTTAATAAAAAAATTTTAAAAAAAAACTATTAAAAAAATTAAATAAACATTAGTTTAATACAAAACATTATAAAAATTAAAAATTAAAAATTAAAAATAATCAAAATCAAATTAGAAACATAATTAATAAACTAAACAAATTAAATAAACCAACTTAATAAAAATTAAAACAAATAATAAATACATATAAAACAAAACTAAATAATAAAAAGATTAAAACATAAAAATAAAAACAATAAAAAATGAAACATTAAAAATAAAACAACAAATAAAAATTAAAACGTAAAACAAAATAAAACAAAACAAAATTAAAACAAAGTTTAATTAAATAAAAAAAACTATATAATAAAACAAATAAACTAATACTATCCTAAGTCTCGTACTCCATATATCCCATCCCAAAACAATGCAAACAAATCAACGGCCGTAAATTATTTCGAACCCCCCCTTACCATCCGAACTTTAATTGGGGGGGGGGGGGGTCCCAAAAGTGGTTTTGACTCCTTCCACTTGTCACCTTCCTATCATTTCGTACCCCTCCCCTCCCCCCTCGAAAACCACTTTTCCCTCTCCAAAAACCACCTTTCCCCAATTCAAAAAACCGTTTTTTTTTTCCAATTCGATCAATCATTTTCCGAGGAGATACCCGGGCAAACCAAGATGAAATATGAGAAACCAAAAGAAGTTTTTTCTCAGCACGGGCCAAATAACAATAACATCGCCCTGATTTCTCATAGCTATTACATATTGGAATAATCGAGAGCATCTTTGAGCCCTATTTTTCGGGATTCAGGATTTTCTCGTTTGAGACATCTTTTTCAAACCTAGATCTCGGACAGTTGGAGATGAATTTCAAAAAAATGAGAAAGGTTTTTACTCAGAACTAGTTGATATACAAAAAAATCCCCCAGATTTTTTTTTTATTATTATTATGTCTGGAGGAATCAGCAACTAGTTGGGCACGTGCTCGCGTTACACGTGGCCGTGTTATCCAACCGCTACCACTATAACCTCCAGGTGTGCCCACGATGCCCCTTACGCGGCACACAAGGTAAGTCGGGGGGAGTTGAACTCGAAACCTCATGGAACTTCATTTTCATGGCACTTGCCAATTGAGTTTCCCCCCCGGGGGCCAAAATCCCCCAGATTTTACACAACTATCTCAGATTGAGATATTCGAAGAGATCACTGGACCCTATTTTTCATAATTTCGAGAGGCAAAAAGTCAAAAGGACAGATGGCAAAGAGATCGGATTCAAAGGAAAAGATCACCCACATATCCCATCAAAATAGTGCCATATCTCTGAATGAATTTCAGCAAACCTCTATGATTGTAATAGTTAGTTTAGATTTTCCTAAAATAAATCCCGATCTGTTATGACGAGATAGCTTGTAAATAAGTTTATATATACTTCACCTTTTGAAGTATTCGGGGGAATTGGTAGGAAGAATGGAGCTAATATTGTAAAGCAATCCACAGAGACCATTTGATTCATATTTCCAGTAATACAGTGCGGCAATTGCAGGATTCTTGGGATAAATTTCATTGGTGAAGTGTATCTTTCTCTGTAAAATTGTTTTTCCTGTTATCACCATTCTTTCTTTTCTGAGTTATTCCAAGAAGATAAGAGAACAATTTGTTTAAATGTACACTCTCTCTTCGGATTAGATATAGTTTTTATATTTTCCATTGAAGATTGAAAACAAAATTCTTGATTGCTCTATTTTTAACTAGATTTATGAACATTTCATTTCCCTACGTATCATAATCCTTGAAGATCCAGTGAATTTTCCTAACCTAACCTGCAATATTAGCCTGTTAGACCTGGTTTTTGATCAATTATGAACTGTGACTCCATTTTCCCAATGGCCCATATTCAATGTTCCAACCAAAAAATTCAAAAACCAAACTCTGTACTATCATAACTAGCCTAAAATTCCCAGCAAACAAAGCTAAATCTTATAGAGAGATCCCTCTGTGAGTCTAGGAAGGCTAGATCCTAGACTCCAAAGTGGTTTTGTGGTTACCTCTGTCAACTTCATCCTCAACCTGAGAAATTACAGAGTGCTAACAACACCTACCGTTTATCTCAATGCAAAATTAAATCATAACCATCAAATCAGTTAGAGCCATTGATTGAAAGTGACTAAACAAGAATTGTTAGATATCGTGGAGAACTTCAGGTGAGTTCTCAGTAGTTGGATCAAGCCGGAGATAGAAAGCTTTGGGACTTTGAAGCTTTGCCACTTCGGTGATTATGATAACTAAGTTAAAAACTGTCCAAATCACGAATTTACGCTAGTCATTGGATCAGGTGGTCAACTCTGGCATTGACCTACTCTGATGATCAAAAGTTCAGAAAAACCAAGAATACCCAAAGGTCGAAGTCTCGAAGTTACAAAATCCAAATAACCATCATGCGAGGGAAGGAATAGTCAGCCCAGTTTTGACCACTCCAAGATTACGAGGAGTCCCAAACAACTAAAACTCTTGAAGCCACAAAGTGAAAATTTATCATTGAGGAGGGAGACATGTGGCAGAAGACAAAGATGACACGTGGCCCAATCAGCTGGTGAAAAGTGTCAAGGTATTAGGTATATGAAAGTCACGAATCAAGGTGACACATGGTAGGCACTCAGCCAGTGTCACATCAACAATGACATCATCATGCCACATCACTCCAGCATTACTAACTTCGAGGATATCCAAGATTCTTTTATCAGTGAATCGTTGAAGGCCGGAATCGCAAAGTAACGCTAATCATTGATCTACTTTGGGATCATTCTTGACCATTGATTAAATGTAATGGAAGGATAGAGTAAGCATGAATGATGAAGTAACGTTAATTGTTGATCTACTTCGATAGCATTCTCGACCGTTGATCAAGCATAGTGGAAGGATAGAGTAATTATGAGTCACAAAGTAACGTTAGCCATTGATCTACATCGAGAGAATTCTCGATTGTTTGATGGAGTACAGTGGAAGGATAGTGTACGGAGTACTAGCAACTGATAGCAACCAGTTGCCCACTCTTGATGACCACTTCGGCGGGTCAAACTCCAGAAGAATAAAACATTTGCAAAGTCCAATAATCTTGAATACCCGGAGAGTCAGAGCTCCTTTTTGCCTAAGTCTATAGTCCTAGCTCCTGGTCATGTGAAGGTTCTTAAGAAACTTGAGGGAAAAGTTCAATAACTACATGACAAAAATGATTTAAGCCTTTGGTTCTTAGCCAAAGGGCATATGACAAATAATTTTAACATGGAGTGCTTATATGTACTTCGACGAAGTTTACTTCAGGAAGTTTTACTCTGATAAAATGCAAGAAGGTTGATGTCGGACGGACTTGGTTCCAGCACTGGTCTTGTGATAGAGGAATAAAGGTGAAACAAGAGGCGCTAGGAACAACGCGTAAATGGATAAGCCTGTGGTTTTGAGACAACAGTCATTTGAACATTAGGTTGAAGAAAGCGCCTTTGCAGAATACAATTTATGTAAAATAGTTAAAGGCCTTTAATTTGACAAGATTAACACCATATCAATACAGAGATTCGGTAAAAGCTTGAATCTGGTATGTTGAATAACTAGGGACGTAGTAGACATATGGGAACGATATAAGGAGTCGATCCATACATGTGATCAACTCATGTGGACAAAATTTGAATCAAGATCAATCTTCTAAATAATTGAGAAACTTACACAATAAATTAATGAATAAAAGGAGAATATTATTTATGTTAAAATTAAATGAAGAGGTGCAATGGTTCATGTCAAAAGAAATGATGGTTCAATCCTATACCTATTGAAATACTATATAAATCAGAATTGGTGGTAAATCTTGGTGTGTATTGGTGGATATAAATATAAATATATAATGGATTGAATGAAAGTTCATTCTATCACATTGGTGCTTGTTTACAACTTGAGTCTTGTTATGAGGGTTGGATTCCTCACATCTCAGTTGGATCTAAAATCAACAAGGTGGGTCTTGTTATGAGGGTTGGATTCTTCATTTCTCAGTTGCATCTGAGAACTATAAGTTGGGTCTTGTATCAGAGAGTTAGATCTCTCATATTCAGTTGAAGTTGAAGATATTAGAGGATTGATTTTATTTGTATTCATTCAAGTTAAATAATTAAAAGAAGATATTTTATCTACTTCGTACAGTTTGTGTTATACATGTTTATGAATAATTAATTGAGTTGCATATATATTATTCAGTTAATTCAGTTAATCTATGAAAGTGTGAAAAGTAGTCAAAAGTTCCAGACACTCATTCATCCC
>ML776650.1:728648-749488 GCA_009831015.1 Picea engelmannii | reverse complement strand
CCCCCCCCCCCCCCTCTCAGTGTCAGTGTGTGTTTCAACAATTAGTATCAGAGCGGGTTCCTTCAGAACAATTTTAACACTGGAAGGTATATTCTGAAGAAATGGGTGGAAAAATGGCTCTCTCCACAAATGAAACCCTCTTGTTTTGATGGAACATACTACTCTTCATGGAGGGAAAGAATGAAATGGTATCTAAAGTCAAGAGGATCTAGTGTTGGGGACTCAGTAGTATCTAAACCTTGGTTCTAAATGATCTCAAAGAACAAATCCAAAACTACAAAAGAAGCAAAGAAAAATAATTCAATAGAATTAAAGGAAATCCAGAATGGGTTGTCACACCAAGTCAAAGAAAAGATGGGACATTGCACCTCTGCTAAAGTACTATGGCTCCAGCTAGAGAATTTTTATCAAAATAAAGATCAAAACAAATATATGGAAAATTTCAATCAGTTTATAGAACAAAACAAAGAAACAGGGAAATCTAATCAGATTAAAGAAAAAAACTCAGAAATGTAGAATTTCAATCAATTTGTAAAAAAAAGCAGAGAAACGGAGAAATCCAATCATATTAAAGAAAAAAAACCTAGAAATGGAGAAATTCAATCAAATTGAAGAACAAAATACAGATAAAAAAGAATTATTATCATAATAAAGAACAAAACACAGAAGAGGACAATTCCATCAAAGAATTGATGCAAACCCCAGTCATCAACAAAGAAGACTACTACATTAAGGAATTGATAAATACCACAGTATTCACTAAAGAAAAAATATCATATTTTAAGACTGATGTTGTAGCTGCATTTGAAGTGACTAGTATGGAACTAGGAAATGGTTTATATATTGAAATTACTAAGGATTTTCTAAACCAACTTGAATACACAATTATGTGCACTTTTGAAGAGTTGGAGAAACTTCAAAATAGAGATATGTTGGTGCTACAATAGTTAGATCAATCTAACCTTGAAGAGCATGAACTAAAAATTCATCTAGAAGACAAAGAAGAAGAGATCAATAGATTAAATACTGAAGTTGTTAATCTAACAAAAGAAATGAATGAAGGAATATTACAAACTTAATAAATGCACAGAAAAATTAGAAGAAAAAAAAGAAATGGTCAATAGTCTAAAGAATCAACTTGAATAAGCTAAGGAAAGTGAAGAAACCCTATAGAGCCAGTTGACTAAAAAGGAAGAATCACGCCACACGTTGGAATTGGAACTCATCAACCTCAAAAGGATTCAGCTAGAAAACAAGGAAGAAATCAAAAGATTGAATAATGAAGTTGTTGATCTAACAAAATATATAGAAGAGTTTAAGACATATGAAAAAACCAATAACTTCATAGAAGTCTTGGATTATACAGAAGAAATGGTCATCAATCTAAAGACTTAACTTGAAGAAGTTGAGGAAAAAGAAGAAGCCTTAAAGATTCAGTTGACTAAAAAGGAAGAAACATGTGACATGTTGGAAATGGAAGTTATCAACCTCAAAAAGAAGAATGAAAAGACAAAAGAAAATATCAAATTCTAGAATAGCTCAGCTATCATAGATAGGATCTAGAACACTCAAAGATCAACTGATGACAAAACCAATCTTGGATACAATAAGAAAGAAGAAGGTGGAAAATGGAGCACCATTCAAAAACATGATAAAGGGTCATACTCCTCAAAGGAAAAAATTACAGTCACAAACCAAAAACAAACCATGAACTTTGTCAAAAAAGGAAGCTATAAGATTCAAAAACAAGAAACATATCAAAAGGCATACTTCTCATGTCACAACATACTCAAGTATGGAAACACCTATTGTTATTTCTTTTCTAGTAATAACTTTGGTCGCAAAGAATTGGAATGCAAGAGTTTTGAAAAGATAATTTCAGGAAGGTCCAGTAACTTAATGAGATGTTGGAGATGCAATTATGTTGGTCACACAACAAAGTTTTGTCAAACAATAAGATGCTACAGTTTTGTCAAACAATAAGATGCTACATTTCTGTTAGGTTTTGCCACAAATCCCAAAACTGCAAAAAATCAAGAAGTGAATCCATGAGAAATAATTCGTACAATTCAGGAAGAAAATAAGAGATGACAAATCTCAAAGGACAAATTTATAAAAGAAATATCCAACAAACAAAATGTCTCATAAAAAGGTATGGAGAAGAAAATCTGAAATAGAAAGCAAGAAAGATGATTTGGCACCTGAAAATGAAGAAATTAATAACAAGAAAATGATAGGCGAAGTTCCTAATAAGGAAATTGAAATTCAGATATTTGAATATGAAATGGATCAAGCTCAAGAAAGGAGAGTTCCTAAAGGAGAGTATGACACAATAGAAAATCCTGACGATATCATGCAGATCAATAGTCCATTAGTCAATGAAATAAAAATGCAAAAAGAAGAAGATGAAGAAAATTTTGGTGCACAAAACGGTGGTGATGATGATGAACTGTCAAAAGCAAATAAATTTGTAGAAGCGTGTAATGAATAAAACAAATAATATCTAAAGAAGTAAGCAACAAACGAGTTCAAAATATATAAATACATAGTATGAACATAGCAAAGTTATTAATGGTATCAAAGTACAGTAATGATCTCTTGGGATCAAAGAACTAAAAGTGATAACACACTTTAACAATTGATTATAAATGGAAAATGATCAATTGATAATGTTCATTTGATATCATTGTATATGATCAATAGGTATCAATTGGTGTTAATTAGTACTCTTGCAAAACTCAGAATGTCAAGAAGAAGAAGAAACAGATCAAGAAGATCAGTAAGATTCAAACCATTGTCCTTTATGACAAAAGAGAAGACGGTAAAACCCTATGAAACAGTCAAAATTCATGGGAAGTATTTAATTTGGTCATCAAATGAGGAAGTCATTGGATTAGGTTTCAAAAGAATTAATCACTACAAAAATTGGTATCAATAAGACTACCTATTTTGAACACAAAATCACAAGAAATTGAGATAACCGCTGGCACATTCACAGGGGGGAGAAAAGCAGAAAAATTTTTAACTATTTGTCATTGATGTCAAAGGGGGGGGGGAATAGTAAAACAAATTTGGTATCAGTATTTGGTATAAGTAAAATTTTAATCCTCCCACTTGAAAATGAGATCAGTGATAGGGGGAGCAAAAGTATTTATTTTATAGATATGTTGCCCTCTATGCAAGAGGGGGAGATTGTTGAAATTAATTATTGTGTGTTTTCATTGATGGCAACATGAGTCAGACATGTATAGTAAACAGAGAAAAAGGAAGATCATCTTGGGGCAGAAGCAATTCATGATCACTATTGAGCACAATAGGATCAAACAATGATCTTATGTTCCTAAAGCTCAAGAGAGGTAGCATGCATAGAATCCACGTATAGAAGGAGTAACGAAGCACAAGGAATTAAGAGCTTGGGAGGGTTAGTGACTGAGGATCAATGCATAAAAGAATGCACAAACAATTATTAAAAGATTGTGAGAAACAACGATGAACAGATCAAAAAGAAGAGCACTTAAACCCTTCAAGAATTGTAAGGAAACTATGTTACAATCGGAAAATATGTCGATCATCGATCAAAATCCCATAGAAATCTCGACAACTATCCGATAGAGGTGACATCATAGGTTGGGAAGGATTAAATCTCAACCGTCAGATCTGAAGAAGTAGCATTATGGACAGTTGGATCAATCAAGAATCATAGATCGAGAGGGATTAAATAAGAGTCGTCAAATTTCATGGAGGAGATTCAAGTGAGCTCTCAATCGTTGGATCAAGTACGTCAACTCCAATGTTGACCACTCCAGCGAAAAGGAGTCTGAATCACGTCAGAATACCCCAAGGTTGAAGCCCTGAAGTCACGAACTCTCGTCGACCATCGAATCAAAGGAAAAGCTAGGAAATCTCGCCAGTCATTGATCGACATAAAGTTGAAGGACAAGGAGGTCACGTTTTGATCTGGACCGTTGGACAATTTAGCTACGTGGAAAACATCTAAACCATGCACACATTGGTAAAGTGTTAACAATCCACCTGGTTGGGTTCGTGCCTACCGTTTATCTCAATGCAAAATTAAATCGCAACCATCAGATCAGTTAGAGCCATTGATTGAAAGTGACTAAACAAGAATTGTCAGATCTTGTGGAGAACTTTGGGTAAGTTCTCAGACATTGGATCAAACAAGAGACTTATTCTTCAGGACTTCGAAGCTTTACCACTTCGGTGATTATGATAACTAAGTTAAAAAGTGTCAAAATCATGAAATAATGCCAGACGTTGGATCAGGTGGTCAACTCCGGCACTGACCTACTCCGATGATCAGATGTTGAGAAAAACCAAGAATACCCGAAGGCTGAAGTCTCGAAGTCACGAAATCCAAATAATTTTCATGTGAGGGAAGGAATAGGAAGCCCGACATTGACCACTCTGGGATTATGAGGAGTCCCAAACAACTAAAACTCTCAAAGCCACGAAGTGCAAATTCATTATCCAGGAGGGAGACATGTGGCAGAAGACAAAGATGGCACGTGGACCAAATCAACTGGTGAAAAGTGTCAAGTTATTAGGTACACGAAACTCATGAATCAAGGTGACATGTGGTAGCCATTCAGCTAGTAACACATCAACAATGACATCAGCGCACCACATCACTCTGGTATTACTAACTTCAAGGATATCCAACCTTCTTTTATCAACAAATCACCGAAGGATGGAATCGTAAAGTAACGCTAATCATTGATCTACTTCAGGATCATTCTTGACAAATGATTAAACGTAATGGAAGGATAGAGTAAGCGTGAATGACGAAGTAACGCTAACTATTGATCTATTTCAGGAGCATTCTCGATCGTTGATCAAGCATAGTGGAAGGATAGAGTAAGGATGAATCACGAAGTAACCCTAACCATTGATCTACTTCAGGAGCATTCTCGACCGTTCAATCGAGTACAGTGGAAGGATAGTGTAAGGAGTACTAACAACCGATAGCAACCGGTTTCCCACTCTTGATGACTACTTCGGTAGGTCGAACTCCGGAAGAATACAAGGTTTGCAAAGTCCAATAATCTTGATTACCTGGAGAGTCTGAGCTCTTTTTTTCCTAAGTCTACAGTCCTAGCTCCTGGTCATGTGAAGGTTCCTAAGAAACTCGAGGGCTAAGTTAAATAACTACAAGACAAAAATGAGTTAAGCCTTTGGTTCTTAGCTGAAGGGCATATGAAAAAAAAAATTAACAGGGAGTGCTTATATGTACTTCGATGAAGTTTACTTCGGGAAGTTTTACTCTGATAAAATGCAAGAAGGCTGAAGTCCGGAGGACTTGGTTTCAGCACTGGTCTTGTGATAGAGGAATAAGGGTGAAAGACGAGGCACTAGGAACAACGCTTAAATGGATAAGCCTATGGTTTTGAGCTCGCGGTCATTTGAACATTGGGTTGAAGAAAGCGCCTTTGTAGAATACGATTTATGTAAAACAATTAAAGGCATGTAATTTGACAAGATTAACACCATATCAATACAGAGAGCTGATAAAAGATCAAATTTGGTTTGTTGAAGAACTAGGGACACAGTAGAAGCATGGGAACGATATAAGGAGTTGATCCATACCTGTGATCAACTCATGTGGACAAAATTCGAATCAAGATCAGTCTTCTAATTAATTATGTGTTGTCATTGATGGAAACATGAGTCAAACATGTACAGTAAACCGAGAAAAAGGAAGATCATATTGGGACAAAAGCAATTCGTGATAACTATTGATCACGATAGGATCAACAGTGATCCTATGTTCCTAAATATCAAGAGAGGTAGCATGCAGATAATCCACGTACACAAGGAGTAATGAAGCACAAGGAATTAAGAGCTCGGGAGGGTTAGTGACTGAAGATCGGTGCATAAAAGAATGCACAAAAAATATTAAAACCTTAGGAGAAATAGTTATGAACAGATCAGAAAGAAGAGCATTGAAACCCTTCAAGAATCGTAAGGAAACTATGTTACAATCAAAAAATATGTCAACTGTCGATCAAAATCCCATAGAAATCCTGACAACCGTCAGATTGAGGTGACATCAAAGGTTGGGAAGGATTAAATATCAACCGTCAAATCTGGAGAAGTAGCATTATGGATAGTTGGATCAAGCAAGAATCATAGATCGAGAGGAATTAAATAAGAGTTGTCAGATTTCATGGAGGAGATTCAAGTGAGCTCTCAATTGTTGAATCAAGCAAGTCAACTTCGGTGCTAACCACTCCAGTGAAAAGGAGTCTGAATCGTGTAAGAATACTCGAAGGTCAAAGAGTCGAAGTCTCGAACTCTCGTCGACCGTCAGATCAAAGGAAGAGCTGGGAAATCTCGTTGGTCATTGATCGACATAAAGTGGAAAGACAAAGAGGTCAATTTTTGATCTGGATCGTTGGCAGTTTAGCTACATAGAAAACATTTAAACCACGCGCACAGTTGTAAAGTGTTAACAAGCCACCTGGTTGGGTTCGCACCTACGGTTTATCTCAATACAAAATTTAATCGCAACCATCAGATCAATTAGAGCCATTGATTGAAAGTAATTAAACAAGAATTATCAGATCTCATGGAGAACTTCGAATGAGTTCTTAGTCATTGGATCAAGCAAGAGATAGAAAGCTTCAGGACTTCGAAGCTTTTCCACTTCGGTGATTATGATAACTAAGTTAAAAAAAAGTGTCAAAATCACGAAGTAACGCCAGTCGTTGGATCGGGTGGTCAACTCCGACATTGACCTAGTCTGGTGATCAGAAGTTCAGAAAAACCAAGAATACTCGAAGGTCGAAGCCTCGAAGTCATGAAATCCAAACAACCATCGTGCGAGGGAAGAACAATCAGCCCCACATTGACCACTTCGGGATTATGAAGAGTCCCAAACAACTAAAACTCCCGAAGCCACAAAATGCAAATTCATGATCCAGGAGGGAGAGATGTGGCAGAAGACAAAGATGACACATGGCCCAATCAACCTGTGACAAGTGTCAAGGTATTAGGTATATGAAAGTCATGAATCAAGGTGACACGTGGTATCCACTAAGCTAGTGCCACATCAATAATGACATCATCACACCACATCACTCCGGGATTACTAACTTCGGGGATATCCGAGCTTCTTTTATCAGCGAATCCCCGAAGGCTAGAATCGTAAAGTAACGCTAATCGTTCATCTACTTCGGGTTCATTCTTGACCATTGATTAAATGTAATGGAAGGATAGAGTAAGCATGAATGACAAAGTAACGCTAATTGTTGATCTACTTCGGGAGCATTCTCAACCGTTGATCAAGCATAGTGGAAGGATAGAGTAAGCGTGAATCACGAAGTAACGTTGACCGTTGAACTACTTTGGGAGAATTCTAGACTGTTCGATAGAGTACAATGGAAGGATAGTGTAAGGAGTACTAACAAGCGATAGCAACCGGTTTCCCACTCTTGATAACCACTTCGGTAGGTCAAACTCAAGAAGAATACAAGGTTTTCAAAGTCTAATAATCTCGAATGCCCGTAAAGCCGAAGCTCCTTTTTACCTAAGTCTACATTCCTAGCTCATGGTCATGTGAAGGTTCTTCAGCAACTCGAGAGCCAAGTTCAATAACTACACGACAAAAATGAGTTAAGCCTTTGGTTCTTAGCCGAAGGGCATATAACAAATAATTTTAACAAGGAGTGCTTAAATGTACTTTGACAAAGTTTACTTCAGGAAGTTTTACTCCGATAAAATGCAAGAAGGCTGAAGTCTTGAGGACTTGGTTCTAGCACTGGTCTAGTGATATAGGAATAAGGGTGAAAGAAGAGGTGCTAGGAAAAACGCTTAAATGGAAAAGCCTGTGGTTTTGATCCCACGGTCATTTGAACATTGGGTTGAAGAAAGCGTCTTTGCATAATATGATTTATGTAAAACAGTTAAAGGCATGCAATTTGACAAGAGTAAAACCATATCAATACAAAGAGCCGGTAAAAGCTCGAATCTGGTCTGTTGAAGAACTAGGGACGCAATAGAAGCATGGGAACGATATAAGGAGTCAATCCATACATGTGATCAACTCATGTTGACGAAATTCAAATCAAGATAAATCTTCTAATTAATTGAGAAACTTGCACGATAAATTAATGAATAAAAGGAGAATATTATTTATGTTAAAATTAAATGAAGAGGTGCAATGGTTCATGTCAAAAGAAACAATGGTTCAATCCTATACCTATTGAAATACTATATAAACCAGAAATGGTGGTAAATCTCGGTGTGTGTTGGTGGATATATATATAAATATATAATGGATTGAATGAAAGTTCTTTCGATCAAGTTGGTGCCTGTTTATAAGTTGAGTCTTGTTATGAGGGTTGGATTCCTCATTTCTCAATTGCATCTGAGAACTACAAGTTGGGTCTTGTATCAGAGAGTTGGATCTCTCACATTCAGTTGAAGTTGAAGATATTAAAGTATTGATTTTATTTGTATTCATTCAAGTTAAATAAATAAAAGAAAGATATTTTATCTACTTCATATAGTTTGTGATATACATGTTTATGAATAATTAATTGAGTTGCATATATCTTATTCAGTTAATTCAGTTAATCTATGAAAGTGTGAAAAGAAATCAAAAGTTCTAGACACTCATTCACCCCCTCCTTCTTAGTGTTAGTGTGTGTTTCAACAATTGGTATCAAAGCGGGTTCCTTCAGAACAATTTTAACACTAGAAGGTATATTCTGAAGAAATGGGTGGACAAATGGCTCTCTCCACACATGAAACACCCTTATTTGATGGAACATACTACTCTTCATGGAGGGAAAGAATGAAATGGTGTCTGGAGTCAAGAGGATCTGGTGTTTGGAACTTAGTAGTATCTAAACCTTGGTACTCAACTACCTCAAAGAACAAATCCAAAACTGCAAAAGAATCAAAGAAAAATAATTCAATAGCATTAAAGGAAATCTAGAATGGACTGTCAGACCAAGTCAAAGAAAAGATGGGACACTACACCTTTGTTAAAGTACTATGGCTCCAGCTAGAGAATTCTTATCAAAATAAAGAACAAAACAAATAAATGGAGAATTCTAATAAGTTTATATTACAAAATAGAGAAACTGAGAAATCCAATCAAAATAAAGAACAAAACTCATAAATGGAGAATTCCATAAAACAAAACAGAGAAATGAAGAAATCCAATCATATTAAAGAACAAAACTCAGAAATGGAGAATTCCAATCAAATTGAAGAACAAAATACAGATAAAAAGAATTCTTATCAGAATAATGAACAAAACATAGAAGAGGACAATTCCATCAAAGAATTGATGAAAACCCCAATCATCAACAGAGAAGACTACTACATCAAGGAAATTATAAATACCACAGTATTCACTAAAGAAATAATATTATATTTTAAGACTGATGTTGTAGCAACATTTGAAGTGACTAGTATGGAACCCAGAAATGGTTTATATATTGAAATAACTAAGGATGTTCTCAACCAACTTGAATACACAGTTATGTGCACCTTTGAAGATTTGGAGAAACTTCAAAAGAGAGATATGTTGCTATTACAATAGTTAGATCAATCCAACCTTGAAGAGCATGAACTAAAAATTCAGCTAGAAGACAAAGAAGAAGAGATCCATAGATTAAAGACTAAAGTTGTTGACCTAACAAAAGAAATGAACGAGTTGAAGGAATATGAAAAACTCAATAAATACATAGAAGAATTAGAAGAAACAAAAGAAATGGTCAACAATCTAAAGACTCAACTTGAAGAAGCTAAGGAAAGTGAAGAAACCCTAAAGAGCCGGTTGACTAAAGAGGAAGAATCACGCCACACGTTGGAATTGGAAGTAACGCTAATCGTTGATCTCCTTCAGGATCATTCTTGACCATTGATTAAACGTAATGGAATAATAGAGTAAGCGAGAATCACAAAGTAACGCTAATCATTGATCTCCTTCAGGATCATTCTTGACCATTGATTAAACGTAATGGAATAATAGAGTAAGCGAGAATCACAAAGTAACGCTAACCGTTGATCTACTTCGGGAGCATTCTCGACTGTTGATCAAGCATAGTGGAAGGATAGAGTAAGCGTGAATCACGAAGTAACACTAACCGTTGAACTACTTCAGGATCATTCTCGATCGTTCGGTCGAGTATAGTGGAAGTATAGTGTAAGGAGTACTAACAATTGATAGCAATTGATTGCCCACTCTTGATGACCACTTTTGTAGGTCAAACTCCGAGAGAATATAAGGTTTACAAAGTCAAATAATCACAATACCCGGAGAGTTGAATACTCGGAGAGTCAGAGCTCATTTTTTCCTAAGTCTATAGCCCTAGCTCCTGGTCATGTGAAGATTCTTAAGTAACTCAAGGGACAAGTTCAATAACTACACAACAAAAATGAGTTAAGCCTTTGGTTCTTAGTCGAAGGGCATATGAGAAATAATGTCAACAGGGAGTGCTTATATGTACTTCGACGAAGTTTACTTCGGGAAGCATTACTCTGATAAAATACAAGAATGTCGAAGTCTGGAGGAATTGGTTCCAACACTGGTCTCGTGATAGATGAATAAGGGTGAAAGAAGAGGCGTTAGGAACAACACTTAAATGGATAAGCTCGTGGTTTTGAGCCCGCAATCCTTTGAACATCGGGTTGAAGAAAGCGCCTTTGCAGAATACGATTTATGTAAAACAGTTAAAGGCCTGTAATTTGACAATATTAACACCATATTAGTACAAAGAGCCCGTAAAAGCTCGAATCTGGTCTGTTGAAGAACTAGGGACGCAGTAGAAGCATGGGAACGATATAAGGAGTTGATCCATACATGTGATCAACTTATGTGGACAAAATTTGAATCAAGATCCGTCTTCTAATTCATTGAGAAACTTACACAATAAATTAATGAATAAAAGGAGAAGATTATTTATGTTAAAATTAAATGAAGAGGTTCAATCGTGCATGTCAAAAGACACGATGTTTCAATCTTATACCTATTTAAATACTATATAAACCAGAAATGGTGTTGGATCTTGGAGTGTCTTGGTGGATNGTTCATTTTATCAGGTTGGTGCATGTTTACAAGGTTAGTCTTGTTATGAGGGTTGGATTCCTCACATCTCAGTTGGATCTGAGATCAACAAGATGGGTCTTGTTATGAGGGTTGGATTCCTCATTTCTCAGTTGGACCGAAGAACTATAAGTTGGGCCTTGCATCAGAGAGTTGGATCTCTCATATTCAGTTGAAGTTGAAGATATTAAAGGACTGGTTTTATTTGTATTCATTCAAGTTAAATAAATAAATAAAAGATATTTTATCTACATCATACAGTTTGTGTTATACATGTTTATGAATAATTAATTGAGTTGTGTATATCTTATTCAGTTAATCTATGAAAGTGTGAAAAGCAGTCAAAAGTTCCAGACACTGATTCACCACACCCCCCCCCCACCCTCTCAGTGTCAATGTGTGTTTCAACAATTGGTATCAGAGCGGGTTCCTTCAACACAGTTTTAACATTGGAAGGTAGATTCTCAAGAAATGAGTGGAAAAATGGCTCTCTCCACAAATGAATCCCCCTTATTTCATGGAACAAACTACTCTTCATGGAGGGAAAGAATGAAATGGTATCTAAATTTAAGAGGATCTAGTGTTTGGAACTCCATAGTATCTAAACCTTGGTACCCAACTACCTCAAAGAACAAATCCAAAACTACAAAAGAAGGAAAGAAAAATAATTCAATGGCATTAAAGACAATCCAGAATGGACTTTCAGACCAAGTAAAAGAAAAGATGGGACAATGCACCTATGTTAAAGTACTATGGATCCAGCTAGAGAATTCTTATCAAAATAAAAATAAAAAAAACAAAGAAATGGAGAATTCCAATCAGTCTATAGAACAAAACAGAGAATCGAAGAAATCAAATCAGATTAAAGAACAAAACTCGGAAATGGAGAATTCCAATCAGTTTATAAAACAAAACAAAGAAATGGAGAAATCCAATCAGATTAAAGAACAAAACAAAGAAATGGAGAAATCCAATCAGATTAAAGAACAAAACTCAAAAATGGAGAAATCCAATCAGATTGAAGAACAAAATACAGATAAATAGAATTCTTATCAGAATAAAGAACAAAACATAGAAGAGGATAATTCCATCAAAGAATTGATGCAAACCCCAGTCATCAACAGAGAAGACTACTACATCAAGGAATCAATAAATACCACAGTATTCACCAAAGAAAAAATATTAGATTTTAAGACTGATCTTGTAGCTACATTTGAAGTGATTAGTATGGAACCAGGAAATGGTCTATATATTGAAATTACTAAGGATGTTCTCAACCAGTTTGAATACACAGTTATGTGAACTTTTGAAGAGTTGGAGAAACTTCAAAAGAAAGATATGTTGCTACTACAACAGTTAGATCAATCTAACCTTGAAGAGCATGAACTAAAAATTCAACTAGAAGACAAAGAAGAAGATATTAATAGATTAAAGACTGAAGTTGTTGATCTAACAAAATAAATGAAAGAGTTGAAGGAATATGACAAAGTCAATAAATGCACAGAAGAATTAGAAGAAACAAAAGAAATGGTCAACAGTCTAAAGAATCAACTTGAAGAAGTTAAGGAAAGTGAAGAAACCCTAAAAAACCAGTTGACTAAAAAGAAAGATCATGTTGCACGTTGGAATTGGAAGTTATCAACCTCAAAAGGATTCAGCTAGAAAACAAGGAAAAAATCAAAATATTGAAGAATGAAGTTCTTGATCTAACAAAAGATATAGAAGAATTGAAGACATATGTCAAAACCACTAAATGCACAGAAGTCTTGGATGATACAGAAGAAATGGTCATCAATCTAAAGATTCAACTTGAAGAAGCTAAGGAAAAAGAAGAATCCTTGAAGATTCAGTTGACTAAAAAGGAAGAAACATGTCACATGTTGGAAATGGAAGTTATCAACCTCAAAAAAAAGAATGAAAAGAGAAGCAACTTTCAAATTCCAAAATAGCTCAGTTGTCATAGATAGGATCTGTAACAATCAAAGACGAACTAATGACAAAACTGGTCTTGGATACAATAAGAAAGAAGAACGTGGAAAATGGAGCACCATTCAAAAACATTATAAAGGATCATACTCCTCAAAGGAAAAAGGTACAATCACAAACCAAAAACAAAACATGAACTTTGTCAAAGAAGGAAACTATAAAAGTCAAAAACAAGAAACATATCAAAAGGCAGACTTCTCATGTCACAACAGACTCAAGTATGGAAACACCTTCAATGGGTATTGATTTTCTTGTAATAACTTTGGTCATAAAGCATTGGAATGCAAGAATCCTGAAAAGAAAAATTCACTAAGGTCCAATAACTTAATGAGATGTTGGAGATGCAATTATGTTGGCCACAGAACAAAGTTTTGTCAAACAATAAGATGCTACAATTGTGATAGGTTTGGCCACAATCCCAAAACTGCAGAAAATCAAGAAGTCAATCCATGAGAAATAATTCATACAAGTCAGGAAGAAAATATAATAAAGGTTGGAAGAAAATAAGAGATGACAAATATCAAAGCACAAATTTAGAAAAGAAAGATACAACAAACAAAATATCTCATAAAAAGGTATGGAGAAGAAAATCTAAAATAGAAAGCAAGAAAAATGATCCGGCACCTGAAAATGAAGAAATTAATAACAAGAAAATGATAGGTGAATTTCCTAATAAGGAATGTGAAATTCAAATATTTGAATATGAAATGGATCAAGCTCAAGAAAGGAGAGTTCCTAAAGGATAATATGACACAATAGTAGATCCTGACGATATCATGTAGATCAATAGTCCATTAGCCAATGAAGAAACTTTTGGTGCACAAAATTGTGGTGATAATGATGAACTTCCAAAAGCAAATAAATTTGTAGAGGTGTGTAATGAATAAAACAAATAATATCTAAAGAAGAAAGCAACAAAGGAGTTCAAAATATATAAATACATAGTATGAACAGAGCAAAGTTATTAATGGTATCAAAGAACAGTAAAGATCTCTTGGAATAAAAGAACTAAAAGTGATAACATACTTTAACGATTGATTATAAATGGAAAATGATCAATTGATAATGTTCATTTGGTATCACTATATATGATCAATAGGTACCAATTGGTGTCAATTGGTACTCTTGCAAAACTCAGGATGTCAAGAAGAAGAAGAAACAGATCAAGAAGATCAGTAAGATTCACACCCTTGTCCTTTATGACAAAGGAGAAGACAGTAAAACCCTATGAAACATTAAAAAATCATGGGAAGTATTTAATTTGGTCATCAAATGAGGAAGTCATTGGATTAGGTTTAAAAGACTTAAACACTACAAAAATTGGTATCAATAAGACTACCTATTTTGAACACAAAATCCCAAGAAATTGAGATAACAGCTGGCACATTCACAGGCGGACAAAAGCAGTAAAAATTTTAACTCTTTGTCATTGATGTCAAAGGGGGAGAAAATAGTAAAACAAATTTGGTATGAGTGTTTGGTATAAGTGAAATTTCAATCCTCCAACTTGAAAATGAGATCAGTGATAGGGGGAGCAAAAGTATTTGTTTTACATATATGTTTCCCTCAATGCCAAAGGGGGATATTGTTGGCATTATTGACTGTGTGTTGTCATTGATGGAAACATGAGTCAAACATGTATAGTAAACAGAGAAAAGGAAGATCATCTTTGGGAAGAAGGAATTTGTGATCATTTTTTATCACGATAAGATCAACAGTGATCCTATGTTACTAAAGCTCAGGAGAGGTAGCATGCAAAGAATCCACATACAGAAGGAGTAACGAAGCACAAGGAATTACGATCTCAAGAGGGTTAATGACTGAATATCGACGCATAAAAGATTGCACAAACAGTTATTAAAAGCTCAGGAGAAATAGCGATGAACAGATCATAAAGAAGAGCATTGAAACCCTTCAAGAATCGTAAGAAAACTCTATTACAATCAGAAAATATGTCAACCGTCAATCAAAATCCCATAAAAATCCCGAAAAATATCAAATCGAGGTGACATCAGAGGTTGGGAAGGATAAAATCTCAATCGTTAGATCTGGAGCAGTAACATTATGGACAATTGGATCAAGCCAGAATCATAAATTGATAGGGATTAAATAAGAGCCGTCAGATTTCGTGGAGGAGATTCAAATGAGCTCTCAACCGTTGGATAAAGCAAGTCAACTCTTGTGCTGACCACTCCAACGAAAAGCAGTATGAATCATGTAATACTACCCAAAGGTTGAAGCCCCGAAGTCACGAACTCTCGTTGATTGTCCGATCAAAGGAAGAGCTTGGAAATCCCATCGGTCGGTGATCCCTTTGGTTCTTAGCTGAAGGGCATATGACAAATAATGTCAATAGGGAGTGCTTATATTTACTTCGGCAAATTTTACTTCGAGAAGTATTACTTTGATAAAATGTAAGAAGGTCGAATTCCGAAGGACTTGGTTCCAACACTGGTCTCATGATAGAGGAATACGGGTGAAAGAAGAGGCGCTAAGAACAACGCTTAAATGGATAAGCCCGTGGTTTTAAGCCCGGAGTCATTTGAACATTGGGTTGAAGAAAGCGCCTTTGCAGAATACGATTTATGTAAAACAATTAAAGGCCTGTAATTTGACAAGATTAACATCATATCAGTACACAGAGCCGATAAATTCTCGGATCTGGTCTGTTGAAGAACTAGGGATGCAGTACAAGCATGGGAACAATATAAGGAGTCGATCCATAACATGTGATCAACTCAGGTGGACGAAATTTGAACAAGATCAGTCTTATAATTAATTGAGAAACTTACACAATAAATTAATGAATAAAAGGAGAAGATTGTTTATGTTAAAATTAAATGAAGAGATGCAATGGTTCATGTCAAAAGACACGATAGTTCAATCCTATATTGATTGAATTACTATATAAGCCAGAAATGGTGGTGAATCTCGGTGTGTCTTCGTGGATATATATATATATATATATATATATATATATATATATATATATATATATATATATATATATATATATATATACTGGATTGAATGAATGTTCATTCTATCAGGTTGGTGCTTGTTTACAAGTTGAGTCTTGTTATGAGGGTTGGATTCCTCACATCGCAGTTGGATCTGAGATCAACAAATCGAGTCTTGTTATGAGGGTTGGATTCTTCATTTCTCAGTTGGATCTGAGAACTACAAGTTGGGTCTTGTATCAAAGAGATGGATATCTCATATTCAGTTTAAGTTGAAGATATTAAAGGATTTATTTTATTTGTATTCATTCTAGTTAAATAAATAAAAGAAAGATATTTTATCTACTTCGTACAATTTGTGTTATACATGTTTATGAATAATTAATTGAGTTTCGTATATCTTATCCAGTTAATTCAGTTAATCTATGAAAGTGTGAAAAATAGTCAAAAGTTCCAGACATTGATTCACACCCCCCCCCCCCTCTCTCAGTGTTAATGTGTGTTTCAACATGAGGTACATGTCTTTGTGAAGTTGATACATGCTTGAGATATACCCTTGGTATATAGTTTATGGATGTTATGGTTCATTGTTAGAGGCACATCTTTGTGACGTTGGCACATGTTTGAGGCATACACTTGGTATATGGTTTTGAATGTTATGGCATATGTTTGAGGCACATCTTTTGGTACATGGTTTATGGAGGATATGGCACATGCTTTGGATACTTGATGTTGGGAAAATATTTTGATGTATGATCTATGTAAGTAGATCTGGTTGATGATGATGATGTATCAGTATCAGTGACAATGATAGTGATAGTGACAAAGACGTTGATAGTGGTAGTGACAGTGAAAGTGGAAGTGACAGTGACAGTGAAAGTAACAGTGACAGGTTGAGTCTACATTTATATTTCAAGGCAGAAGGAATGGACAGAGAAAGCGGTTTGTAGCCTCCTTCAGGTTGGATCCGGAAAATACAAGGAGTTGGAGCTTCCTTCAGGTTGGATCCTGTAAATCAAGGGGTCATAGCCTCATTCCAGTTGGAACTGGAGAATTCAGGGAGTTGTAATTTCCTTCAGGTTGGAGCCTCCTTCCAGTTGGTGCTGAAGAATTTGGAAATTTATGCTTCCTATGAATCTTTTGATATATAAGAAAGCATTCCATGGTTTTCTCCCATTTGGGTTTCCACGTAAAATATCAGTGTATTGTGTATCTGTGTATGATGTGATGCATTGTTTATGGTTATATGTTTATGATATGTTAAATGCAATCATAAGTGAATGGATTCTTTGATAAGTTAATGTTGTGGTTGAAATAGGTAAAAAATTCTCAATACTCATTCACCCTCGCCCCTCTCATTATTGGTGAATATTCCAACATTGAACTCAAGTAAGCTAGGAAACCACAAAGTCTATTCTAAATAATCATTAAAACATGGGAAATCAACCATTTTAGTGTACATATGTCATGTGAAGCTCATATAGGGTAGAAATGGACAAATGCGAAAATATGAGTGATGAAAGGATGAGGATGAAAGGGTAAGAAAGTGAAAAATGGTTAAATGGCATCATAAAATGTATCATTTTCGAGACCTAACAACATGTGCTGAGAATTCATAGCATTCGAGCTTCTGCACTTGGGAAGTGCCCTGACAATAGTTGTTGGATATGCTAAAAGTATTCATGTAGTATATTGCTTTTATCTAGTGGTCTACCAGATTAGTTTATGTATCTGACACTTGTGTGCAAGTAGTTTGTTCACTTGTTTTTAATATGCCCCACGTTGACAGACATAGTTGAATCTAATACATAGAAAGTATGTTAATCTTGACATCAAACATTTCAATTATTATGTGTTCCAAAATAGTCCATTGTTATTTCTTGATAATATTTCATTTGTGCATTGTGTAGCTACTTCATTTCATTGAAATTTGCATTGGCAATCGTGTAATGTTTAAGCAAACCATTTTTCTTTTTTTGGTTGTATTGCTCAATCAAACCATGAAATAAAAGATTTTTGGGGTGTATCATATATGCCAAAGAAAATTAGTAACTACTTATTCTTTTTGTTTTTTAGGGGTAGGTTAAATTGGTCAAAGACTATTTCAGATACTATATATATCAAAGAGAATCAAAGTTAAACATAAACAAAATTAAAGTATGTTGCTTTGAGATTATATTTCTCATTTTATGTTCTTACTTTCTCGATGATATAAACATAGCCTAACCATCATCTAAATGACATAAACTAAAACATGGAAGATACAGTAGATGTTGAAAACTGTGAAAACAATGAGCACTGCATTGTGTATGGCAATATTAACCATGTTCTGTATAAAAATTGTCTTTTTAGATTGGATGCATTTTCATATAGTCTTGGGAATTGTTTGTTTGATGCATTACATGTCTTGTTTCATTTCCGCTACTCTTCCATTGAATTGTGAAATGGATTAATAGATCATTTCTTGGTCTGTTTGGACAATGGAGATAAAGAGGCATTGAAATTATATGAGCTTGAGCTAGGATATGATTTCTTTTACGAATTGCATGGGATTCATGAAATCGACATATATCTATCGAAAATGTGCATGTCTACATATTCAAATGTAAATAACAATGAGAGAGGGCTATGGGAAGATCCATTTGATGGCTAGCAAAATGGTTAATATATCGATCGTAGTTTGGTCACTAACAAGGAAAACAAAGTATTTGCATTTCAATAGAAATTCAAATGCAGATCCATATTGCATCTTATTTCATGATGCAAACCCTCTTAGTGGTCACTACAAACCATTGCTTTACAAAAAACTAGCTAGATGAAATCTTGAACAACCTAATACTTACTTGTCATTGAACCTAGAATAATATTGGAAATGTAATTATATGGACAATATGCATTCTTATGGATTGAGCAAAGCGATTCTTGTCGTTTCTAGTTGCGGTGATATTTTGTTCACAACAATTTTCTATTTGATAGCCACAGACTTCGATGTGTAATCCTTGAGACTTTACATTGTGAAATCCTTTTGCAATGCAATGAAAAGTGGTGACCAGAATGCATTATAGTTCTTGCATGAATATTTGATACTTGTGTTGGCATACTTACAGACAGAAGGAAACGTGTATGTGTTTGTCATTGATGGTGCAGATCAGCACAATCAGCAGCGCAACGATAATGGAATGACAATGATCAACAGTGAAGAGCAACAACGATCGTTGGATCCCATTCAGAATTCCCGATGACCATCAAATCTGAATTCAGATAGGAGGAGCACGCAGTAGAAGAGAACGTATCTCAGGCGTCAGATTTGAGCCCGAAGACCGAACGTTGTTGGATCCAGAAGAAGGAGCACGATCTTTATGTGTAAGATGAAGCGAGCTTACAAAGTCCCAAAAGCATGAGGACCATCCATCTTCAATAAGGACACGTGGCAAGCAACTAGAATTTCGTTGACTTACACATTGGAGGTGTCAACAGAGCATGGTGTGGGAACTCGCGATATGCGATATCCCGAAATGATCTGGGTCGTCGGATCGAGGGTCGTGGACAATTAGATGTAGACTACACGTGGTGAGAGGTCATCGTTTCGCTGACTGGAAAGTCAAAAGAAAGAGGTGCTCTATCCTTTGAAATCACGAAACGTGAAACCACGATTTAATCTGAGTCATCGATCAAAGGAAGAGCGTGGACCGTTGATCTGGCTCCATTTCGGAGTTTTGGATACCAGGAGTTGGAGGAGTCAATGAGACTCACGACAAAAGTGTGAAATCACGAAGCGCTCGTTTGATTGGTGAGTGGTCATAGCGCATGGTCACATCATCGAGAGCTGGAGGGAGGAGCTAGTGCATCCAAGCTCTATTTCGGCGATCGCGACATGGAGAGTCGATACCCTTCATCACAAGAATGCCGAAATGCGAAATCACAAAATCAATTATGCTTAACGTTCGATCACAGCCAGTGGGCATATGAGATAAACGCGAGACCCTGCGGAATTAATCCAACGGTGTTGATTAATTGGGAATATGATCGAAGGGCTACTGTTTCACTTCACAGTTAATTGATCAGTTACGATTCAGTGAGCAGAACTGAATCATAGTTCTTGGGTGTTTGGTGATTCAGTTGCTGATGCATTTTCTTGGAGATTCAAGGTGTAACTGAAGAGGTGGTATAGGATAAAAATGAAAACGCAATGACTGTGGGAGGTTAGTTGTTCTGAGTGAAAAAAGAGTTGAATTGTAAGAAAGGTAGAAACTTAGAAATGTGAAACAGATGTTGAAAACATAGAAGCAGAGCAAAATTGCAGAACAGATAAAAGCAGAGAAGAATTGCAGAACAGGTAGAAGCAGAGAAGAATTGTAGAACAGAGAAGAAGGGGTAAGAAGTGAGATACATGTATTGTTCGTTATTCAATCATTTATTCTTAATCAGGGAGGTAGGGTGGTGCTAGGGAGGACTAGAGTCCTGTGTTATTCAAGTTGGTGCTTGAATACTGAAAGTTGGAGATTTCATCTGATTGTGGCTAGAAAAACAAGGTGGTAGGGTGGTGCTTGGGAAAACACGGAGTTTTTTGTATACAAGTTGGTTCTTGTATAAGTGGAAGTAGGTGCTTCCATCCAGTTGGTGCTGGAACACTCAGGGAGTTGGTGCTTCCTTCTAGTGGGTGCTAGAGAAACGAGAGAGTTGGTGCTCTCAACAAGTTGGAGCTTGTAAAACAGAGGTAGTAGCCTCACTTTGAGTTGGTGCTCAAACATAGATGATGTACAGAACTTAAAAGACTGCCTATCATTCGAAGAAGAAGAGGTTTTCTCCCTTTATGG
>ML776650.1:666523-728598 GCA_009831015.1 Picea engelmannii | reverse complement strand
CCCCCCCCTCAGTTGTCTTAGTATTTTCAACAACTTGGTCCTATAGACAATATAGTAGCTATTGTGAATTGGCATGAGTATCTTGTAAATATGGCAATGCCATATGAAAAAGGGAAGATAGAGGGTGGGGCATTTTGTTTGCAATGAATATCATTCATTTTCAATGTAAATATCCAAGTGTGGTCCCTCCATGGCAGCAATGTTGTCAATTTGTATTTCGTTGGCTCAAACTGTGATAACATAGTTGATGTGTTGTCATTTGAAACACATACATTTTACATTCACTATGAACCATTGCTAAGGGAGAAGTACAGTGAAATATGTGACCAACATTGTGATCAACAGATACTAGGTGTAGTGAAAACATGTGGAAGTAAGCGTGATAGAGATATAGTACTGTCATTGAGAAAAATTATGTGTGACAATGTATTGGTTCCTAAACATGTAATAGGAGGACGCCAAGATAGACAACATGCACAATGTGAGGATAAAATCACATTAGAAAATAATTGTGCGGTGGCTGGAATGGGTTGCCATAAAGCAAAGAGACCTACAATTGAGAATAATATACTTAGTTACCATAGACTAAAAAATTGACACGTGAAAGAAACAAATGCAATTGTGGGTCCATTGACCATCAAGGGGTGAAAAGGCATGTACATGGAGCAGATGGAAATTCAATCAATGTAATAACACATGGTAGTAAAAGAGCAAGAGTATCATATATGAAATTAAAACAAATATAGTCCAACACCAAATATGGACAGAAAAGAAAAAGTGGATGTTTATGTAGTGAGTGTATCGATGTAAAAAAGAAACAATCATGTCAACTCTATGTGAAATATACCCAAGACACACCTAGAAATGAATGTGTAATTTGTGAACAATTGCATTTTTCAAAGAACATTAAATGCTTGAACCAGGAATTGAAGAATGAATACTTGAGCTTGATTGCATGTGGAAAAACATTCTCGTATGAGAAGATATGTATTAGCTGCAAAAGAGCACTTGAAAATGGGAAACTACCACGGTTTGCAACACCGGACAAGATAAGACGCAACATGCCATTACCAATTTCAAGCACATTGTCAAAACTTGAGGAGAGACTTGTATCACTTAGAATTGCATTTGCACAACTTAGAAAATGGGGCTACAAGCAATCGCAGATGGGATTGACAGGCTCCATTATCAACGTGCCTGATCAAATGGATATTATCCAAAAAGCATTGCCACAATCCATGGATTAAACAAATGACAATTACAATTGCATTGAAAAGGCGATTGCAATACAAAAATGCATATCAGACTGGAAGAGTACATGTAAACATTGTCATGAAAGAATTAAAAGAATTATGTTCCAGAGCCTTATACAAAGCTAGAAACATCACTATAAACAAAGAATGGACTGATATTCTAAAAAAATATAGTAAAAAATGCATAGAAAACACAAATTATGATTGTGAGAGTGATATGGAGATAGAATTGTATAGTGGGAGACCTGGTGAAATGTTGGTGCATGGGTTCATAGACTCGCGATGCATCCATGATTTATAGGAAAAGATCATTGAAGTCGCACTTGCTGAAGGACAACGTCAACTTGGAATATTCATGGACAAATACGATGAAGAGATGAACTTTCCAACCATGTTCTATGGGAATCCACGTAATGATGACATTGTAAAGAGATTTAGTTACCAAAAAATTGTGAAATGGGAATTACTACATGCTAGCGATGATTTCTCATATTACACTACAAATTTGTTCTTCAAAATGGTGTGAACAATGATCAACAAAGTGCTTTCCTACGTGTGGATATGAATAAGAAAGGGATAATTACAATGAAAACATTTATTGGCAAAAGATGTGAAGTACAAACCAAATTTGGAAAAGATACTTAAATCTGATATTGGATACATAGATTTCAAAAATATTTGCATTTCTCATGATTACTTCCAACATATTAAGAAAAATGTATTTGCAGTGATATGACAAGCGGGGCCTATAACCTTTTTCATCACATTCACGAGTGCAGATCATGAGTGGCATGAATTGGTATTTGCATTGACAGATTTGTATAGGAACAAACAAACAAAAAAAGCACTATAAAATACTAGAAGACAAGGACAATGATTACCTGATAAGAAAGGACCTAGTCACTTGTAGTCGTTACTATAGACATAGAATCAATGCTTTTAAGCAATTGATATGTCATGACAAAATCATTTTCGAGAAAGTATTGACAGCTACTTTAAGACAGAGTTTCAGAATAGGGGAAGTGAGCATGAACATGGGTCGTTGTGGATAGAACATGCACCACTATATGGAAAGGATAGTGATTCAAAAATTTCAAAGTTTTTGGACAAGTACATAACATGTGACACATATCATTTGTGTATAGATCTTGCCAAATAGCATAGGCATTCTCATTCAATAAGTTGTAAGAAACAAAAGAATCCACATTGTAGATACAAATTCCCTATGCCACCAATGAGAATGACAATGATTCTTGAATTGATCGAGTTATCACACAAAGTTGTTGACAAAAAGTCAAAGATGTTGTTTTCACCACTAGACCAAAAAAACTATGACAATTTAATTAACTTCAAAGACTTTTTGATGTAAATGGGAGCAACAAAGGATGAGTACTTTCTCTTAATACAGTGAGCACTAAAACAACCAACACCATTCCTGAAACAAAAACCTTCACATATTTGGAACAACAACTTTACAAAGGACATGCCAAATTTTTGGAATGCAAACACAGATGCACGATTTGTTTTGAATGCATATGCGGTAGCATCATATTGTGGTTCATATATGACTAAAGTTGAAAAATATATGACAAATGCATCTATAAAGATATGTAAAGAGAATAAAAATAAATAAAAATTGATGTTATGCAAATGATACACACGCTTGGAAATATAATGTTGAATCTTCAACAATTGTCCGCACAACAAGCAATTCATATTGTGCTTGCTCTACCATTGAATAGCAGTTCAAGAGTGTGTATCTTTATAACTACATCTCCAATATATCAACGCACATTTGACCTCAAGTAAACATTTTTATTGAAACAAGAACCTGACGACTGAGAAGATGTGATGTGCAACTCTATTATTGATTACTATATTGAACGACATATTTGACCTTAAGCTAAGCTTTTTTATTGAAACAAGAACCTAATGACTCAGAATATGTGATGTGAAACTCTATTATTGATTACTATGTTGAATGGCCACAAACCATTAAGAATATCTGCTTTATTGAATTTGTCTCCAAGTGCAAAAAAAATGGTACACACATATTGAAAAGCAAAAAAACAAATGAGATACAATTCGTCAAATATAACAAGTATATTGATTATGAATTTTTTTGCAGAGAGAAACTATTGCTATATGTCCCACTCAAAAAAAGTGAATATACATTCAAAGATAACTGCCCTACATGGGAAGTTACTTATTGTTTTCACGAAACTAGAAAACAATCCAACGAAGCTAAGTTTACATACAATGTCAATCCAACGTGGGGTTATATGGAAATTGGGATTCAACAACTAGACAATGATCTTCTCGGTGTTGATGGTACATTGATCGAATTAGGAACAAGCACAGTTAACTGTGAACAGTACAATTTGCAACTAGACCTGCAATGTGTTGGCAGGAAATGTAGCAAAAGAACAACTAATATTGGATTCCAAGTTGCAGGCCACCCATTTTTGCTTGAGAATAGTGATAATTACAAACTTAGAAGAATGTTGAATAGAAAACAACAAGAAATCATCAAAGACATTGCCCTAAAGAAATTAAGGGACATGTAGATGCCATTGTACTTGTTTCTTATGGGTGGAGCAGGAATAGGAAAAACCTTCACATCAAAAATGATATTCCAAATGCTTATATGAATACACGATGCAGATAACACAACGGATCATTTGAAATCAAAGGGTTTGATACTCACATACATAGGTAAAGTTGCTTATAATGAAGGTGGAACAACAATCCATTTTGCATTTCTAATGCCTTTCAACAAGTCCCAATTCGTTCCACTTAATAGAGAAATGTTAGACACACTATCAAAGCTTTATTAAGAACTACAACTTGTCCTCATTGACGAATCTTCTCTGGTCAGAATTCAATTCCTATTTTCAATTGTTTGTCGACGAAGAAGCATAAAACATGTACAAATAAAGTACTTTGGAAACATAGATATGGAATTTTGTGATGATCTTTATCAAGCACAAACCATACATGATTCGTTGATATTTGAGCACCCTACCATGAACATGCAAAGAATAGCATATGACTTTTGGACAAATAGTGCAAAGTGTCATGAATTGCATACTACAATGCGACAAGCAAATGAAAATTTTATCGCAATTTTGAATAGGATGCAAACAAATAGTCAAACAATAGACACTCTAGAATATATCAACACGAATTGTATCCAAGATACTTCAAATCACCTAGAATTCCCTTACTTGTTTTACAAAAACAAAGATGTTGCATTGCATAATAGGTCTATGTTATTGCTTATGCCTGACAAGGAACTTTTAATCAATGCAACTAATTAAGAGGAAGACGATTTTGGTGGTGTGCGATGCCATGAACATACAACAACTTTGCCTTCGCAACTTATTCTGAAATTAGATATGCTTGTTAGCTTCTTTATATAGCATAGAAATTGTGCTTGACTTAATACCCATATTGCGCATAGTGAAACCAATATCGACAAAAGCCATGGCAGGTCATTTGAAAATCTGTAAAAAATTCCTAGTTCAACTTGCATGTGCACGTACAATACACAGATCGCAAGGGATAACGCTGGACAATGTTGCATTTGATCCTACTGGGGTGCGAAGACATGGATTGGTTTATACAATGTTGTCTCGTGCAAGGACCACAAAGTCTTTATATCTTCCAAGTCCTTTGACAATGGATAACTTCAATGTTAAACAAAATATCATTGTTGAGATGCAACATCTACACAACAAAGGAAACTGGAGTCTAGAATATGATTGGTAGCCTATGCAATTGGAGTCATGTATCTCAATTTTTTCACTAAACACACATAGTTTACATACGCATATCAATGACATAGCCAATGACTATGATACAATTGGCATTCTAATATTTTGTGCATTCAATAAACATATATGAAACTATCGATGCAAGATGAACAATTTCCAAGTTTCAATTGCTTCTGGAATTGCAATAAACATGATGTGATGATACTGGTTAAAAAACATATACCAATATTGGAACATATGCATTTTGAAGAACTAAATGTAGAGGTTCTTGTAGCAAGAGTGATAGTTAAAGGTTTGCATATTGCCATAATGAATATCTATGCAACAACATCTGCAATTCTGGCCAGCATAGTGAATGTGATTGAAAAAGCATTATGCAATTTTCATTCCAACGAAATCATAGTCATTCTAGGAGACTTCAATATTGACATGTGTCAGTGCAACGAGAAAACAAAAATTTGCAAAATTACATGCAAAATCAGAATCTTCATTTCTTCCTGGACAAAAAAAAACATGTACAAAGAAGGTTAATTGATCATGGCTGGTCAAATTCCAATAATGAACAATCCAAAAAAATTGTATTAAATACATATTGGAGTGATCATGATACAAATTTTTTTCTGCTTTCAATCTGAAATGCATGTAAATCATAGTAATACATGTTGGCATATGTCCATAATTTTTTTTTATATTCACAATTTTTCATTTCCTTCATGTTGAACCAAAGCATGTTTTCATGTTCTTGTTACATATTTAGAAACTTCTTGCTTCTATGTTGGATCAACAAATTGTGTTGAACGCAACAAGCAGTTGCCATAAAACAGATTCTAATGAAAGACAAAATAAAACATCAACAATTGCCATTGTGTTTGCAATTCGGTAACGTCTGCTTACATCTCTATTTGTGTTGTTGGATGTGCAATACATCGAAACTATCACCAGTCATTAATAAAAAGAAAATAGGGTAAAAAAAGAGAATTGGAACAAGAATTCAGAAGGTACATATTTCTAATTTTATCTATATAGTATTGATTTGCTTTTGATTTGTTATTTGTTAGTATTGTATATTTCATGCCATTTTGACATGGGGTTTTATTTACCTGTTCATTTCATTTCATGCACTACTTTGACATCAAAATGAAATAGAATAAATGCAGGAAAGCAAGTAGTTGCAAGCAACACAACAAAAGAACTGATGAACAATGTTGAAACAGGAGGTATGTTGAGAACAATAATGCAACAAACACTTTTTTGTTTCGTAAATTAGGTACATGTAATAATATATATTCATAGTGCATCATATTTTGTATAATCCAAATGGAATATTTCATTTGTGGATATCATATGGTTGGTGGGTTGAAAATCCAGTGTTTTTCAGCAGTTCATGAACAAGACTCCAAGGAATATACATATTAAATGTGTAGTGTTGCACTGAACAAATTGTGACGCAAGAGGGCCTAAGAACCAAAGGGAGTACTTATCATTCTCTCATATGTCAATGGACAGTCTATTCACAAAAATATTGTACTTTCATTGATTGGTTGATAGTTCAACAACATAGTAATTAATAGAAGGCATTGAAATAGATATCTATTGAATTGAAAAAAAGACACGATGACTTGAAAAAAAGAAATAACACTTTGTATTATTTTCATTTGATACCAAGAATACATACAAAATCACACTAGTACATTTCATATAATTGTGCTATGTATTCTACTCATTTAAATAATGGTTGCCTTGTTGTGGGCTATGTGCTCTATCATGTTAATACGCGACCATCCTATTGTTTAACAGTTATTTGGAAAACTACCATAATATTTGTGAACAATATGATATTATTTATTTATATCTGGTCATCATGTCACTTGACGCAGGAACTGGTACAAAGAAGCAAGAAGAGAAATCGAGGACAGTGTTCACATCTAGTCAACGCTGGTTTATTTATCCACATAGATTGGGTGCCCGCACATTGCTTGAGTAACTGCAAATCATCTATCTCGGTTGTGGTTGCAGCCCAAGACAATTTTTCCAATGGGTGGAGTATTTCCGCAACTGGCAAATTTATTTGGTCCACATTTGTCCCAGGTCTCGACCTCTCTCTTCTTGAGTTTGTTTTGAAATGGCGAAGGATAGATGTACTTCATCACGTAGCCTAGAAATCCAAGAATTAACAAGACCAAGTTCTACAGCTATAACTTGGTCTAGTTACTAGGGCAACTGCAAATGGCTAGCACTGAGTAATTGCTCTAATGGTCAGGACCATAGTCATCCTCATGTCTTGTTCAGCTTGCTTAATAACAAGGAAGACGTGGACAACTAAAACTGACATATGGGGCAGTCCTCACAATGTGGTGGTCGGGTTCAACAAAGGTGTTGTTCCATGGCGACATAAACAACAGATGTTGGCTTAGAGAGCTGGCGTATCACAGGAGCTTTGAAGAACAGTTCAAGAAATTGTTTGGTTAGGCTAAGCATATTGCTCTTGATCTGTAGGCTAGGTCCCCTTCCCAACAGTTTCATTCACAACGTCAACCGATGTGAGAATGAAAAGTTGGGAGTGCAAGTTATCTGCATGGACAGTGAACTATAAAAAATTGCATGCCTGCTACCAAAATCCATGGATGCAGAGACTTTAGGATGGAACAAGAATTCCTCGGATAAATGGACCTGATGGATGAATGGTTCTTGGTAATGCTCAAATGACAATCGATCAAAGCTCTATTTGTCAAGAAATTGTGATCCAGGTGGATATTGGTGGCCACCCACCTATTCCAACTGGCTCCTCGTGTCTGTTTTTGTTCAGCACGTCCTTCTACATTGCTTTATAATTGTGATTTCTACACTTTTGGGGTTGTCTGAAGCCTTACACATTCTCCAAGTGGATATGAGTGGCCTCTCACCTAATCCAACTAGCTTATTTTGCATTTTTTCATGTCAGCACATCTTGTTGTACTTTCAAGGTTGTTTTGGGGCCCTAAACATTGTTTTTTTGGATCGCCACAGTCATACTCTAGACGAAGTCACAGTCTAACGACGAAATGTGTAGTTCTCTGAAAGACCTTTCCAACGGGCGATCATGCGCCTAAAACGAAGGTCGTATGCAAAAGTTATGACCCTAGGAAGTTGAGGTACCAAATTACACCAACTTACCCATAGGGCCCACATGACTTTTCGCGTTTCACCTTCTAGGGTTAGGTTTTTGGATGTCTAGGGTTTTGGCATTCATGAGTAATATGAAAGGGGCCTATGGAGCCTCATTGTAATCCATTTTTCTCGGACATATGTCCGTAGCAGCCACATCTCTTCTCAGAGATAGCTACCACCATTCGAGCAACTTTCAGTTCTGCAGTTTTACAGTTTCAACCTATTTCATTATTTAATAGAAGATATTGTTCACTGAATATTTGTGGTATTCTTCCTATCTTTGTGTTATCGTATTCAGTCTGTTAATTAATTCGTTCCGCTCCTAAATCCGAATCAGTGGTATCAGAGCGGTCTGCTCTTCATTTATTTTTATTTGTGCATGTCCCCGACAAGGGTTGGGTACAAGAAGTTTCTACTCGAACCAATCGAGCCATTACCAGATCGATCGCGTCAAGCCCGACAACAACCCATGGGAGACAAAGATAAATATGATGGAGTAGGAGATCCTATTAAAATGTTGCTCGAGGAAAGGAACGAAATGATAGACAACTTCACGCAGATCCTTCGACGGTTGCCCAAGGGAGAAGAATCTTCATCAAGCGGCCATGCAACCCCCTTCAAGGTACATGTAAATTTTGATATTCCATTATTTGAAGGACTGATAGATGCGGATGCTGTAGATAAATGGTTGAATCAACTCGAACGATATTTTTCGGCTCACATTTTTCCGATCAAGAAAATATCACTTTTGCACTCCTCAAGGTCGTTCCCCATGTTAAAAACTGGTGGGATACTTACTCTGAGCAAAGGGCCATGGAGAAATCTGCAATTTTTGTGGTGGCCCCTACATGACATTCCTTCCTGGATGCCATTAAAGAACAGTACTACCCCGTTGGAACCTACGAGGACCAATACACTAGATGGACAACCCTACATCAAGAAAGGGACCAGACAGTACCAGACTTCACCAATATTTTCCATACCCTCTGCACCAAATTGGGTATCAAAGATTCTGAGCGTCATCTGGTGCTCAAATACCGCAATTGTTTGCATAGATACATTCAAACAGAAATGGATTTCCTGGACATCGCCTCATTGGGCACAGTTTATAGATACGCTGTCAATATCGAACATAAATTTAAGCAAAAACGACGAGAGTTTGGATCTGAAAACCCCTCACAGTCAAAGTAGGGAAAAGGCAACCCCAAACCACATAACAGGGGACCAAGTCGCGATTTCCACCCTCGGGAGAATTCGTCCAACCTGCAATACAAGAAGGGCAACGAGAAGACGAAGAAGGACACGGGAAAATGGTGTGAGTACCATAAAAGTCCTTGGCAAACCACCGACGAATGTCACTCCAAGATGTGCCTCATGGCCGAACTGAAGGCTTCCGAGTCAAAGGTCGATTCTGATTCTGAGTCAAATCTTGAAGGAGGGAAGAAGATTATCAATTTTGAACCCAGTGCCACAGTCTCTACCACCAAAGTCCAACCAAGCAAACCCAAAGAACCAGAGGAAGGGGAACACTTCTTTCACTCGCATATGTGGGTCAACGGGGCTCTAATTCACTTCATTGTCGAAAATGGTAGTCAGAAGAACTTGATTTCAGCAGAGGTCGTCAAGTGACTGAACCTGCCAACGACACCGCACCCACAACCCTATACCATCAACTGGCTTTGTTAAGGAAGAGATCTCAGTGTCAGCCAACAATGTCGTTTGTCCTACGACATCAAGCCTTTCAAAGATGAGGTACTGTGTGATATTACTCCCCTTGAAGTTTGTGATGTTCTCTTAGGACAACCATATTTTTGTAAGTGTGATGTTGTGTATGAGTCCAGACCCCGCAGTGTTATTATTACTTTGGGTAGACAATTGTATAGGATCCCAGAGGTGGCACCGCCTACTGTTATTTCTTTAATCTCTATTAAGCAATGCAGTAAGGTCATTTCACAGACTGAGAAGTTCATCTTCTTTGTGATCCATGCTCACAGTCAATAGAAGGTCGTTGCCACATTCGTGGCCTCTACACAATTCCTCTCTTTGTAGTAGAAGCAAGTGGACGAGATCGTGGAAGAATATAGAGACATCTTTGTCTCACCTATAGGGGTACCAACACACTGCCAAGTCAAGCATCTAATTGATCTGAACCCCGACCCACCTCTACCTAATGGACCAGTCTATCGGCACTCACTGATGGAGAATGACAAAATCATGCGCCAGATCCAAGAGCTTCTTCAAAAGGGGAACATCATACCTAGCTCCTCCCCTTGTGAAAGCTCGATTGTACTGGTGCAGAAGAAGGACGGGACTTGGCAACTCTATAGTGATTACAGAGCCTTAAACAAAATCACAGTAAGGAACTGCTACCCCATTCCCATGATCGATGACCTTATTGACCAACACAAGGGGGAAAAGTTCTTCAACAAGATTGACTTGACGTCTGGCTACCATCAGGTTCCCATTGAACCAAATGATGTCTGGAAGACTGCCTTCAAGTCTAAAGAAGGTCTCTATGAATGGCTAGTTATGCCCTTTATCTTAACAAATGCACCAACCACTTTCATGAGGTTGATGGACGATGTATTGAGACCCTTCACAAACTCTCTTGTGGTAGTATATTTGGATGGCATTCTCATCTTCAACAGAATGTGGGAGGAGCACATGCGACATATTCGGCAGGTTTTGAGCACTCTGCAGCAGCACAAGCTTTATGCCAACTTGGAAAAATGTTATTTTGGCATGAACAAGGTCCAATATCTGGGCTACATTGTTGATGAGCATGGGGTACATGTTGATCTAGCTAAGATCCAAGTCATCCGCGACTGGCCCGCCCCGACCACACTGTTCGAGCTTCAGAGCTTCTTAGGACTCGCCAATTTTTACTGACGGTTCGTGTTGAGATTCTCCCATATTGTCCGGGCCCTCATCCAGGTGTACAAGGGTGGTGGTAGGGCCAAGTTCGTGTGGGGGAAGGAGCAACAACGAGCATTCAAAGATCTAAAACATCGTTTGTGCTAAGCTCCAATACTCTCCTTGCCCGATCTACAACAACCATTCGAGATTGAGACTGATGCATCTGACTATGTTGTGGGCGCATTTCTCACTCAACACGGGCATCCAATGGCATACCATAGTGAGACATTCTCCAATACTGTCCGGAAATACCCCACCTATGACAAGGAAATGTATTCCATTTTACAAGCCTGTCATCAATGGAAACATTACATTCTAGGGAAAGAGACAATCATACACATTGATCACAAGCCTCTGCAGTTCATACAAATAGAGGGGAAATTGTAGAACGACCGCCATTAGAAGTGGTCCACCTACCTGTAACAATTCCATCTCAACATAAAGTATAAGACAGGTATCTCCAAACGTGTTGTTGACTGCCTCAGTCGGCCTCCTATGGCTGCACTTACCACTATGCTCCATTCCTGTGGACATGAAACATCGGAGTCGCCCCAACTTTACCAGCAAGATCCGGACTTCGCCACCACATATCAGCTCTTGGGTACATGCACCACTGTCACTGATTTTCACATTCAGGACAGACTCTTATGCCACCTGGGCCATCTTTATGTTCCTACAAGCGAGCGTGCAAAGCTGATTTGGGAAGCCCACTACAGTCGGGTGGTAGGAAATTTTGGCATAGAGAAAACTATGGACATTCTTCAGAAACATTTTTATTGGCCAAAACTTCGATAGGACGTCAGAAAATATATCAGATCTTGCATTGCCTGCGCCATTACCAAGTCGGCCATCAAAAATCAAGGCTTATACACCCCTCTTCCTATTCTCGAGAAGCCGTGGGAATCCATCTCCATGGATTACATGTCTGGTTTGTCGTCCACCAAGCATGGAAATGACTGTGTGTTTGTGGTCGTTGATCGGTTTTCGAAGATGGCCATCCTCACAGCTTATAAGAAGAATGTCACAGTGGCAGATAATGTCAAGCTCGTCTTTGAATGAGTTTGGGTTCACTTTGGGATACCACAGAGCATCACCTCCGACGGAGAAAGCAGGTTCCTCAACACCTTTTGGTCGGGTCTCTGGTCTCTATTGGACACCAAGATCACAAAATCCACTTCTTTCCAGCCCCGAACCAATGGCCAAAATGAGGTCGTCAATTGCATGATTTTTCACATCCTACGCATGTACAATTCTAAGCATCCTCGTACATGGGACGAGCGTCTCCCATATGTCCAACACAACTACAACATGGCTCTCCATACTTCCACCGACCATAGCCCATTTCAGGTGGGTCTGGGATTCCAACCCTTGGGACCCATTGATGTTGCACTTCCTCTTTCCACCACACAGACAAACTCTTCTCTTGATCAGTTTGCGATCAACAAAGCCACCAGATTCATTGAGCAGATTCAACACACTCGCCAACAAGTACAGGAGATTTTGCAGAAATCCAATGCTAAGTACAAGCAACACCATGATAAACACAGGGTACCACACCAGTTTCAGGTTGGCAAAAAAGTTTGGTTACATTTGCAGAAGGAGCATCTCACCGGGCCCCATTGGAAGCTTCGACCACTTCATTATGGGCCTTACACTATCACCAAGGTTGTGGCTAGCAATGCTTTTGAGCTCAACACTCCACCCTTCCTTGGTCTACATCCAGTATTCAATGTGGACCTCCTTCGACCATATTTTCCACCATTATTGGACACCTCTGAGATCGTCAAACAAGTGACACCAACAGAGCTCAACCGTGACTGCATGGAACACCATCCACCGATCAGATTGTGGACACACAGGTCAAGGGCACTCGCCAGCAGTGGATCCAACTTTATCGGGTTATCAAGGCAGAGAAACTCCTACACCAAGGCAAGTGGCTCACCTAAGGCCAAATTGAGTAGAAGTTTCCTCACTTGATGGGGGAACTCAATGCAATGGAGACCATTGCTTCCTAAGGGGGGAGGATTGATCCAAGTGGATATTGGTGGCCACCCACCTATTCCAACTGGCTCCTCGTGTCCATTTTTGTTCAGCGCGTCTTTCTGTACTGCTTTATAATTATGAGTTCTACACTTTTGGGGTTGTCTGAAGCCTCACACATTCTCCAGGTGGATACAGGTGGCCTCTCACCTAATCCAACTAGATTATTTTGTATGTTTTCATGCCAACACATATTGTTGTTCTTTCACGGTTGTTTTCAGGCCCTAAACATTGTTTTTTGGATCGCCATAGTTAGACTGTAGACGGAGTCAGAGTCTGACGACAGAATATGTAGTTCTCTTAAAGAACTTTCCAACGGGCTATCACGCGCCTAAAACGGAGTTCGTATGGAAAAGTTATGACCCTAGGAATTTGAGGTACCAAATTACACCAACTTACCCATAGGGCCCACATGAATTTTGACGTTTCACCTTCTAGGGTTAAGTTTTTTATTGTCTAGGGTTTTGGCATTCATGAGTAATATGAAAAGGTGATCGAGGTGGATATTGGTGGCCACCCGCCTATTCCACTTGGACCCCCACCATTGTTTCTTTCAATTTTTCAGTTTCCTTAATTGTAGCACAATTTACTATTTTTGGCAGTTTTTCGGGTTGTGAATTTTCAGAGTCATTTTGAGGCCCTAAACGACGTTTTTTGGGCATCAACCGGTCGAAGAATATTTGTCCACTTCTAAGTATGATATTTGTTATCATTAGATGTAGTCCTTGGATAGATCTTTCTAACGATGTATCATATGCGTCAAACGGAGATAGTATGCAAAAGTTACGACCCCGGGAAATTGATGTACCAATTTACCCCGACAGGGCCCATATTCTGGCGTTTCATCTCCTAGGGTTAGGTTTTTGGATGTTTAGGGTTTCCATTGTTTCTCAATAACATATATGCCTTCAAGCCTCATTGGAACACAGAGTTCAGAGGCTTATAGCCGCCACATCTCTTCTCAGAGATAAGCTACCAACGCCCTAGCTAGTTTATTTCTATTATGTCTGTAAACAAATTTCAGTTCTTTGATATTAATGAAATGAAGTGTTATTTCTGCTGCATCTTTGTATTCATGGTTATTTGTGTATTATGTTGTGTTCCTGCATAAATTCGGATGAGTGGTATCAGAGCAGTCTGCTCTTTTTCGATCCTTCTTTGCATGTCCCCAAAGAAAGACGAGGGAGCAGAAGATCTTATCAAAATATTGCTCGAGGAGGCCCTTGAAAACCAAAGGAACACGATGATGGATAACTTGCCCAAATCGTTCAACGATTGCCCACTGGTGGCGCATCTGCATCCAGTAGCCACTCTGGAGGCGCAACCCCTTTTAAGGTACAAGTAAACTTTGACATTCTCATATTTGATGGCCAAATAGATGCAGACTTCATAGATATATGGTTGAATATATTAGAAGGATATTTCTCGGTACTTGACTTTTCCGACCAGGAGAAGATTATTTTTTCACTGCTCAAAGCCCGCCCCCCATGTCAAGGACTAGTGGGAAACCTACTGTGAGAAAAAGGATGAGGAGTAACCCTCTCTGTTCTCGGCCGTACCCACTTGGAATTCTTTTCGAGACGCCATCAAGGAACAATATTATCCCGTGGGGAGCTATGAGGACAAGTACATACAATGGACTACGTTGCGGCAACAAAGGGATCAATATGTGCATGAGCTAACGAATTTGTTCCATACCCTACAAACAAAGTTGAGTATCAAAGAATCAGAGAAATATTTGGTGTTGAAGTACCGTAGTTGTCTACACCGATACATTCAGGAGGAAATGGAGTTCCTCAACATCTCCTCGCTTGGTATGGCATACTGATATGCTTCCAATATTGAGCAAAAATTCAAACATAAGAAGCGAGACTTTGGATCTGCGAATCAAAAGCAAGCGAAAGGTGCCCCCAAACCGCGAACAAAGGACAAATACAAGGCATGGCGGCTCAAGGCAACCTGCCAAAGCTGCAAGCAAATAACAACACCGCGGAGTCGAAGAAGGACACGGGAAAGTGGTCTGAGTTTCATAAGAGCTCCACTCACAACACAAGTGAGTGTCGGGCCAAACAGTTACTAGTGGCCGAGATGAGGGCTTCTGAATCAGATGCATGCTCTGACATTGAATTAGAACCTGAGAAGGGGAATGATAGAGGGAAGAAGATTATCGATGCAAAGCCCAACGCCATCGTTGCCACCACGAAGATCCAAAAGGAAGAACCAGAAGATCCAGAGGACGAGGAGTGTCTCTTCCACTCCCATATGTGGGTAAAGGGTTCCCCGCTACAGTTCATTGTCGACAGTGGGAGCCAAAATAACCTCATTTCAACAGAGGTCGTGAAGCAATTGGGCTTGTCAACCACAACACACCCACAATCGTACACCATCAGGTGGCTTCACCAAGGACGGGATCTCCGCGTCAGCCAACAATGTCGCCTTCCCTACAACATCAAGCCCTTCACCGATGAGGTATTATGTGACATTGCTCCTCTTGATGTTTGTGATGTATTATTAGGCCAACCATACTTGTGGAAGAGACATGTTGTGTATGAGTCTCGACCTCGCGTTGTTATTGTTACCTTGGGAAATAAGTTGTACAAGATACCAAAGGTACCACCGCCTGCCTCTATCTCTTTGGTTACTGCAAAACAATGCAGTAAGCTCGTTTCCAAAATCGGGAAATTTGTTTTCCTGATGATCCAACCTCAGGGAAAGAAGAACATTGTGGCCATGACCTCCAGATAGGGCTCCTACATACGACAACAACAAATGGACAAGGTCATGGAGGAGTACCTGGAAATCTTCACTCACCCGCAAGGGTGCCTCTGCACTGTCAAGTCAAGCACCCCATCGATTTGACCCCAGGTGTGTCCTTGCCCAATGGACTGATCTATCGACACTCTGTTCTAGAGAACAATGAAATCAAGAGGCAGATTTAGGAGCTGCTACAAAAAGGTCACATCTGGCCAAATTCATCACCCTATGGGAGCCCAATCGTGTTGGTGCAGAAGAAGGATGGGACTTGGAGACTCTGTATTGACTATCGGGCATTGAACAAGATCACTGTTTGGAATAGGTACCCGATCCCACAGATTGATGACCTTCTCGACCAACTCAAAGGGGAAAAATAATTCAGCAAGATTGACTTGAAGTCCGGGTATCACCAGGTACCAATCGAACCATCCGATGTGTGGAATATTGCCTTCAAAGCCATGGAGGGCCTTTTCGAATGGTTGGTCATGCCTTTCGGGTTGACGAATGCTCCCACAACCTTCATGAGGCTGATGGATGACATATTGTGGCCATTCACCAATTCATTTGTAGTAGTGTACTTGGATGACATTCTGATCTTTGGCTAGACTTGGGAAGAGCACCTACACCACATCCGACAGGTCCTCCAAACACTACAGAAACATAAGTTGTGTGCCAATTTGGAGAAGTGCACTTTTGGCATGACCCAGGTTCAGTATCTGGGATACATTATTGATGAGCATGGGGTGCATGTGGATCCAACCAAGATCCAAGTCATCCAGGATTGGCCAGCCCCGATGACTCTAACAGAGCTTCGCAGCTTTCTGGGTCTTGCTAATTTCTACCACAAGTTCATTTTGGGATTCTCTCATATCACTTGGCCCTTGAGTCAAGTCACCAAGGGAGGAGCGAAAGCAAAATTATATTGGTTGGAATCTCAACATAAGGCATTCGTAGAATTGAAACATCGCCTCTGTTGTTTCCTAGTGCTCACATTACCAGACTTGGAACAACCATTTGAGATCGAGATAGATGCCTCTGACTATGCTATTGGGGTAGTTCTTACTCAACAGGGGCATCTTATGGAATATCACAGTGCGACATTGTCTGAAAGTATCCCACTTATGATAAAGAAATGTATTCCATTGTGCAGGCTTGCCGACAATGGAAGCATTACATTTTTGGAAAGGAAACGATCATCTACACAGACCACCAACCCCTGCAGTTCATACAGACACGAGGGAAGTTGCAGAATGATTGCCATCAGAAGTGGTCCACATATCTGCAACAGTTTCATTTGAACATCAAGTACAAGAAGGGCAACACCAATAATGTTGCAGACTGCCTCAACTGACCATCGATCGTGGCGATAACCACCGTGCTCAACTCTTGTGGGCACGAGACTTCTAAATGGCCACTTCTCTACAAGAGTGATCCAAATTTCAGCCCCACATACAAGACACTCTTGGAGGGTAACCGAGTTCCAAATTTTCACCTCCGGGATGCTCTATTGTGTCACTTGGGACACCTTTGTGTTCCTTCAAGCGAGCGTGCCAAGATGATTTCGAAAGCGCACTATAGTCGGGTCGTTGGGCATTTTGGGGTCGAGAAAATAGTGGCAGTATTGTAGAAGTATTTCTATTGGCCAAACCTTCGACAGGATTTCGAGAAGTACATCAGATCTTGCACTGCTTGTGCCATTGCCAAACCGACCATCAAGAAGCAAGGCCTCTATAATCCATTACCTACCCCTAGTTGACCTTGGAAATCCATCTCCATGGATTACATGTCTGGCCTTCCTTCTACTAAGCATGGCAATGACTATGTTTTCGTGGTCGTCGACAAATTCTCGAAGATGGCCATTATGGCGACGTGCAAGAAGAATATCACAGCAGAAGCCACTGCTAAACTCTTCTTTGAAATGTGTGGGTACACTTTGGGATCCCCAAGTCTATCATCTCAGATCGAGATAGCAGGTTCCTCAATACATTTTGGTCTAGCCTCTGGTCAATGCTGGACACCGAGCTCACCAAGTCCACAGTTTTCCATCCCCAAACTGATGGCCAAACAGAGGTCGTCAATAGGATGATTGTACACATTTTGTGCATGTACAACTCAAAGCATCCACGCACATGGGATGAGAGCCTCCCCTATGTACAACATAGCTATAACCGGGCCCTCCACAACTCAACCGACCACAACCCCTTTTAGGTGGGCTTGGGATTCCAACCACTATGTCCCATTGACGTAGCCATACTATTTGCAGCTACTCAAGTTGATTCGGCTCATGTCCAGTCTGAAGTTGCCAAGGCGAACAACTTCATTGAGGGAATTCAGCACATTCGCCTATAGGTTCATGACATATTGGACATAGCCAATGCTAAGTACAAGCAATGACATGATCAACATCGGGTGCAACACAACTTCCAGGTGGGTGACAAAGTGTGGCTACATTTGCAAAAGTAACGTCTCGTTGGACCCCACCGCAAGCTTCGCCCACTCCGATATGGGCCATACACCATCACCAAGGTTGTAGGGGACAATTCCTTCGAGCTTAATATCCCACCATTCCTTGGTCTGCACCCAGTGTTCAATGTGGACCGCCTTCGGCCTTACTTTCCACCTCTACTAGACACATCCGACATGGCATAACAACTCACAACAATAGAGTTAAATACAGACTGCATGGAAGAAGCAACAACTGTTCGAATTATGGACACACGGATCAAGAACACCAGCCAACAGAGGATCTAGCTTTATAGAGTTGTTAAAGCAAGCCAACTCCTTCACCAGGGCAAGTGGCTCACTAGGGACCAAGTTCAGCAGAAGTTTCCTCATCTCATGGAGGAACTCAACACAATGGAGACCATTGCTTCCTAAGGGGGGAGGAATAATCCAGGTGGATATTGGTGGCCACCCACCTATTCCACTCGGAACCCCACCATTGTTTCTTTCAGTTTTCCAGTTTCTTTAATTGTAGCACAATTTACTATTTTTGACAGTTTTTCGGGTCCTGAACTTCTAAAGTCGTTTTAAGGCCCTAAACGACGTTTTTTGGGCATTAACCGATCAAAAAATATTTGTTTAGCCTCAATAATCATATTTCTTGTCATAAGTTATAGTCCTCGGATAGATCTTTCTAATGATGTATCATATGCGTCAAACGGAGATAGTATGCAAAAGTTACGACCCTGAGAAATTGATGTACCAATTTACCCTGACGGGGCCCATATTCTGGCGTTTCATCTCCTAGGGTTAGGTTTTTGGATATTTAGGGTTTCCATTGTTTCTCAATAACATATAGGCCTTCGAGCCTCATTGGAGCACAGAGTTCAGAGGCCTATAGCCGCCACATCTCTTCTCAGAGATAAGCTACCAACGCCCTAGCTAGTTTATTTCTATTCTGTCTGTAAACAAATTTCAGTTCTTTGATATTAATGAAATGAAGTGTTATTTCCGTTGCATCTTTGTATTCATGGTTATTTGTGTATTTTGTTGTGTTCCTGCATAAATTTGGATCAAAAGTGCCTATGGAGCCTCATTGTAATCCATTCTACTAAGACAAATGTGCGTAGCAGCCACATCTCTTCTCAGAGATAGCTACCACCATTCGAGCAAGTTTCAGTTATGCAATTTAATAGTTTCAGCCTATTTCATTATTTAATAGAAGATATTGTTCACTTAATATTTGTGTTATTCTTCCTATCTCTGTGTTATTGTATTCAGTCTGTTAATCAGTTCGTTCCGTTCCTAAATACAGATCAAATGGAGGTTGGGTGTGAATACTATGGTCGTGGCAAGTAGTATAAATAGTTGGGAAGACAACTGGAAATAAGTCCCGACTTATTCCCATTTTCTAGCTAGCTTCACGTGCCAGTGTTGCCGAGGTGATATGTTCCAAGTCAGATCTAGGTTCCTTTAATGTTTTTTCTAGCGACAATGATTCACCGTATTTCTCATGGCCCTTCTGCAACTTGGCGTCATAACTTCCCGCATCCATCATACGTGTGTGATTTAGCTGGATCAGATTACTTAATGCTTCGGTACTTCCAAACACTACTTGGCCCTTGGATCATGTGTGCCAACATTCTGTCATGTCCATTGTCTTGTGTGTTTCCCATAACTTCTCCTTTGGTTGATATCTTCCAAATCTGTTGACCTGTCAATTTGTCTTGTTTCCTTCTATGACTGGAACAAGTGTTGTCCTGGTAATGGATCTACAACTATACATATTTTGTGCTTGGTTATCTACTTTATGTGCTAAGCTGATGCTATTTTATGCTGGCGCGTGCAATGCTTTGAGACTTCACAGTGAATCAGACCTATGTTCATCAAAACCGCTTTATCTGTGTTCCATCCATAGGTTGTTTTTTCATCTAGACAGCCTCATAATAATCAAGACATATGAAGATACATATAGGTTGTTCGTTTTATACATGAGAAATAAATAGGATCAAGTACCTATGCAATTTGGAAATTTCTATGTTCAGTTGAGGCAAAGCAAGAATACTTGGAATCGAAGTAACCAATGTTGCAGACCCAAGTACAACAGGAACAATGACAACTGAAGCAACTATCGATGTGCAATATCAATAGTTGGAAAGGTATGTATATTAATGATCTGGGATCTTTTATTCGATGACTATCACATGAATTGCATTAAAGAGCATAAACAAAGCTTATGTGCAACATATAAGAAGACAACATACACATGGATAAATAACAAGAAGAACAATTGCACAAGACTTGATAATGAAGTTCATCCCAACAATGGAGTACATTTTCAAGCCCACTTCTCAGTAGAGAGGCCTTTATATTATCTCGACAAAAATTGGCATAAATACATGGAAATACCTCAATTCTAGCAATGCCCTAAAAATTCATTGCTTGGATCCAAATTCTGATTGCACCAGTGGATTCATAGCAAGAAATCATGCAAAAATGACTATAATTTCGTCAAATTCTATCATTGTCATCTCCAGGACCCTCCTAAGCTCTCTTCCTCAAAAAACATGCCACAACAATTGTATGGCCTGTAATTAATGCTCCTCCTGCATTGAAAATCATGCCCACACTTGGATCCATGGATCCTCCCTTTCGCATGGCAAAGGTATTGGTTTAAGTACTTTTTCGTGGGTGGATGAACCAACATAGTCCATTGGTATGTTAGTTGGCAGTGGTTTAAACTTAGCATTGGTTATGGGGAGGTATGGGGTTCAACCCCACAAACCTCTCGTATTAGACTTTGTTACAACTGATATATATTAATAATATATGTGTGTCATGGTTTGGGGTCAAGCCGGTCCGGTCACCAAATTTGGCGCCGATCGGTCGGCCCGTGGTTGTACCATATATCAACTAGCCCCATTAAATATGTTTGGCACCGTGGGTTGGCCATCGATCGGTCCGGTGGCCGACGTTTTAATTTTGAATTTTTTGGACTTTATCCCTCATTGAGAATCCGCGGGGTGCCACATGGCACCTCCGGATTGGCTTCCTGTGCCCAGTCAGTAATCCAATGGTGCTTGCATCAACGCCTAGTCACCTGCCAAGTTACGATCGTACTGCCATGTGGCGTCTATACGGTGCCACGTGACATTTTTTAATGGCTAAAAGGGGTCCTGAAAATGCCAAATCAAAATTCCACGTGGTAGCCTCTCATGGTGCCACATCATCATGTTGACGTCAACACTATATGGTCTTCTAAGTCACCTTGTTGACTTTTGACCAGTTTGATAGAATCTTTGACCGGTCATAACTTTGTTATCCAGACTCTGTTTGAGGTGTCGTTTGTGCCATTGGAAAGCTATAAACAAGCTCTTCGACTTAGTGCCATTTTGTTGAGATTTGAGTACTTCAAATTTTTGGCCTTTTAGATCCTCCTGGATCATTCCTCCCCACTAAGAAGCTTTTAGACCACCAAAAGCCTTATCAATCAACAGATAGGTGAGGGAATCACTCCCTCACTTTCCCCTTCTCTATCCATCGTGCTTGGCTTGGATGTGTGCCTTTAAAGCCCACTCGAAGATATTCAACATCACCCCTGCGTGAATTCCTCGTCTTTCTGTCCAGGATGATATCGTCCTTTAACTCATCCAAGTATTCAGGATAAAACTCATCAACTAAAGGTACTGAAACACTCTCCCTTTGATCCATGATAATTGGAGGCTCATAAAGTTTCAGGTTCTCTACATTCACAACTGAGTATATCTGCATATATGGTGGTAGATCTAGGCGGAAAGTATTTGTGCCAATATTTTATAAGTTGGTGAAGGGTCCATATCGGACGGGCTTGAGCTTCTTGCCTTCACCCTTCAACCTATCTTTGCTGGTGTGAAGCCATAATTGATCACTTACTTAGAATTGATAATCTACCCAATGCTTTTCATGCCTTGCCTTATACTGAGCTTGGTTCTTTTCCAACTGCTCCTAGACTGTCTAGTGTACCTGTTGAATCCTTTGGATGAAGTTGCAGCCTTTGTCTTCATCTCTTTGTTCACTTGAGTCAAGATATTTCCCAAATGTCAAGTCCAAGAGAGTCTTAGGTAGATACCCAAAACATTATGGTGAACTATGGGTGGAAGAGTACATGGCTCAGTTGTATGCATGTTGGACATAGTGCAACTACTCATCCCAAAGTTTAGGATGTTTGTTGCGGTAACCTCGAAGCAAATGAACCAATGTTATGTTGACCACCTCTGTCTGTTTGTCAGTCTTTGGATGGAAAGTAGTACTTGTCTTCAACTTGGTGTCCATGAGATTCCATAAACTTGTCCAAAATTCCCCTAAAAATTGAGAATCTATATCGGAGATAATGGACGTGGGAAACCCAAAATGAACCCATAAATGTTGGAAGAACAAGTGAGCATCTTGCTCAGTTGTGACGTGATTTTTACATGGCATCAAGATACATGTCTTGCTAAACCTATCTACTACCACATATAAGTAGTCATGACCCCTTCTAGACACATGTAACCCCCCTACAAAATCCATTGGATGCTCTCCCAAGGATGAGAAGGAACAAGAAGTGGTGTTACAACCCCAATTTTCTATTAGTGGGCTTACACGTTGAGCACAACACACACCCTTTTACATATTTGGTTATAATTTCTTTCATTTGGGGCCAATAACAAAACCTCTACAAATGTGATATAGTTTTTCCTACCCCAAAATGCTCAGATATTAGAGAAGTGTGAGCTTCCTTGATTACATGCACTCTTTCATTTGTAGGAATACAAAGTTTTCCCATATGGTGGAGTAGTTTATCCTGCAAATGAAAATTCTCCACCTACGAACCATGGTTTAGCCTCTCATATACATCTTTGAAATCTTCATCATTAACATATTCTTCAATATAACTAACATGGGCTAAGGAAGCATTTTTCAAAACAATAGATCCAAAAATAGGAGGTCAAGAAAGAATATCCACAACTTTGTTGTTTATGCCTTTCTTGTATCTGATAACTAGATGGAACTGTTGCAAGAGTCACATCCACCTATAGTGTCTTGACTGGTAAATCTTGGTCTATGATTGTAGGTAATGTAAGGGTTGGTGATCACTATGTATGATCACTTCCTTCCCCATCAAGTAGTGTTTACATTTCTTCACGCTTTGTACCAATGCATACCATTCTTTTTCATATGTAGGATAATTACAAACATCCTTAGAAAAAGTTTCAGAATGAAAGAAAATGGGCTTACATTGTTGCATCAGGGTTGCTCCCATGGAATATGCACTAGAATCGATCTCAATCTCAAATGGTTGTTGTAGGTTAGGTAGAGCTAGCACAAGTTCAGTGATGATCTTCTCCTTCAAAGTGTCAAAGGTTTTTTGATGTCTTACTCCCCACTGGGAGACCCATTTCACATTGGTTAAGGTATGCAAAGGAGATGCAATATAGGAGAAGTTTGAAATGAACTTTCTCTAGTACTTAACTGCCCCTAAGAAGCTTCTAACTTCTGTAACTGATTTTGGCTTAGGCCAAATTACAATGACTTCAACTTTGGAGGGATCTATCTTTAGTTCACCACCTCCTACAATATGACCCAAGTAAACCAATGAGGTTTTTCCAAATTCACACTTTGACAATTTTACATACAATGTTTCCCTTTTAAGGACATCCAAGTATACAATCACAAAGTGTTCTATGAAAGGCCTAAAAACACCATTCATAACACGCATAAATGTTGTTGGGGAATTACAAGGCCCAAATGGCATTACCATCCATTCAAATAGACCTTGGTTTGTTTTGAAGGATGTCTTCCACACGTCACCTTCTGCAATTATAATCTGATGGTAACAACCCCTCAAATCCAACTTAGTGAAGTACCTTGCATTCTTCAGTTGATCTAGCAAGTCATATGTACAAGGCAAGTGGTAACAATTCTTCAACGTTATTTTGTTTAGTGCTCGAAAATCCATGCACATCCTCCATGTGCCATCTTTCTTTAGCACTGGTACTATCGAAGAGCTACAAGGAGAAGAGCTTGGTCTGATGACCCCTCTTTCAGGTCATGTACCTGCTTCTTGATCTCCTCATTTTCTAGCACAAACATCATGTACATGCTGATGTTTGGTAAGGAAACATATTGGTGTAACTATATTTCATGTTGGATCTCCCTCTTGGGAGGAAATCCTTTTGGTTCCTGAAAAATTTCATCATAGTTAGAAATAGAATCAATCATTTCATCTTTACGAGAAGGATCAGAATCATCAAAAACATTAGATTTATCAGGATCTTTTTCTTTCAAAACCATGAGCACAAATTTCTTGCTAGTATTGATGGCTCTCTTTATCTGTCCTGCACTGACAAGAGTTAAGTTCTTCATATTGTGAGCTCTGAGAATGTATTCCACACCACCTTTTGTGAGATTGTATTTGTTCTCCAATTGAAATAAGATAACATTCCTATCATAAAAATAGGGACTTCCCAAGATAATGCCACATATATCAAGCAGGACCACATCAAGCTCAAGCCCATCTACAAACTTTGAAGCAATAAAAAGTTTCAATCTACATTGCTTGGTAACTTGAAGTTTTGCATTATCACACACCCAACCAAGAGGGTAAGGTTTTGGATGGGGTATTGTCTCTAAGCCCAAATTTTTAACAATCACTTTAGATATCAAATTAACTTGAGAACCCAGATGAAATAAAGTATCCACTTTAGTATGTTTGGCTACTACTTTGATGTGAAAAAGTTAACTTCTCTTCTTTTCAATTTCAGGAGATGGAATTGTAGAACTTGAACTATCATGAGAGGAAACTTTACCTTGTACTCCAACTGTTGTGATTCTCATTTCATCACCTGAATCAGAAACTAAGTCGTGTTGCACTGTATCAACAATTTTCGACTTCCCTTTGCCACCAAAATTCTTTGTTCTTAACTCTAGATGTAGTTTCCAACTGTTGTAGGGGCTAGTCGACTAGACCCAACAATCAACTTAGACTTATTGGTCGACCAACGTAGTTAGAAGTTAATCCAGATTTATAAGCGGAACAAAATGAATAACAGACTAAATACAATAACACAAAGATACAAAGAACAACGACATATATCCAGTGAACAATAACTTCTATTGAATAAATAAAATAGGCTGAAACTGTAAAATCACAGAATTGAAAACAACTTGCTTGAATGGCGGTAACTATCTCTGAGAAGAGATGTGGCTGCTACGTGCATCCGTCTGAGCAAAACGATTACAATGAGGCTCCAGAGGACTTTTTAACATTACTCATAAATGGCAAAACCCTAGACATTCAAAAACCTAACCCTAGGAGATGAAACGCCAAAAGTTATGTGGGCCTCGATGGGTAAGTTGGTACCTCAACTTCTCGGGGTCGTAACTTTTGCATACGACCTCTGTTTTAGGCATGTGATAGCCCGTTGGAAAGGTATTTTTGAGAACTACACATTATGCCATAAAACTCTAACTATGTCTATAGTTTGACTGTGGCAAGCCAAAAAAACATTATTTAAGGCCCCAAAATGGCCCTGGATGTACTGACATAAAAACTTCCAAAATAAGCCAGTTGGATTAGGTGGGCGGCCACCAATCTCCACCTGGAAGTTGTGTAGGGATTTAGATAGCTCCGAAAGTGTAGAACCCACAATTACAAAGATTTACAAAAGAATGTGTTGAACTAAAAATTGTTAAGAGGAGCCAGTTGGAATAGGTGGGTGGCCACTAATATCCACATGGATTAGTCTGTCCCCCTTAGGAAGCAATGGTCTCCATTGCGTTGAGTGCCCCCATCAGGTGAGGAAATTTCTGTTGAATTTGGCTCTGAGTGAGCCACTTTCCTTGCTGTAGGAGCTTCCCTACCTTGACAACACGATAAAGCTGGATACTCTGCTAGCGAGTGCCCTTGACCTGTGTGTCCACTATCTCATCAGTGGATGCCTATTCCATGCAGTCGGGGTTGAGATCTGTTGGTGTAGATTGTTCTGCTATCTCCGAGGTGTCCAATAATGGTGGAAAATATGGCTAGAGAGGTCCAAATTAGTGCAAGCCAAGGAAGGGGGGAGTGTTGAGCTCAAAAGCATTGCCACCCACAACCTTGGTGATAGTGTAAGGCCCATAACAGAGTAGACGGAGATTCCGATGGGGCCCTGTAAGGCGTTATTTCTACAAATGTGACGAGACCTTGTTTCCCATCTGAAACTTATGCGGTACCCGGTGTTGATCATGGCGCTACTTGTACTTAGCATTGGCTTTCTGCAAAATATCTTGGACCTGGTGGTGGATGTGCTGAATTCACTCAATGAATCTGGTGGCTTTGTCGGCCTCAGACTAAACATGGGTAGAATTTTTCTGTGTGGTTGCAAGAGGTAGTGCAACATCAATGGGACCTAAGGGTTGGAATCCTAGCCCCACCTGAAAGGGGCTATGGCTGGTGGAGCTATGGAGATATTTATTGTAGTTGTGTTGAACATAGGGAAGACTCTCATCCCATGTACACATATGCTTAGAGTTATACATGCGTAGGATGTGCACAATCATTCGATTGACGACCTTTATTTGGCCATCGGTTTGAGGGTGGAAGGCAGTGGATTTAGTGAGCTTGGTGTCCAACAATGACCAGAGACTCGACCAAAATGTGCCAAGGAAATTGTTGTTCTGATCAGAGATGATGGTCTGTGGTATCCCAAAATGAACCCACACTCGTTCGAAGAAGAGCTTGGTAGTATCTGACGCTATGAAGCTCTTCTTGCTGGTTGTGAGAATGGCCATCTTTGAAAACCAATCAACCACCACAAATATGCAGTCATTGCCTTACTTGGTGGACAAAAGACAAGACATGTAATCCATCGAAATGGATTCCCAAGGCCTCTCGAGAGTAGGAAGAGGGGTGTATAAGACTAGCTTCTTGATGGTTGGCTTGGAAATGGCACATGCAGTGCAAAATCTGATATACTTGTTTATGTCTTGTCAAAGTTTTGGCCAATAAAAATGTTTCTGTAGAACGACCACAATTTTCTCCATGCCAAAGTGTCCTTCCATCCAACTGTAGTGAGCCACCCAAATCATCTTTGCACACTCACTTGCATGAAAACAGAGATGTCCCAGATGGCATAATAGTCCATCCTGAATGTGAAAATCAATGACATTCGCACCTGTACCCAAGAGTTGATAGGTGGTGGCGAAGTCAAGATCTCGTCGATAAAGTTGGGGTCGTTCAGATGCCTCATGCCCACATAAATGGAGCACAGTGGTGAGTGCAGCCACAGGAGGTCGACTGAGGTAGTCAACGACACGATTTGTGCTCCACATCTTATATTTGATGTTGAGATGGAACTCCTGCAGGTATGTGGACCACTTTTGATGGCGCTCATTCTGTAACTTCCCTTGTGTCTGTATGAACTGCAGAGGCTTGTGATCAGTGTGGATGATTGTCTCCTTTCCCATAATGTAATGTTTCCATTAATGACATGATTGCACAATGGAATACATTTCCTTGTCATAGGTGGGGTATTTCCAGACGGTATCTGAGAGTGTCTCACTATGGAATGTTATTGGATGACCGTGCTGAGTGAGAATTGCACCTACAACATAATCGAATGCATCAGTCTCAATCTCGAATGGTTGTTGCAGATCAGGTAAGGAGAGTACTGGAGTTGAGCACAAGCGATGCTTCAGATCATCAAATGCTCATTAGTATGCCTTCCCCCATGCAAACTTTGCCCTGCCACCACCCTTGGTCACTTGGCTGAGGGCCCATGCAATATGGAAGGATACCAACACAAACCGTCGATAGAAGTTGGCAAGTCCCAAGAAGCTCTGAAGCTTGGTTAGTGTGGTCGGGGTTGGCCAATCACAGATGACTTGGATCTTAGATGGATCCACATGTAACCCATACTCATCAATAATGTAGCCCAAGTATTGGAACCTGTTCATCCCAAAGGAGCATTTTTCCAAGTCGGCATATAGCTTGTGCTGTCGTAGGGTGCTCAAAACCTGTTGAATATGTTGCATGTGCTCCTCCCAAGTTCTGTTGAAGATGAGGATGTCATCCAGATATACCACCACAAAAGAGTTGGTGAAGGGTCTCAATACATCATCCATCAACCTCGTGAAAGTGGTTGGGGCATTTGTTAAGCCAAAGGGCATGACCAACCATTTAAGAGACCTTTTTTAGATTTGAAAGTTGTCTTCCATACATCAGTCAGTTCGATGGGAACCTGGTGGTAACCAGACTTTAGGTCAATCTTGTTGAAGAAATTTCCCCCCTTGAGTTGGTCAAGAAGGTCATCAATTCGGGGAATTGGGTATCAGTTCCTCACTCTGATTTTGTTTAATGCTCTATAATTAATGCAGAGCCGCCATGTCCTATCTTTCTTCTACACCAGTACAATCGGGCTTCCACAAGGGAAGGAGTTGGGTCTGATTCTGATGTGCCCATTTTGAAGCATCTCTTAGATTTGACGCTTGATTTTGTCATTTTCCATCAATGAGCGATGATAGACTGGTCCATTAGGCAGAGGTGCATCAGGGGTTAGATCAATTGGATGCTTGACTTAGCAGTGCGTCAGTACCCCGGTGGGTGAGGAGAAGATGTCTCTCTACTCTTCCATGATCTCGTCCACTTGCTTCTGTTGCAGAGAGAGGCTCTTTGTAGAGGTCACAGATGTGGCGACGACCTTCTGCTTACTATGAGCACAGATCACAGAGATGACAAACTTCCCGGTCTGTGAAATGACCTTACCGCATTGCTTAACAGAGATTAAAGAAATAGTGGTAGGCGACGCTACCTCTGGTATCCTGTACAATTTTCTACCCAAAGTAATAATAACACTGCATGGTCTAAACTCATACACAACATGTCACTTCCACAAATATGGTTGTCCTAAAACAATACCACAAACTTCAAGGGGAGCAATATCACACAATACCTTGTCTTTGAAGGGCTTGATGTCATAGGGCAGATGACACTCTTGGCTGACACATAGATATCTTCCTTGGCAAAGTCAGTCGATGGTGTAGGGTTGCGGGTGAGGTGTAATCGACAGGTCCATCCGATTGATGACCTCTACTGAGATCAGGTTCTTCTGACTGTCGCTATCGATAATGAAATGAAGCGGAGCCCGAAGCGGAGCCCCCTTTACCCACATCTATGAGTGAAAGAGGCGTTCCCCTTGCTCTAGTTCTTCTGGTTCGCTTGGTTGGACTTTGATGGTAGTGACAGTGGCATTGGGTTCAACATCGATAATCTGCTCCCCCCCTTCTGGATTTGATTCAGATTCAAAATCCGCCTTTGACTCGGAAGCTTTTAGCTTGACCGCTAGTGAATACTTGGAGCGACATTCTTCGGTGTTGTACCAACGGATTTTGTGGTATTCACACCACTTTCCCATGTCCTTCTTTGACTTCTCATTACCCTTCTTGTGTTATGGCTTGGACTAGTTGTCCTGAGAGTGACCATCTTTTCTTTGTCCCTTGTTTTATGGGTTGGGGCCACCTTTTCCTTCCTTCAGTTGTGAGGAGTTTGCAGATCCAAAATCTCACCACTTCTACTTAAATTTCTGCTCGATCTTGACAACATATCTATAAGCTACACCTAATGATGCGATGTCCAAAAACTCCATTTCTATTTGAATGTATCTATGCAGACAGTCGCGGTATTTGAGCACCAGATGTCATTCAAAGCCTTTGATACCCAATTTGGTGCGCAATTGTTATCAGGAAAATCACTCTATGGCATGGGGTAAACCACAACAAATGAATGACATACATAAATCAACTCTAATCCCAAGTATGCTATATAAATGAAATGCTAACATGACAAGATCAAGAGCCTAACTCGTCCAGGCGTTCGATGAAGACCATCGTTGAGCACACAACTCAAAGCTTTATACCTGCAACTTGTCCTCAACAACCAAGATACAAAGCATATGGTGATACTATATAATGTTAGCATATAAAACAACATAATCCATTAACATTCATGACAAATACACCCATGGAATAATAATTCAAATATTTGAAAGATATCAATTGGATGAGAAAAGAGTATTTCTATTAAAAATGATCAACAGAGTTGTATAAGTGACAAACTTGTGTGTCGACACACATCAGAACCAAGAAACTAAGTCCCTCCAGTTGGGCCTCCACCACTTCAATCCTCCACCAAAGGCAAGCTCATATAAAAAAGACAATGAAGTTCTCCATCAAAGAAGGAAGAGCTTGGGGGTTGAACAATGTGTTCAAACTTTAAAGGATAAAAGAATGTAGACTCAATGTGAAGTGAAATTTCTCCAGAGTATCTTTGCTCTTCAAAGTTGAATTTTCTCCTCTTCCACAGTTTGGATATGGCCCAATTTATAGCCTTCAAATGGAACTGAAGGGTTGAGTCGAAACATTTCCAATATATGGAAGTTCAAGGATCACAGATCTCGTGACGTGACATGGAAATCCGACATAATTTTTAATTTTGAGCACCAAACTTGATGTACGTGGGCTGCAGTGGTGCAACCTGTGTATACGCATGTTGTCTAACTGGTAGGGTGTGTGTATGTGGAAAAATATGATTTTTTGTCTCTAGAAGGTACAACAAGGGACTTCAAGTCTACATAGGGAAATGGAGAGGCCCTCTAAGCAAGTTGCATTGGGAGAGACAAAACTTTCTATAACAATAAGAGACAAAGTTTGGTTGCACTTGCAGAAATAACGCCTTACAAGGACTCAAGGGAAGCTTCGTCCACTCCATTATGGGCCTTACACCATTACCAAGGCTGTGGGTGACAATGCTTTTGAGCTCAACCTGCCCCCCTTCCTTGGCTTGCACCCAATGTTCAATGTGGACCTCCTTCTACCTTATTTTCCTCCATTATTGGACACCTCAGAGATAGCAAAACAATTGACACGAACAAATCTCAACCCTGACTACATGGAACATGAATCCACTGATCATATTGTGGACACACAGGTCAATGGCACTCACTAGCAGAGGATCCAACTTTATCGGGTTGTCAAAGCAGGGCAGCTCTTGCACCAAGGCAAGTGGCTCACCCATGGCCAAATTCAACAAAATTTTCCTCATCTAATGGGGGCACTCAATGCAATGGAGACCATTGTTTCCTAAGGAGGGAGGATTGATCCAGGTGGATATCGGTGGCCACCCACCTTTTCCAACTAGCTCAAAACAATTTTCTGGCAATTTTGACAATTTACTATTTTTAGCAGTTTTTAATTTATGGGGCTAGTTTGAGGGCCTAAACGACGTTTTTCACGATTGGGAAACTCAATGACAAAAGGATTTGATTGAACCCCCTAAATGATTCTCCTCGTCAATACCTTTCCAACGAGCTATCATGTGCCCTAAACAAAGATCGTATGCAAAAGTTACGACCCCGAGAAGTTAATGTACTAACTTACCCCAACAGGGCCCACATGACTTTTGGTGCTTCGTATCCTAGGGTTGGGTTTTTGGATGTCCAGGGTTTTTGTATTCATCTTTATTTAAAAAGGCCTTCAGAGCCTCATTATACTCATCTTCTTGCGAATGAGCGTAGCCGTCACATCTCTTCTCAGAGATAAGTTGCCACCATTCTAGCAAGCTTGTTTTCAGTCTGCATTTTACAGTTTTCAACATATTTCTGATTTAATAGAAGTCAAGTTTTATTGTATCTTTGTTATTGTGCACTGTGTCTTTGTGTTAACATTATAAATCTGTGGTTTCATTTCGTCCCGCTCATAAATCCAGATCACTGGAAAAGAAGTGGAACATCCCGAGATACTACATTACAGAGAAAGGGGTTCATTTCTTTGGGTTGTGTAGGCTGAAGGGGAAGAGAGCTGATAAACTAGGATTGTTGTGTGGTTGGGAAAATCATGAGACCTTGTTAGCTAATTGTTGTGTGTTTTAGAGTCGGCCTAGGACCTGTCCTTGTAGATTCATAGCGTTGGCTCGGGGGTGACCTGTTGTTGAGAGCTAGAACAACAATGTTTACGGTTGGGTGGAACATTTGACGTCTATAGCTAGTTGATGAATGGTTTATTTAAAGATAATTGTTCTTTGTATTTTATATTTCGCTGTGTATTAATTACATATGTGTTGAGTTTATAATGCTTGTTGTTGTTATAAGATGCATTGGGCATTTTCCTGTAACTAATTAGAATGTTCTTGAATATTGCATGAGTTCTTGTTTGACATGCATGTTTCTTGATTAAGTAAATAATGGTAACCAGATTTCATAATTTTCCTAGAAGACGTAAATTTGGAGGTACTCGGGTCAATGGGTGTGTCACAAATTGGTATCATAGCAAATTTTTGTGTTTGTTGGTAATGGGTACATTACATATTGGTATCAGAGCGTTGGTTGCAGTGCTTGGGCTGTATGGGATGACTTGCAGGTTATTATTGTGCAGAGACTGAGTTGGAAGGTGCTTTGGCACCTGAACGACGATTCTTGAAATTATGCATTTTTTTGGAAAATTGGGCAAACTTTCCAAGTTCCATGGCGAATTTCGAATTGATTGATGCTAGTAATGTCGAGGAGTCGAGCATGGAAACAATTGGCCATTGGAAGAATTGAAATTGGCCAAGGGAATCTTAATTACAAAATTCCATGGTGGCCTTGACAATTTTTTTTAAATAAAACATTCTTGAAAATTTGGGTATTTTCTGTACATGACATTAGCAATGATGTGGAGGCCACGTGTCAGGTGACGTGGTAGTGGTGATGTGGACTACCACGGTGGCAAGGTCGGGGGTTTACAGTGCAGGGTGGCAAGCCCCAATGGTGAGGTGGCAGACCACCATGGCGGGGTGACGAGCCGTTGTATAAACCAAAACCATTGGTGGTATCGCATGTTGGGGTTAGTGGTTTTGAAAAATCAGTTGAGCATACAAAACTAATGAGGGCACGCCATGAATACCATGATGGTTTTTGGTATCACATGCCAGAGGGTTGTTAACTCTCGAGCATTTTGACAATGCAAAATAGTTGTGGACCGTTGATCTATTCCCTCGATCTCTGTCGTTAGATCTAGGGTGTGGACGGGTGCACATCGGAGATAAGGTGGTGATGGGACTCACTGGTGACATGGGCCACTACATTGGTGCGATGTGGCAGTCGATATACGTGCATCTCATATTTATTAATAATTTTATTTTATTTATATATTAAATCAACAAGGAAGGAGAAAGGACAGATAAGGTAAAGGGAGAGAGAGAACATGATGACGGAGGATGACATGGTAGGCCAGGGAGGTTGGAGAGGTGACATGGCATTCCCCCAGGGTGCCACGCGGACCCATGGTTCCACATCAACAACTACATCAACATATTTCCACATAGGCATATGATATCTTATGTTAAAAAAAAACTAAGTCTAGAGCCAAAATTATATTTTGGCCATAATTGGAGCAGAATAACTTAGATTGAGATAAAATTTTATGGGTTTTGTCTGCAATGAGGATATCTACAAAAGTGCTAGTGAGGGGCACTTGCCATTTTTGCTTGAATTTGTCAGAAATTTCAAAACAGTGGGATTTCAAGATCCAGGTCCAGTTCAATGACTAAGATCCAGATTAAGTTGAAATTTTTGGAGAGAGTCCAAAAAGCATATATGAAAATACCCAATGAAGGAATTGGAGAAAATCTAAGGGTCTTGGAAAGGGGATGCTGAAATAGGCCAAAATTCACTACTCTAAGCCACTTTTTTGGGGATTTTTGGGATTTTCAGAGGAGGAAAAGTGATCCTAGATCTCAAAATTAGAAAATTTTATTACTCAAAATTTTGCATACTCATCAAGAAATAAAACTTTGGTTTTGTGAATTTTTTTCCATAAATGCATAGTTTGGCAGATAATAGTAGATATGTCAATTGACTAAAGTAGTATTGTTCCCAAAATTTTCCATATTGTGCTTCTAAGTCTCTTGTAAATAAAATTGAAGTATAATGGAAAGAATGGGGCTTCCTTTTGAGTATCCATTGATACCATTGATAGGATTTTATCTCAAAGTACGAGGTTGCTAAGGAAATCCTTTGCTTATCATCCATAATATTATGCAATTCAAAGTATTGCTCTATTTAGTTCACTCATGTAAAGGCTTTTGTTCCATCAAATTTCTTTAATTCAACCTTGGGAAAGTTGACACCCTCAAGAACCCGTCCATAATTAACTCCACTATTAGAGCTAAGTCCACCTGAAAATTGCTTATTATTGACAAGTTGTTCAACATGAATACTACCTTTATTTTCATGAGTCTCTTTGGTCAGTGTCATTTTTAGGAAGCCTCTCATCCAAGGTTTGTAAAATGGAATTTTGCAATTCCTCCATCTTTTTGTCCATCTTCTTTTCCATTTGATCCCTATTTTCATCCACCTTCTTTTCCATTTGATCCCTATTTTCATCCATATTCTTTTCCATTTGTTCCATCCTCTAATTCATCAAACTTTCCATTTGATCATTTATTTCCCTTTTAGATATTTACTGGGAACATGAGAAATCCACAAGTTTCAACACACTACCACTTATTTCCTCGACTTGGATTTTCAATTGGGATAACCTGTTTTGGAAGTCTTCACTTTCTTTAGACGTCACATGTGAGCTCTCTTGAGGTTTACAAGGAGTATAAATTCTTGAAGAACCCCTTGTCATTGGAGAAAATAACAATACATTTTTTTTTTCTCTCTTTATTACAATTTTTAAATCATTAGAAACATATCTCCCAATCAAAAGTTATACCAATTATAAGTTACTTACCTTTAAAACCTTACTTGGGAGACTGTCTTGCTAGATGTCCTTTGTCCTGATGTATCTCTTCAATTTTGGCCATTCTAAGTTTGAAATTTTGGTATGTTGTACTCTAATGTTTTTTCTCTTCAATTCCACAAGTCTAACCAAAATTTGATGCTCCAAGTGAAATTTATGGCAACTTTCCCAAAACTTGTTATTTATTGGCCCTTTCCCGATAGATAACTTGTATGGAATGCCACTTTTCCAAATTTTTAGTTATGCTTACGAAAGTTTTACCTGAAATACCATGGTCTTTCTTCTTTCCAAAGAAACTGGTGGCAATCAATTTGGGCTTCCCAAATTCAGATATGACACTTTTACCAAGAACACTTAAAATTTTTACTATACATACTTCGATATGTCCCCTCAATAGCCTCAAAATTTCACTGTTTGAAGCATCCCAAGAAAAAAATTATAGCGAAAGTGCCAAGATGTCTCAATTGAAGGAGCGAAACCCTAGGATCATATGCTCCAGACTAAATGTTATGAACCAACTCCAAAATAGTCAATGAATAACAATCCACTTCGAGGGGGAAAACTCCTTTTACAATATATCCAATTTACAGGAAACAATGCCTATACAAATGAATCTCCTTTATTATAAATAAGAGATAAAGTGAGCATGATGTAACCTACCCTAAGTTGACCTAAACATAACTAATAAACTAATAATAAATGAGTGTTAGGGCCATAACATGGGCCTTAACATTATCTATGCGTTTTCTCTTCTCTTGTCTCAAATTGAAGTCATAAAGTAACAATTGACATAACAAAAACTACGTACTTACCTTGACTCAAGCTTGAACCAAATAAATGCCCTCATTTTTTTGAGTGTCCCACCACCCAAAGTGTTAAAAACTTAAGGCAATGGCTTAACATACTATGACAACACACAATCATATGTGCTAATTCAGTTCATGATAGGTGACAACAAACTCTCAATTATTTATGGTTGATATTACTTAAGGCACATGTAACTTGATTTTGAGATATTTTCTTGGCATGATGTTAATGACGAGATATAACTTGAAGTGCTGATTTAGATTGGGTTGACATGATTAATGTTTGTTGCAAATCTCATTGTTGTATAGGTACATTTGGTGGCAAGAACTAAAAGGGAAACAACTTGGTAATCAATTATGTGCAACCTGGTTTGCAATGATTTTGGTTCAACTTCGTCCTTATGTGATTTTAACTGGAAATTTTGGATTCTCATACTGCTATGAGCAACATTCCTTATAGAGTTTGTAGGACGTGATGATAAAAATGACTAATGCAAAAAATAGTTGCAATGATTGCTTATCTACGTGTTTCTCTTATCTTAATTCAAATAGCAGTGTCAAAACAACCGTTAATATAACAAAACTATGTACTTACCTTGTTTCAAGCTTAAACATAATAACTGCTCTTAATTTTCCGGCTATTGCACCACCTAAAATGTTAAAAGCTTAATACATTTACTTAAAATCTAATGAGAATACAATATAATATATGCGACTGATCAATTATTTCTACTTAATATTATTTAAGGAAAATGTGACTTGATTTAGAGAAATTTTCTTACATGATGTTTTTGACACTATTATTAATTGAAACATATATTTAGGTCGTCAAGATTAATATTTGTTACAAATATTATAGGTGGACAAATACATATGGTGGTAAAAATATAAAAACAACAATTTGATAATTAATTATGTGTGACAGATTTGTAATGATTTTGATTGTAGTTGGTATTGACATTTTCACATATGTTATAAACGATATCTTATGCAAGTAAACACATTGATTATATGGGCCATGATAAACAATGTGGTTAGTTTGCAATATAGAAAAGGGAATATTATTGTTGATTTAATATTTGGAATGTCCAAAAAAAAAAGAGAATATTATCGAGTTAATATCGAACACTAAAGTGTTGATCATACATAAACTCTTTTGCAAATGTTGTGGAACTCAACACACATAGGAGTTATAAGGTTGGTTATATTACTAGAGAGTATTGGTCATGTCCAATGTTTAATCACCCCTTGCATCCACCATTCTCACCATACATTTGGTAAACTATAGTATTGTTTCAACGCTTATTACGTGGGCGTTTCTCATTGTGAAGCCTTTGGGACGACCATCCGCAAGGTTTGAGCGGTTGATCCCAAAAATGCCCTTAACGTCGGCTCATGAGGGTTTCAGTTCATCAGGGTTTGATACTTAGCAACGGTCCCTGGGAAACCCCAAACACAGACGGCAACTGCCCACGGTTGTCAATACCCTTACCTGATTCCCCTTTGCGTGTATAAGGTCACGAGAGGAATGAAATCGAAGGAGCATGTGCACAGCGAATTGGCTTCGCAGTGATATGTAGTGGGGGTTAGGCCTCCAACGGGCGACTCGGACCTCTGAATCTGCCCGTGTGACAAATTATGGAGAGCCCAGAGTCACCACGAGATAGGGATAGAGATGGGGACGATGAAGACTGGGAGTTTTCCGAGCGCCGAAGGCATCGGTCAGGCAGGTCCAGGAGGCGTAGCAATCCGGAGGATTCTGAGGAGTGGCAGTCGGGAGCTAGGAGGAAGAGTGGTTCAGAGCGGGGGAGTGGCAAAAAGAAATCGACCAGTTCAGGCAAGGCAGGAAGCGGCGATGAGGATGACTATGATGATAAGGGTGTACTTGGCCCAAGGTCTACCAGGGAAGATAGGGAAGCAGATGATTATGTGAACAGGGGTATTGCAGACAAGCGGGACAAAATGGACCGGAAATCCAGTAGCGGTTACCAGGATGCAATGGCAGTTGGTGGCAGAAAAGGTAAGGAAGAGAGTGCTGGAGCCAAAGCATCAAGTCGTTTGGAGGAGGATGAGAGATCCAGACGACAAGGTGGTAGTTACTCTTTTTCTGATCATGACAGAAACCAGTCGAGAAAGGGCACAGGCAGGGCAGCAAAAGCAGAAGCCATGGTGAAAGTCTCCAGTTACGAGACATCTCAAAGCAAGAGCAAAGGCAAAGGCGATTTCTACAGGGAAAATGACCCTGAAAGCGCACAGGAAAGGGGGCTCACTCGACAAGGTTCCGATGATGCACGGTATGCAGAGAGGAAAGGAAGTGCCAAAGAGAAGGGTGAAGGAGGCAGAGGCAGCAAACATGAAAAGGAAGACTATGAAGGTAAAAGTAGGAGATGGGATGAAACAGATTGCTTGCGGTCTACTCCAAACCCGCATAATGAAGACATAGATGCGGATAAAGGCGAAAGGAGGATAGCAAGGGGTCGAGATAAGCTTGGAACTGTAAGGGACAGAGAAAATGAAGCAAGAAATGAAACAGGGGAGTTTTCTTCCAAGAGCAAGAGCAGGTTTGGAGAAGCATTCCATGACAACAGCAAACCTACAAGAGCAAGTGGCAGAGAAGAAAGGAGAATAGAAGAAGCTGAAAGGAGAACTAAGGGTAGAGGTAAGTCAGAATTACATGTAGATAATGGAGATGGTTTCAAGGCAAATAACATGAGCCGCGATGATAGGTCAGATGATATAAAAGATGACAAGCAGCGTAGAATGAGAGATAGCATGCTTGAAGAGTTTGACAGCTGGGAGAAACCTGGTGGGCAAAGGCAGACGTACAAGGTACTAGAAGAGAAAAGTGAAAGACACAAGAATGCCAGGGATTATGCATATGGTGGTTGGGATGAAGGAGAAAGCTGGGACGTTCAAGACATTGACGATGAACACATTGAGAGAGGAAGACTAAAAGAAAGGAGAGAGATGGCCTGGGATGACATTGATGACGGAGGAAAGTCTGCTGGCAGGGGCATTGAGGATGGAGGAAGGTCCGGTGGTAGAGGTCGGAATGGAAGAGGAGTCAGGCATATGAAAAGATCTTGGAGTCCTGACAGAAAGAGAGCTCGTCGAGATTCTGAGGAGTTTGATAAAGAATATTCTGATGACAGGGGTGACTCAGACACAGAGAGGAGCATCAGTCTAAAGGGAAAAGAGAGAGAACGAGATGGATATAGAGAAGACAGGCTTAGAGAGAAGGATTCTGACTGGATGGACAGATCAAGAGATTGGGACGGATCAAAGGATCACTGGAAAACTCGACATCATGATCGACATGATAAAGATAAGGCCGATGAAGGGGATTATGAATTTGACAGGGACTGGGAATTGCATGGGCGTGACAGAGATAGGATGGAAAGGGATAAAATTCAGAGAGGAGCTGCAGACAGGAAAGACAGGGGGAGGATGGATGGCATGAAAAACATACCGAGTTTTGGTATTGGAAATGATGTTTTAGATCGAAGAAATAGTGCTCTTGATTACGGTAGAGTTGAATCTGGATCTGCCTTTGTTTCAAGCAGAAGACATGAAGCGGGGGGCACTCCGGATTTTGAAGGTGACTGGGGGTTTCCTCCAGAGGAGAGAGGAAGAATGGGCGATGTTTATGCCACTGGAGCTGATTCTCGTGAACGGTATGATGATGACGCTCCTCCAGGCCTAGATCAAAATTTTGGAATAAATTCGGGAAGGATTATGGGTGATGGAACAAATCCTAACTTGCATGGTGGAAGAGGTAGAGGGCACAAGGGATCATTGAACAACCGTGGTCGGGGAGGAGGTCAAATGGGCAATGGAGGACAATCCCCATTCGGAAATAACCAAGGTTCTGGTTCTTTCACAAGAATGATGCAGCAAGGAGGGAAGGGTGGACGAGGTGGTAGAGGAGGTAGAGGCAGGGTATCAGGGAGAGATACACAACGAGGAGGAATTCCCCTGCCTATGATGGGTCCTGGCCCAGGGCCTGGTGTTCAAGGCATGGGCCCTCCTTTTGGTCCACTTGGGCTGCCTCCTGGGGCCTTACAATCTATGGGCCCAGGCATGGGTCCTGGTCCTGGTCCTCCAATGGGTCCTGGTGGTTTTATTCCTCCTTATCCAGGTCATGTGGTCTGGGGTGGGCGTGGTGGGGGTGAGATGAATATGTTAGCCGTTCCCCCAGGCTTAACTCCAGTACCTCCACCAGGCCCTTCAGGTCCTAGATTTGTGCCAAATATGGCACCTGGTCCAAATCAAGGTGTATATTTTAATCAGCCAGGGCCTGGAAGAGGGCCTGCACCTGGTATGACAGGTACGGGATATGCTCCCACTAATCCAATGGGTCGAGGCATGGTCAATGAAAAGCCAGTTGTAGGAAGGGGTCCGCCAAGGATTACAGGACCTGCTGGCAAAGCTCCCTCAAGGGGTGAGCAAAATGATTATTCTCAAAATTTTGTTGACACAGGCATGCGACCACAGAATTTTATTCGGGAATTAGAACTCACAAATGTGGTTGAGGACTATCCCAAACTCAGAGAGCTGATCCAGAAAAAAGATGAAATTGTAGCTAAAAGTGCTTCCGCACCATTGTATCTTAAGTGTGATCTTCGTGAAACCATCCTTTCGCCTGAGTTGTTTGGAACCAAGTTTGATGTAATCCTTGTGGATCCGCCGTGGGAGGAGTATGTACACAGGGCTCCTGGTGTGGGAGATCATATGGAGTATTGGACATTTGAAGAAATACAGAATCTCAAGATAGAGGTATGCCTTTGCTTTTTCTCGTTGTATTAGTCAAATGCTTTTGTGCTGCTTTTGCAGATGAGTAGTTTATTGAGGTATTTTAGATATGAGAATGCTGCATTAAAATAAGCACAGAGCCGAGCCATACATTAAGTGTCAATAATAGTATTGAGGTTTTATTTCAAAAGTTCAGTTAAGACTCAATCCAACTAATGCCAATCAATCCACTCTCAAAAAGAAAGTGTTGTCTGCCTATTGAAATTTCGGATCTAGGGCAATTAACTGCAAATTTAAAATTTCACCTCTCTTACTAGAGGTTTCCTGGATCTAACCCCTGTGAACTTTCAGCCTTAGGGCTGATCTGAAATATTGATTTGCAGCCGCAAACAATGGATAATATTTCACTCCACTTCAACTCAACACACTAGGCAGGTCAAGAGAAAAGATACCAAACAAATGCCAACAAGTTTCAGCTCTTAGGGCATACTTTCCCAAGCATATACCAGATCTGAAAATCAATTTGTTACAACAGATTTTACAGCAGAAAATCTGCTCTGTCAAATCACTTAATGATTTCAGCCCTATGTTATATCAAATGAGCAGGATCAACAATCGCTAGAAATTGCCCAATCAAGAAGACAGTACAAGCTGAAAATCAAATCTGCAGTTGCACAATTTTGGACAGCAGGAAACTTCATATATATCTAGAAGAAAATGAAGTACATGTACATACCACAGCTTTATCACAAAGCTGGTACAATCTCTAGCTTTCCAAACCTTAGCTAGGGAAACCAATGAAAACCTTAGCCACCACCGAAGATCCACAACATGCTAGCACCAACACTGGCAAGTCTTCCTTAGCTTCAACAAGTTTCTATTGCACAAGCTCTCCACACTAGCATTGTTGTCTTCCCTATGGTTTGCAAACCCTAGCCATGTTGTATCACACAAATACATGGCAAGACAACTTACTTTTGCATCATCACAAGCACCAAGACCTTCATGGAACATCAAAAGTACAATAATTGAGTCTTCTTCCAAGCAAGGCATCACTCCAAGCTCAAGACTCATCAAGCTTATCTCTCCATGAGCTTGCCCTAGCCTTGCATCCCAAAAGAACAAGGCTCCAAAATCATTTAAGGCATTAGTTCCACTCTTCATTCTTCTACTAGGGTAGAAACCCTAGCTCTACAACAAGTGCCATAATATGATAATAATTGTCATCATCTTCAAGATCATGTTCTTCTCTAGGGCTTGTGAGCATAGCACAAATCCTAGTAGTACAAGAGAAAACCCTAGAATTACACGAGTAGTCTCTCCATGAACATCTATGATGTCTCTCTCTCTTTCCTTGTCTTCTCCCAAGGTTTCCTTATGAACCCTAGCGTCTTGCTACCTACAAGACTTCTCTCTCCTAGGGTTTCTGTTAGATTTCGAAGTGTACCCAGACTCGGTGAACACACACCTTAGGTCTGGTCTAGGTTCTCAACTGTGTACACAAAATGACACTATTTGAACTGTGAGTTGCCTAACAACTTAGCACAACGGAAAATAATCCAGAAGTTGAATCATACACAAGTACCCAAGAATTTAATGCCCAAATCAATCTTCTTCACAAATACAAAACTCATGGGCTCCCGTACTAGGGAAAATGGCCCTTTTCTTACTTAATAGAAAATGCTAAAACAAGGGAAATCAAAACCCTTACAGTACTCCTTAAACCCTCCTTGGTTTCCATGCTTGTAATTAGCTAAGCTGTGGTTGAGTCCTTCCAGTCCTTCTCTAGCTCCACTGTACTGATTTTCCCAGCCCTTAAGGCTGCCTCAAGATTCTTGTTACACTGGCTGTAATAGTCCTGTAACAGCCTCAAACTGCTGGCAGTTAGGGTGTCATATCAGTCCTAAATCTGCCCTTAAGACTGTCGTCATGTCTGCTCCAAAAGACTGCTGTTACAACCCCTTTATCTCTGCTGTTCCAACCTCCTTAGCCTGCTGTACCGGCTTCAAAATTGCTCTCTAGTTGCCCTCAAACAGTCTCACAGTCCTCTTCTTTTGCTGGCCAAGCCTCCAACCATCAGAGACTGTTCTCCTTTGCTAGGCCGAGCCCTTAACCCTGCTACGGCTGTCCTATCTCAACAGGCCAAGCTCCCTTGCTGCCTGTGACTGCCTCCCCTAGGTAGGCCGAGCCCTCCACAGGCCTGTATCTTCCCTTCCTAGGCTGGTCGAGCCCTCCACTGCCCTCAATAGACCCGCGACTGGGGTATTAAGGCTGCTGCCTTACTTGGCCCTCCTCCTCCTTTGGTACGTGCCCAAAACAAACATTCAAACAACAGAACTGAGGCCTATTGGCCTCTCTCCATGGCTGGACTGAGGTCACCACAACCTCTTTCCCATGCTGGTTATTCTCCACAAGAATGAATGTCTCTCGCACACCCTATGTCCTTTTATACAACTCAAAAGGGTGAATAAAATTCCCTAAGTTAACTCAATATTAAATTAGAATATTTTATTCTCCCATGTGGGTGTGAAGCCTCAACACAAGCCCACAAGGCTCATCAACAAGCCCACACATGTGAGAATACTCCCGATTGTACCAAAACATCAACACTCCCTTTTAGCGAGGGATGTATTCTCACTACTGCCTGGAAGTAGATCTGTCTCTTGCACTGGATCCGTTACCACAGCTGCTCTCCAATCCACCTGATTGGTTGCTCCCTTTGTCACCGAAGCAAATCCTGTTGTATGACATGGACCCTTTTTGGAAGACATCTCGCTCCTAGAAGCCTCCTGCTTCTGAGCATCCTGCCTGGCCATCTCAACCCATGACACCTATCTGACAGTCTTGGAAGACTCCTCTCGTCCATCTGAACCTGAAGGTTGACTCTCCCTTTGAGCTTGTTGACTCCTTTTGAAGTCGGACTCCCTCTGAGTTTGCACAACCTTTGGAGTTATCTGCTCCCTGTTCACTGTCAGTCCGCTATTGCTGGTCATGGATCGCATAGGTTGGTCCTTCTGCCTATACACTTTGCTCTCTCTAACTCCAAGACCCATACACGTTGTTCTCTCTAACTCCAAGACCACTGCTGTGTCTGAGCCAGATCCTCTGGGCACGAACAACACCTATCCATCCCGGAACAAAACTGCATAGCCCTTCTCCTCAATTGCCTATACACGTTGCTCTCTCTAACTTCGAGACCACTGCTGTGTCTGAGCTAGATCCTCTGGGCACAAACAACACCTGCCCATCCCGGAACAAAACTGCATAGCCCTTCTCCTCAATTGCTGAGTTTGAGAATACACTCTTAACACCCATAGCACATTTGCCACTTGCAACACATCTCCTGACTCCATCTGGAATGACTGTACCAGATCCCTGCACTACATGCTTGGTCCCTATACCAAGCTCCACGTACATACCTGAGTCGGACTCTGCGAAACTTTTGAACAAATCCCGTGCTCCTGTCATGTGCCGTTGGCTCCCACTGTATAAGAACCATGCAATCCTCCCAAGGTAAGCATCCCACTTACCAAGTCATGACCATCCAATGAACTTCTGCCCAAGTCCATCATCCAAGTCACAAAAAACTCTCGGTGTCAACGCACACGCTACAACTGAATCTGTGTCCTCTCTCTGAAACAATCCCAAGCTGCGGTTGGACACTTAGTCTAGTCCACTCTAGACCTTCGCAACTCATCTCTGCAAGTGTCCTCATCCACCTGGGTCAAATGCCTCATACACTGTCGCACCTTGACAATGTGCAACTCTCTGGCCCGATGAAGACTCCATCTCATCAACCTGCCATACACACGAAACTATCTCGTTCCACTCGAGCTGTACCTATCGCAACTCACTATGACAAGCCACCGGAAGTCCATCCACGGAGTTGACAACACGCCACACAACATACTGTTACGAACCGAGCTCTCCGCCAATCCACCAAAACTCTCAACCTGCCACACCACCGAGCTGCAATAGTCCACAACTCCTCGTTTGAATGCTCTGATCCATGTCTTCTCAACACTACTGTCATCTGCAACAGTGCCTGTAGCTCCCTCTCAGAGCTAGCTCCTATGTAAATAACTCAGATCCAACTGCCCTTCTCAGAACCTCTTGCTCTGATACCATGTTAGTTTTCGAAGTGTATTCAGACTCGGTGCACACACACATCAGGTCTGGTCTAAGTTCTCAACAATATACACAAAATGAGACTATTTGAACTGTGAACATAATCATACTGAGATGCCTGACAACTTAGCACAGTGGAAGATAAACCAGCAGTTGAATCATACACAGGTACACAAGAATTTAATGCCCAAATCAATATTCTTCACGAATACAAAACTCATGGGCTCCTATACCAGGGAAAATGGCCCTTTTCTTACATAATAGAAATTGCGAAAACAAGGGAATCAAAACCCTTACAGTACTCCCGAAACCCTCCTTGGTTTCCGTGCTTGTACTTAGCTGAGCTATGGTTGAGTCCTTCCAGTCCTTCTCTAGCTCCACTGTACTGATTTTCCCAGCCCATAAGGCTGCCTCAAGATTGCTGTTACACTGGCTGTAACAGTCCTGTAACAGTCTCAAACTGCTGACAGGTAGGCTGTCATATCAGTCCTAAATCTGCCCTTAAGAGTGTCCTCAAGTCTGCTCCAGAAGATTGCTGTTACAGCCCCTTTATCTCTGCTGTTCCAGCCTCCTTAGTTTGCTGTACCAGCTTCAGAACTGCTCTCTAATTGCCCTCAAACAGTCTCACAGTCCTCTTTTTTTGCTGGCCAAGCCTCCAACCATCAGCGGCTGCTCTCCTTTGCTAGGCCGAGCCCTTAACTCTGCTGCAGTTGTCCTATCTCAACAGGCTCAGCTCCCTTGCCCCCTGCGGCTGCCTCTCCTAGGCAGGCCAAGCCCTCCACAGGCCTGTAGTTGCCCTTCCTAGGCTGGCCGAGCCCTCCACTGCCCTCAACAGACCTGCGGATGGGGTATTAAGTCTGCTGCCTTACTCGGCTCTCCTCCTCCTTTGGTACCTGCCCAAAACAAACATTCAAACAACAGAACTGAGGCCTGTTGGCCTCTCTCCATGGGTGGACTGAGGTCACCACAACCTCTCTCCCATGCTGGCTGAGGTCACCAAGATTCTCCACAAGAATGAATGTCTCTCTCACACCTTATGCCCTTTTATACAACTCAAAAGGGTGAGTAAAAGCCCCTAAGTTAACACAATATTAAATTAGAATATTTTGTTCTCCCATGTGGGTGTGAAGCCTCAACACAAGCCCACAAGGCCCATCAACAAGCCCACACATGTGAGAATACTCTCGATGCTACCAAAACATCAACAGTTTCCTCATGAATCCCAATGTCTCCAAGACAAGTACAAAGAAACACATACTGATGATAATGAATAGAAGAGCTCTCTCCTCCTTTTATATGTAGAGAAGGTGAGGGAGGCTAACAAAAAACAAGCACACAAGCACATGCAGTCTCTACAATACAAGGACATACATGTGTAAAACTAGGGTGCGCTTTACAATACAAGGACACACATGTGTCAAACTAGGGTGCGCTTTACAATACAAGAACATACATGTGTCAAACTAGGTTTTATACTATCGTATCCCCAAGGTGAAACACCCTCCAAGCATGATCCTCCTTGGGTTCAATGCTCCTCCTCCAAGATGGTGCGCTCTCCAACAAGTTGTTAGTCCAACACTCCCTCTTTCACAGTGGTTGGCTATCGAAGTGTCCTCATGCAAGGTGCTCCTCCTCTAACTGTGTGCCACATGTCCTCTCATGTGCCTAGTGCTGCTCTCATGTGTACCAATGTCGTCACTGAGCTCCAATGGTCTTCCTCAACATATGTGTTTGAGTCCATTATCAACCTCCATGAAGTATGCTCGTCAATCCAAGCGTCCTCAAGTAGAGTGTCCAACCTCCAAGGTGTTCACACGGTCGCATGCTCCTAAGGCTAAGTGCCCTCTTCCAAGTGCCCAAATGCTCCTTCTCCTAGGTGGGTACCTCCTCTAATCAAGCAATCAACTACCCCATTGTGTGCATCCAAAGTGTTCGTCATCATGTAGACGAGCAAGGTGTGTATCACACGGTCGCATGCTCCTAAGGCTAAGTGCCCTCTTCCAAGTGCCCAAATGCTCCTTCTCCTAGGTGGATACCTCCTCTAATCAAGCAATCAACTACCCCATTGTGTGCATCCAAAGTGTTCGTCATCATGTAGACGAGCAAGGAAATTTTTAAGGATCCATACTTATCTTAAACTGTAGAAAGCTTGGTGATTCTTAAAATGCCAACCATAAAATATTTGGTGATATTTTTGTAAAAATATTTAAATTTCTATGGATTTATGTAGCTTCTAGAAGTTTTTGGCTATTTTTAGAGTAAAATATTTGTATCCTATAGAATTTGGGCAAATCATTTTAGAAACAAATGGAAATTGGTGAATATTTTTTCGGGAAAAAACATGGAAAATTAGTTCATGGGAGAAATTTGTTTGGTTGTTATATTCTTTGCAGTGAAAGTCGAGGTGGATTGATTGATAGTCAAAGGTCAAGGTAAGTTGATCGGGTAAAGTTGAAGTCGAAGGTCGAGGTGAGTCGACTGGGTAAAGTCGAAGTCGAAGGTCAAGGTGGTTCGATGTGGTAAAGACATCGACAACAAATCGAAGTGGTTAATCGACAAGAGGTCGACAAGCGGGCGTGTGGCAATCGACTGAAGACCGAATGAAGGCCGACTGGTAGTCGACGGGTAATTCGACTTGGTAGTCAATTGTAGCAGAATCTTGAGATTCGCAGGATTTGTAGCCAATGATCTGCATGGATTTGTCACCGTTTTTGGGCGCCTTTTCTTTAGGGTTTTGCCTACTGTAAAGACTATAAAGAAGGCGTGTTGTAAGGCTGTAAAAGCTAATCAACGAATCTTGAATCTTTAGATGATGAATGGCTAATTGCCAAGAGTCTGTAATTTAGAGGTTGATGGTCACGTAGATGTAAGCCGAATTGGCTACAGGGTTGTTCTTGTGTAAGCAAGAGGGTATGATGTTGATTGTGTCTTAGATGTGGACCAAGGTAGACATGTAATCTTTTACTCTGAATGAATAAGACAACAAGAGAGCATACTGCTCAAGGAATGCTGGTTTTCCTGGTTTGGGTTTCTAGGGTAAAATCTCTGTGTACTGTGTGCTTGCTGTGTCATTTACTTTCTTGATTATATATTTCTTCCTCTCCATGCTAGGTTTAGCATGGAAGTGTGTCTCGTTTCCTTACATGTGGTATCAGAGCTTGGTTTAACAACCTTGGATCTGAGCTAAACTCTAGGTTTAGTAAGAGCCATAAGTCTTAAATCTTTAAAGAATTGTGTTAAAAAATGGCGAGTAGCTCAAGAATAGAGATCGAAAAATTCAATGGCCAGAATCTTGAGCTTTGGAAGCTTAAAATTGAATATCTCCTTGTAGATCGAGAACAATGGACAATAGTCTGTCCAGGTACCATGCCGGTAGGTATGTCGACGGAAGAATGGGAGAAACTCGAGAGAAGAGCAAGGAGTACGGTTCGACTTTGTCTTGCAGATTCGGTGCTGCTGAATGTCTCAGGTGAAGATTCGACCAAGAAACTGTGGGACAAGTTGGGGAGCTTGTACCAGTCGAAACTCTGGTAAATAAGTTGTTTCTCAGAAAGAAACTGTATATTCTGAGAATGAGTGATGGCAATTTGGTGATTGAGCATTTAAATGTGTTTAATACCATTATAAGCCAGTTATCTTCTGTGGATATTAAAATCACTGAGGAGGAGAAATGTATAAGCCTATTATGTTCTTTGCCAGACTCGTGGGATAGTTTAGTCGTGGCTATAGGGAGTAATAAAACCACATTAGCGCTAGAAGACGTGGTTGCATCTCTACAATCGGAAGAAATGAGAAGAAAGAACATGGAAGGATCGACCAAAAATGATTTAGTGGTGAGAGGTCAACTGGTTGACAGAGATAAAGGCAAATTCTCTGGTAGAAAGTCTAAGTTGAAGGGTAGATCTAAATCCCCAGTTCAGTGGACAAGAAGATGTTGGAAATGCGGTAAAGCTGGGCATTACAAAAGGGACTGCTAGTTGAAGGCGATGGAAGTCAGTACAGGATCAAAGACGACTCCAGATAAGGGAGGCGATGTGTACCTAGTGTCGACCAGTACACAGTCGGATCAAAATGTTTGGTTGATCGACTCAAGAGCATCCTATCATATGACACCACGTAGAGAGTGGTTCTGCGAATATGAACGATATGAAGGAGGATATGTGTTATTGGGGGACGACTCGACAACCAAAATTGTCAGATAGGGAAGAGTTCGACTGATACTGCAGGATGGGAGGAGTAGAACCTTTCCATGTGTGCTACACATTCCAGGTTTGGCAAGAAACTTGATATCTGTCAGTAAGATGAGTGATGTTGGCGTGCACACTCCATTTCAGAAGGATTCATGCAAGATGGTCAGAGGTGCGATGGTCTTAATGAAAGGAGTTCGGATTGGAACCCTATACAAGTTATTAGGGAGTGTCGACTCGATTGGATGCAACAACATCGCTGTACTTGAAGTCGACTTGACTCGACTCGGGCTGAGTCGATTCAAACCGACTCAACAAGTCATCATAAAGTCGACCCGACCATGCTATGGCACGAGAGGATGGGACACATTGGAGAAAAAGGACTTCGAGCTATGCATAACAAAGGTATGGTCAAAGACTTTCTTGAATGTAATTTAGAAGTCCACTTTTGTGAACATTGTATATATGGTAAACAAAGTCGGGTGGGGTTCCCGTCTAGTTTGACAAGGGCAAATGGGATTCTAGAATTGGTTCATAGTGATGTGTTTGGCTCTATTACAATGCCTTCACTTGGTGGATCCCTGTATTATGTCTCCTTCATAGACGATTTTTCCAGGAAGACATGGATATATTTCATGAGGAAGAAATCAAAGGTTTTTGAGAAATTCAAAGAGTTTAAATCTCTTGTAGAAAACCAGATAGATAAGAAGATTAAGGTGCTAAGAACTGACAATGGTGGTGAATTCTGTGGAAAAGAATTTGATCAGTTCTGCAAGCAGTGTGGCATAGCATGCCAAACTACCACACCATATACCCCATAGCAAAATCGAGTTGTCGAAAGAATGAACAGAACGTTGATGGACAAGGCAAGGAGCATGCTCAGTGGTGTTGGGCTTGCACAATAATTCTGGGTGGAGGTAGTCGACACTGCAAAATATCTATTGAATATGTCTCCTTCGTTGGCACTAGTCGACACGACTCCACATGAGGTATGGTCGGGTAAGAAGTCTTCGGTTTCACATCTCAAAGTATTTGGTTGTGATGCATTTGTGCATGTTCCCAAGGAAAAGAGGAGCAAGCTGGACAAGAAGGCAGTCAAATGTATTTTCATTGGATACAAAGAAGGAATGAAAGGATATAAGCTTTGGGATCCTACATCAAGAACAACAGTGTACAGTTGAGATGTGGTCTTCAGAGAAGTCAGAAGTAAGTCTGAGCTTGAAGAAATTGTCCAGACCGAGAATAATCCTGAGACGGTGCGGTTTGAATTGAGGAACGAAGAAGATGATTCAGATGAATCGACTGAATTAGAAGACAAGGTGGAACAACCGACCCCGGTTGTAAGGAGATCAGAAAGAGTAAGAAAACCTGTCGAAAGGTATAGTCTGTTCGACTTTTGTTCCGCATACGTGTTAACTGCCATCGATGATAAGCCCAAGTCGGTCGGGGAGGCAGTCAACTCAGCAGAGGGAAAACTTTGGAAGGATGCCATGGTCGAAGAGATGGAATCCTTGCACAAGAATGAGACATGGGACTTAGTCAAATTGCCTAGTGGAAGAAAGCCTATCGGTAGAAAATGGGTATACAAGAAGAAGATGAATGCAACAGGTCAAGTCGAGAAATTCAAAGCTCAAATGGTAGCTAAAGGATATTCCCATGTCGAAGGAGTCGACTTCGGTGATATTTTTTCCTAGGTTGCAAAATTAACTTCCATTAGAGCACTAATGTCTCTGGTTGCAACATTTGATTTGGAAATAGAACAAATGGATGTGAAGACAACGTTCCTACATGGGGACCTGGAAGAGGAAATCTACATGAAATAGCATGAAGGATTTGTAGTAAAGGGCAAGAAAGATTTGGTGTGCAAATTGAAAATATCCCTTTATGGTCTTCTTTGCAAGAAGTGATCTCCGGTTACTATTGGTTCCTACTGCTTTGATTCTTGGTTCCAAGTGCTTCGATGCTCGAAACGAGTAGTGAGGGTAGCTAAAGAAACAACAAAGGCTGCATAGATGGATATTGTAATGTAGCGGAAGTATGAATTAATCAAAGGCCAAAATCTCGATCTCTTATATAGTAGAAAACCTAAGCTGTGCATTCGAATCTTTGCCCGATTTCCCCGCTCAATGGATTGATGACCATTTGCTACCAATGAGGAATTGCTTTTCATCCCACATCAAGGTGATTGGATTTGCACCAATGGAAACCAACAAATGTTCGTTGTTTCTTTCTTCGTCTCTTCCAAAAATCCTGAAAAAGCATTTCAAGTTGAATCACCAAGGATGTGGTACCAAAAGTTCGACACATATATCCTTAGTTTGGGGTTTGTGAGAAGCAAAGTTGATCACTACATATACTCCAAAGAAGAAATTGGGCATTTCATATATGTAGCTTTGTATGTCGACAACATGTTGCATATTGGAAACAACATGGATGCAACAAAGGAGGTGAAGAAGAAGCTATCCTCCAAGTTCGACATGAAGGATCTCGGTGTAGCTAACTTCAATCTGGGAATAGAGATTAAGAGAGATCGAGCAACTAGAAAGCTTTGGTTGAACCAGATGAAGTATATTGAAACAGTTTTGAAATGTTTCAACATGCAGGATTGCAAACTTGTGAAGGTGCCAATTCCCGTGGGAGCAAGGCTAACTTCTGAATAGTGTCCAAAGACACAGGAGGAAATAGAGGACATGGCACATGTTCCCTATGTAAGTGCTTTTGGTAGTCTAATGTATGCGATGGTCTGCACTCGACTAGACATTGCCCATGCAGTGGGGGTGTTGAGCAGATACATGTCGACACCTGGGAAGGAACATTGGACATCTGTCAAGAGAGTATTTAGGTATTTGTGTGGCACAAAAGACTATGCTATATGCTACCAAGGAAAACCTAAAGGTGACATTGAAGTAAATGTACATGGCTTTGTCGACGTCAACTTGGTTGGAGATCTGGATCGACGGAGGTCGACCAATGGATATTTTAAGATGTTCGATGGAGCAATCAAATGGATGAGTAAGTGACAGGTGGTTGTAGCCCTGTCAACAACAGAAGCTGAATACATGGCAACCACTCATGGAAGCAAAGAAGCAGTATGGTTGCAAAAGCTGTGTTCAAGAATCGGGTTTGAGCAAAGAGCTATGAAGATAAGTTGCGACAGTCAAAGCGCAATATTTATGGCAAAGAACCCAGCTTATCATTCGAAGACTAAGCACATTGATGTACAATACCATTTCGTGAGAGACATGGTGGAAAGCAACGAGGTGCTGTTGGAGAAAGTAGACATGTTGGAAAACATAACAGACTCGTTGACCAAGTCTGTGAGTGTTGTGATGTTCTCTTGGTGCAGAGAGGCAATGGGCATGGCTGCCCTGGGTTTGTGAACGAAAGTTCAGGGGTCTCTCAGTTTCAACAAAGAAGACAACAAGTGGGAGAATGTTGGGTTGTTATATTCTTTGCAGTTAAAGTCGAGGTGGGTGGATCGACTGACAGTCGAAGGTCGAGGTAAGTCGTCCGGGTAAAGTCGAAGTCGAAGGTCGAGGTGGGTGGATCGACTGACAGTCGAAGGTCGAGGTAAGTCGTCCGGGTAAAGTCGAAGTCGAAGGTCAAGGTGGTTCGACGTGGTAAAGACATCGACAACAAGTCGAAGAGGTCAACCGACAAGAGGTTGACAGGTGGGCGTGTGGCAACCGACTGAAGACCAAACGAAGACCAACTGGTAGTCGACAAGTAATTCGACTTGGTAGTCGACTGTAATAGAATCCTGAGATTCACCGGATTTGTAGCCAATGATCTGCATGGATATGTAAGCAACTGACTGCAGACCAAACGAATGTCGATTGGTAGTCGACGAGTAATTCGACTTGGTAGTCGACTGTAATAGAATCCTGAGATTCACAGGATTTGTAGTTAATGATCTGCATGGATCTGTAACCGTTTTTGGGTGCCTTTTCTTTATGGTTTTGCCTGCTGTAATGCTTATAAAGAAGGCGTGTTGTAAGGCTGTAAAAGCTAATCAATGAATCTTGAATCTTTAGATGATGAATGGCTAATCGTCAAGAGTCTATAATTTAGAGGTTGCTAGTCTTGTATATGTAAGACAAATTGGCTATAGGGTTGTTCTTGTGTAAGCAAGAGGGTATGATGTCGATTGTGTCTTAGGTGTGGACCAAGGTTAGACATGTAACCTTTTATTCTGAATGAATAAGATAATAAGAGAGCAGAACGCTCAAGGAATGCTGGTTTTTCTCGGTTTGGGTTTCCAGGGTAAAGTCTCTGTGTACTGTGTGCTTGCTGTGTCATTTACTTTCTTGATTATATCTTTCTTCCTCTCTTTTGCTAGGTTTAGTGTGGAAGTGTGTCTCATTTCCTTACAAAATTTAGCCCCTAAAGTTTTCCTTGTAGATTAGGGTATCAACCTCCTCGATAAGGGTGCGAGGCTAGCGCTCTAACCAAGGTCGAACATCCCACCCAAATTGAGCCATACATATGTCCATGAAGCATTGCCAAGGGGCTAGGAGACATAGCGCTCTCTTAGCAAAGTGAAACATTTTTGGTGTAATCCCAAAAGTTAACACTCCCTCTTTACGAGAAAAATGTTTTCTATAACTCCCATCCTCTCCCTCTGAAATTGCAACTTGTAACAGTGGTGCCTTCACAAAACTGAAAGAATACTCCTCCATCATGATAGAGCATCATATCTACTTTGCAAGAGTCATACCCACAAATACAGGTCCACACACCTCAATGTCCAAGCAATCACTGCTCACAAAGTTGTGTCTCACTCTAAGCAACCATCCAAACAATTTGCAACTCGGCCTCTAGATGGTGAACATGCAAGGAGAATACGACAAAGCAACTTGGTTCACACCATCAAACCAAACTACTCCCACTTCCCCTCTGCTAGGGGTTCCCAAAAGAACAATGATCATTTGTGAACTTGAAGGAACATAACCCTAGATCGATCACTCTAGAACAAGGAAGACATCAACAATAATCTGTCAAAGCTCCAACATGCCTAAAGTCATCATTATGAGCCAAAATATTTTGGCACCACATCAAGAGCCGATCAAGACATCTTGCAAAGATAATCATATCCCCAACAAGACTAGGACAAGTGGATCATATTTATCAAAAGCACAAGATAAAATTTGCATACGTCTCAACTCATTGTTCTTGAAATATCGAGCTAGAGGGAAAAAGTAACAACCTATAAGGGGTCATCATCAAACTGCGAGCATGATAATCCCTATTATGCACCTCAAAACCTCTGGCTACTGAAGGAACAACCTCAACAAGGTCAACTCTCTCTCACCGAGAGAATCCTAAAGCACGAGTATCATCATAGTCAACTCCCTTTTTGCTTGAGAGAATCAACCAACCTTGTCATTGGTACTCATTGCTACCCACATTAGCTGCAAGTTTGGAATCAATCATTGATTCCACCACCATAGGCTTTGAACATGTCTCCAGAGTCCAAATTAGGTCTTCCGCATCCTTCTTCAATGCTAAACACTTCAAGAAAAGAGAACACATATGAAGAATACAACATGAAAGATCTACTCTCGAAGATCGAGTATAAAGTACAAATGCACAAGATCACCAATAGCTTAACATCCCACCAACTATGACATCCATGATCAATCTCTTCAAAAATGTACATCTCACCAACTATCACATCCATGATCAATCTCTTCACAAATGTACAAGATGTACAACCAATACTATCCCAAGGGATAAGGTTGGAAGCTCCCTCCATCTGCAACAATCACTGAAGCGAAGAAAGGTTGCCTTTTTTGTAAACCCTTGAGTCACAACTCAACCAAAACATATCAGCCAATAATCATCAATCTATCAAAAATGAATCAGCCTATCTCAGGCTTTGAAAATCAACAAACAATCAAATGGTTAAGCATGCCTATCATAAGCATCGATCAACTCCAAACATTGGTATATACAAGGACAAATCAGCCACCCATCATAGGTCCTCTTGGGCATAACACCTGCCGAAATATAGATCACACACTAAGGATCAATGAAGTAGATCCTCCACCTGCACAAGGCAAAACTCATTGGCATCTATTGGAACAAATCAACCATATATCTCAGGTCCTCCTGAGCATCACACCCACTGGAAATAAATCTATACCAGCCAACAATCAAGTAGATCTACCACCAATGGTGAAAACAGATTGGCATATACCCTGGAACAAATCAACCACCTATAACAGGTCCTCCTGGTTATCACATCTGCTGAAAATAACTCCATAACGCTATCCATGTCAAAGATCTACCACCTATCACAAGAGCAACTAGGGTTTCAACCCATCAAACCACTTACAGGTGCAAGTACTCATTTCAAGTGCAGTAGGGTTTTGCCACCCGATAAACACACCTAGGTATGGTAACTGAAATATGCAACTCCCTCTTCACCAAGAGGTAATCTCAGTCAAAATAGATTTGATACCATGTTCAAATTTCTGATCTAGCGTAGTTAATGCAAATCTGAAATTTCACCTCTTACTAGAGGTTTTTTGGATCTAGTCCCTGTGAACTTTCAGCCTTGGCGTTGATCTGAAACATTAATTTACAGCAGCAAATAACAGACAACATTTTATTTCGCTTCAACCCAATACACTAGGCAGCTCAAGGGAAAAGATACCAAACAAAAGATACCGAACAAATGGCAACAAGTTTCATCCCTTAGGGCACACTTTTCTGAGGATATACCAGATCTGAAAATCACTTTGTTACAGCAGATTTTACTGTAGGAAATCCATTCTTTGATCTTCAAGTTATATGTCAAATCACTAAACAATTTCAGCTGTATGTTATATCAAATCAGCATGATCAACAAGTGCTTTAAATTACCCAATCAAAAAGACAATTCAGGCTGCACATCGAATCTGTAATTACACAATTTTGGATAGCTGGAAACTTCATATAAATAATAAACACAGAGAAGAAAATGAAGTACATGTATGTACCACATCTTTATCACAAAGCTGGTACATTCTCTAGCTCTCCAAACCCTTGCTAGGGAAAACCATGAAAACCCTAGCCACCACCAAAGGTCCACAACAAGCTAACATTGACACCGACAAGTCCTCCTTGGTTTCAAGTTTCAACAAGCCTCTATCACACAAGCTTTCTGCACTAGCACTGTTGTCTTCCTTACGGTTTGCAAACCCTAGCCATGTTGCATCACACAAGTACATGGTAAGACAACTCGAGTGTTTGCCTCCAAGTCTACATTTTCATCTTAGGGTTTGAATCTTCAAACCCTAGGTCTTTCACTCTTGCATCATCACAAGCACCAAGACCTCCATGGAACATGAAGAATACAATAATCGGTCTTCTTTCAAGCAAGACATTAGACCAAGCTCAAGAAAATTCAGACTTATCTCTCCATGATCTTGCCCTAGCCTTACATCCAATGTTGATGTTTGTAGCATCGAATAGGTACTTCTGCACACGTCTAAGTGTCTAGACGTGTGGAAGTCGTCCAAAACCTTCAACCTTAGTAATTTACTTTAATTAAAGGAATTATTAAAGTAAAGTGATTTTTATAATTAAAGTGAGTTTAATTTAATGAAATGCTAAAGTTGTTATCATTAGTGAATTAAATGAATCTCAACCATTGATCTCAAGTGAGGTGAGATCTAATCTCAACCATTAATCACTTTGGATATTAGGGTTATGTTTGATTTGGTCATAACTCAAGATTATAAAAGCAAGGCTAGGTGAAGGGGAAAGATATCCACATGAGAGGGATCATCCACTTGGGAGCAAAGAAGGACTTTTGATCATGTGCTTGAGTCACGATCAAGGGGATCACACAAGGAGAGCAAAGAAGGACTTTTGCTCAAGTACTTGAGTCACAAGGGACTGTGATTCAAGGGGATCTCAAGAAAGGTGAAGAAGGACTTTCATCTAGAGGTCAAGTCTAAAGGAGGAAAGTGCAAAGTTGTAGCAGAAGGAGAAAACCCCAACAACCAGAAATCAAAGGACCAATTTTTGGGCCGTACAGATCACAGGCAGTGGATCTAGACAGTTTCCCAGATCATACAACATGTCATACATGTCAGATTGATAGCCAGGGTGCGCACATACACACCAGATAGGTGGTCCAGGGCGTGCGTACGTACATGTCAGACAGGTGGTCCAGGGCGTGTACGTACACGTCGGACAGGTGGTCCAGGGCATGTACATACGTGTCAGACATAGAGTCGTGGGCGCATACGTACGCTCTGCACAGGCGAGGCAAGGTGCGTACAAATCGTTCAGGGTTGTCCAGGGATAGTGTAGCAGAGGATTTCCTCAGGGCATGAGTTACTAGGTTTGCTGTAATTTGTATTTTTCCTCAGTGGGCCATTTTCCCAGTAAGGGAACCTTTGTAAGTTTGGAGTCATTATTAATGAAAAACTGATTTGAAGGGCATAATTTCTGTGTGCATGTGTGAAGTTTGGTTTCCATAGTTTTTCTTTCGCTATTTTATTTCCAACCAATATATTTTATTCTATGTACTGTAATTTATTTTTCAGCAAGGAAAAACACAAGGTAGTAAAGTATCTAGGTGTTGGGGATAGTGAGATTTTTCAACATGGTACCAAAGCATGATAAGTTCTACATGGTATCAGAGCTTGCACTCTGAGAGGGAGACAAATTTCAGATACACAATAGTTTATGACAACATATCTTTTAGATCTGATTTGCAGCAGTGGTTGTTTGAAGGACCAAACACAAATCCACAACAATTTGCAGGCCGATCTATTAGATCTGCAAGGAGATCTCTATAGAGATATAAACTAGCAATGAAATTCATCGAGTGCTTGAGACATGAAGGACTTTGACTCAAGAGGATCTCAGTAGGGGTGAAGAAGGACTTTCATCTAGAGATCATCTCAAGGGATAATAGATCTATCAGAGTGAGTGACTCATAGATATAGCAAAGAAGGACTTTTGCTCAAGGAGATCTTAGAAAGGGTGAATAAGGATTTTCACCCAGAGATCAGTTCAGTCCAAAGGAGAAGAGAAGCTAGTGGGCAACAATAGTAGATAGATCTGGTAACAAGGACAGATCTGGGCAGATTTGAGCCGCAGGAAACTTTGTACGCATGGAGCAGTTAGGTCATGGCGTGTACATATGCGTCAGATAGTGGTTAAGGATGCATACATATGTGTCAGAGAAGTGGTCCAGGGCGTGAACATATGCGCCAGGCAGGAAGCCCAGGGCGCGTACATATGTGTCAGATAGACAATCAGGGGCGTGTACATACGCGTTGTATAGGCCCTGCAGGGGGGCATGTACAAATTATATAGGTTGCTAGTACAGGGTTGTACAACGAGGGCAAAAGTGCTGGTGTTACGAACATAGATACACAAATAATAATAATCATATAAATATAAATACATACTACTACTACTACTACTAATAATAAATATCATTAGTTAAATAAATGAAAAGATCAAGAGGCACGTACCTCTTCACCTTGTGACCAGTCAATGCTATAAGTAAAACCATCACGAGGGTGATTGTATCATCATCTTTTATCAATTATTAATTAAATATCAATTCAGAAATATTTTGTCTTCCATTAAATAACAGGTTTACCGTTACAGTGGTATTAGAGCCTTCCTTGGCAATTGTAGGTTAAAAGTTTGTACAATCTGCTGTTGCCCAGTCCAGTTCGTACAATCCGCTGCTGTAAACCATACACTCATTCCTACCCTATTTATACGCCCCTGTTTCGCTGTCATTTCCGTACGTTGTCGTTTGCAATAGCCGTCGTACACCTGGTTTCAACTGTCAATTCTGTCGTCGAACACTATCGCTCCACATTCTGCCCGTACTGTCTGTACGTTCTAATTAATTGGTCGTCTTCACATTCCAATTTATTTTTGAATAGCGACCTTTCATAAAAAGAATCGTGCCCCCCAATACCTCTAACTTGATTTATTTAATTAAGTTACTTTATAAATTTCATAGTCACTTTATTTCATAAAGTCACTTTATCAACATATTATAAAGTCACTTATTTCATCTTATCCTAATTTCCCTTTTTGGGATTATAATTTAAAATACAATTAAATATGGAGGGAAGTAGGAAAAAGAACGAGGAGTCACAAGACGACATTAACCGTCATAAAAGCGAAATCAACAACATTAAATATCATCTAGGTAAAGTCGAGAAGGGTCGGGAGGAATTCGACAAAGTACAAAAAACACTATTAGAAAAAATCGATAAATTATTACAAAAAGAAGACAAAATTGACACGTTAATAAACACATCGGAGGAGCGATGTAATAGTTATTTAAGAATGAGGGGTGCCGACAAGGATGAGAGTACAAGGATGCTTAATGAACAGATCGAGAGAATTGATCAATTAACTGAACGAGTGAACGCATTATGCGCAAAACCTTTAGCTTATCAAAGACCACCTCAAAGTCTAGGATCACAAAATTTAGAGGACTAGGGTCACTGAGAACTACCATAGATAATTTTTTCAAGAAATACGCACAAATTTCAAGATAAATATTACCAAAAGTTCAAAAAAGAGTTATCGAAATATGACGGCAAGGACCATAGAGGAGCTGTCGTTTGGGTCAATAAAATGGAAGGCATATTTGAATCGACCCCTCTGCTAGGTGAATGAGAAAAAGTAATGACAACCTTCAACAACTTGGAAGGATAAGCTTACGATTGGTTTCTATGGTGGTCAAGGAAATGTGACGTTCGTTCATTCCATTGGCACAACTTGACAACTGCGTTATTAAAAGGGTTTCATGACGAAGAAGATGATGACGTATATAACAACTTCGTGCATCTCAAACAAAAGGGAAGCATGAATGGGAAGTGCTGGAAACAAGGCAAAGCGGATTCACAGATGAACAACTTCTAAAGATGTATATCCGTGGGTTGAAAGATTACATTCGTAGTGAAATTAAACTATGGAACCCTAAAACTATCAAAGATGCTACACACAACAAAGCCAATTGAACAAAAAAACAAGTTCAATAAGCCATCGTTCACATGTCCGGAAAAGTCAAATAAATACTCAAATGAAAGATCAAAGAAATACTCTGCAGACAAGTCTAACAAGTATGTACCACCTCATTTAAGGGAAGGTGAAGGCGGGCAACAAGACCCAAATAAGAAATAGGAAAACAAATGCCGATATTGTGGAGACGAATGGTCGCTAGGGCACAAATGCAACAATAAAAAACTGTATACTTGTGAAGTAGAGAAAGAATCAGACACATCTGGCAGTGACTCAGATGAAGAAAATAAAGATGAATATGATATCCCCAAATACAGAGTCGAAAGAGGCCATGCCCAAGATATCCCTTGCTGCAATAACAGAAATAGCTCAACTGTAGACATTAAAACTAAGGGGGCATGTAAAAAAAGAGAATGTCACCATTCTTGTAACCAATTCAGTGTAAAAAAAGAGAATGGGTTCTATACAATACCCTTGGGTGGAGTAGACGTTGTCTTGGGAATTCAATGGTTACAAACATTGGGGACCTATTATGCAAATCACCATAAACAATTTATAAAGTTCAAATGGAAAGGAAGAAGATATAAATTATACGGATTCCAACCACCCCCCGCCCAAATTATATCCTCACAACAAATGGAGAGACTAATTCAAAAGGGAGCACCAACTTACGTGGCTCAATGTCATCAGATGGAGATATTAGCATCAGAAGTGGTCCATTCTCAACATCCAGAGATTGAAGCATTAATCCAAAAATATGACTAGGTATTCCAAGACTTACCTATGAAGTTGCCTCCAGAAAGAAAGATATAGCATATAATTGAGGTTAAACCAGATTCAACACCGGTTAATATCAAACCCTACCGATATCCTCACCACCATAAAACATAGATAGAAAGGTTAATTCAAGACCTATTAAGATGTGGAGTTATTAGAACAAGTAGGAGCCCATATGCATCCCTAGTAATCTTGGTTCGGAAAAAGGATGGATCTTTCAGATTCTGCATAGACTATCAAGGATTAATTAAAATAACTATAAAAAACAAATTTCCTATACCATTCACATATGAGCTGTTGGACGAACTCCATGGAGCAAAATACTTTTAAAAATTGGATCTAAGGTCAGGATACTACTAGATCCGAGTAAGATTAGAGGATGTGGAAAAAACTGCTTTTCAAACACACAAAGGTCTAGTAAGATTAGAAGATGTGGAAAAAACTGCTTTTCAAACACACAAAGGTCATTATGAGTTCAAGGTGATGCCATTTGGGTTAACGAATGCCCCTGCTACCTTCTCAAAAGTGATCCATTCTCAACATCCAAAGATCGAAGCATTAATCCAAAAATATGACAAGGTATTCCAAGACTTACCTATGAAGTTGCCTTTAGAAAGAAAGATAGAGCATATAATTGAGGTTAAACCAGATTCAACACCGGTTAATATCAAACCCTACTGATATCCTCACCACCATAAAATAAAGATAGAAAGGTTAATTCAAGACCTATTAAGATGTGGAGTTATTACAACAAGTAGGAGCCCATATGCAACCCTAGTAATCTTGGTTCGAAAAAAGCATGGATCTTTCAGACTCTGCATAGACTATCGAGGATTAAATAAAATAACTATAAAAACAAATTTCCTATACCATTCATAGATGAGTTGTTGGACGAACTCCATGGAGCAAAATACTTTTCAAAATTGGATCTAAGGTTAGGATACTACTAGATCCGAGTAAGATTAGAGGATATGGAAAAAACTACTTTTCAAACACACGAAGGTCACTATGAGATCAAGGTGATGCCATTCGGGTTAACGAATGCCCCTGCTACCTTCCAAGCAACTATGAATCAACTCTTTCGGACCTACTTAAGAAAGTTCGTACTAGTTTTTTTTGATGATATTCTTATTTACAGTAAGACTTGGAAGGAACATATGAAGCATTTAGAGTAGGTGCTTTGATGCAGGGGCATAAGTTCTCAGCGCCAGAAAATCTATGGTTGTTGAAAGTCAAAGGCAAATTTTAGAGAGAGTGGGTGCTCTTTAATTTACTTGTTGTATTCAGTTCAAATTGAATAAATGGTCAAGGATCTCGAATCCT
>ML776650.1:624800-666078 GCA_009831015.1 Picea engelmannii | reverse complement strand
GCCCAGATCACAGCGGAGACTGGAGGGTCCAAACTCCAAGGCAATTGGTGATTTCCGTTGAGGCCACGTGTTTGTCAATGTGTGGGAACGGAAAGTGAAGGTAAGTACAAACGTTTGTTAGTTGTGTTTTCCGTTGGGACTATAGTCATATCGTATAGTCTGAGGTGCTTGGTATGAAGTGTAAAATGATCTCCGTTGGGTGTTAGAGAACATAAGAGGTGCTTAACCCGCCAATTCGGCAATAGTTCTGCCAAATAGAAAGGATATGCCAATTATAGTGATAGACAGCCAAATTTAGCTCTGTCAAACAATTTTCGCCAGATTCGGCAATATTCCTGTCAAAAGAGTCAAACTGCCAATTATAGCTACAGACAGCTGAGTTTAACTCTGTCAATTGCATTTCACTAACACCAGTTGCATTATGCTTTCTCTCTTAGAAAAAAATCAATTTTATGCAAAAATCTCAAATTGTTCGTTTGGTAAAAGACAAAGTAGAATACCTTGGCCTGGGGCCATATCATATCCCAAGGAGTCAAGGTGGACCCCAGTAAAATCAAAGCAATCACAGAATGGCCAAAACCAAACAAACTATCAAAACTAAGGGGATTCCTTGGGTTAACAGGTTATTATCGAAGATTTATCAAGAACTACGCTCATTTGACAACACCACTGTCAAACCTATTAAAGAAAAAATCCTTCAAATGGGATAACAACGCAAAAGAATGTTTTGAAACATTAAAAAGGATTATGTTAGCAACACCCGTGTTAGCAACACTAGATTTTACAAAACCCTTTGTAGTGGAGTGTGATGCATCGGGATTTGGAATAGGAGCAGTATTAATGCAAGATGGCCATCCAATAGCTTTTGGAAGTCGAAAGCTCAACAAAAGGGAAGGTTTAAAGTCTACTTATAATAAGAAAATGCTAGCCATTATGCATGCGTTAGCCAAGTGGCGACAATATCTCTTAGGAAGTAAATTTTCGATACGTACTGATCACAACATTCTTCAATATCTACTATGGCAAAAAACGTTGATCATTGAACAACAAAAATGGATGGAAAAACTTTCCACCTTTGATATGGAAATAATACACAAAAAGGGGAAGGACAATGTAGCTGCTGATGCACTGTCAAGAAAAGATGACTAAGTAAGGACATATGCAACAATAATAGTGATTCATGATTGGTTAGATGAAATCCGAGTTGAATATGCCAAAGATCTTGAATCTAATTCAATAATCAACAATTTGGACCAAAACCCCAAATTTGAATGGAAAAATGACATTTTATGGTATAAGGAAAGAATCTATCTAATTTCATCTTCAAAATTTAAAATAAAAGTCTTAAAGGAGTCACACAGCTCCCCAACAGTAAGACATGTAGGCTTTTTCAAAACCTACTATAATGCACGTAAATCATTCTATTTGGAAGGGAATGAATAAGCATATTCAACAATTTGCTGTCAAATGTGACATATGTCAAAGAAATAAAAATGAAAATGTTATGACTCCAGGATTACTTCATCCTCTACACATTCCTGACCAAAAATGGGAAGAGATCTCGATGGATTTCATTGAAGGGTTACCCATGTTTGATGAGAAGGATAAAATTTTTGTTGTGGTTGACATATTAACCAAATATGCACATTTCATGGTAGTAAGGAAAACCAACTCAACAAAACAAATTGCAGATGTCATTTGCAAAAACATTTTTAAATTGCGTGGGTTTTTGAAGGTTATTGTCAGCCACAGGGATGCAAAATTTAAAGGAAATTTCTGGAGAGATTTTTGCAAACAAACATGAATATCCCTTTATATGAGCTTAACCTACCATCCACAAACAGATGGTGAGACACAAATTGTAAATAAATGCTTAGACCTTCGGTGCTTTGTGACAGATAAGCAAAATAAGTGGTCTCAATGGTTACATTTAGTCGAATGGTGGTATAATTCTACATATCACACTTTCGCTAAAATGATCCCTTTCCAAGCCTTATATGGTTATGAACTGCCCAAATGGAAAGAGTTTGCACTGATTGACACAAAGGTCCAAGCAATAAAGAATCAACTAGAGGAAGAACAAAAAATTATCAAAATATTAAAAGAAAACCTAGCAACAACTCATAATCGAATGAAACAACTAGCAGACCAACATAGGTGAGAAAGAGAGTTTGAAGAAGGCGATTGGGTGTTTGTAAGACTCCAACCCTACAAACAATTATCCCTTAAACAACAAGAGAAGAACAAATTGGCTTCAAAATTCTATGGACCTTTTCGAATTAGCAAACATATTAGCAAGGTAGCTTATGGATTGGAATTACCAGACAATTGTCGCATCCACAACGTCTTCCACGTCTCATGTCTCAAGAAGGTGCTTGGGAAAGCTGGACCAGTTCAAACATAAATCCTTGAATTTGATAACGAAGGGGGAATTATTTTAGAACCATAGGGTATTCTTGCCACTAAGGAAAAGGTGTTACGTTCCAAAACCATTAAGGAATATCTCATCAAATGGAAAAACCTTCCAGAAGAAGATTCATCATGGGAATTAAAACATTTTCTTCGACAATACCCATCACTACCCTTGCTTTGAGGACGAAGAAAAAATCTTAAAGGGGATGGTAATGTTACGAACATAGATACATAAATAATAATAATCATATAAACATAAATACATAATAATAATAATAATAATAATAATAATAAATATCATTTAATTAAATAAATGAAAAGATCAAGAGGCTCATACCTCTTCACCTCTTGACCAGTCAATGCTATAAGGAAACTGTCACGAGGGTGATTGTATCATCATCTTTTATAAATTATCAATCAAATATCAATTCAGAAATATTTTGTCTTCCATTAAATAACATGTTTACTGTTACAGCTAGGTTGCTTGTGTTGGCTGTATTTTTGTTTTCTCAGTGGGCAAAAACTATGACAAAAGCATGAGAGCTATTTAGTAGTTTGATGGAGAAGGACTCAGGGATCCATGTGGAGCTTGGTGATGATGCCAAGTATGCAGTGAAGGGAGAGGGAACAATCTTGTTCTAGCTTGAGTTAGGGGGTTTGTTGGAAGCCCAGGATGTGTTATATGTACTGTGATTGGAGAAGAATTTGCTCTCAGTCTCAGTTATGGAGGACAATAGTTTTGTCGTCATGTTCGAGAAAGGATAAGTACTCATATGTCTAGAGGGAGCTAGCCCTGACATAGGAGTGAGCATTTGGGTTAGAGAAGGAAATTTATACAGGTTGATGGACAAGCCTGTTCAGGCATTGGTACATCACAATGACAACCTGTGTGAGTTATGACAGAGGCGGTGGGACACCTGCACTATAGGGCGTTGCCGATTTTGAGGGATATTGTCATTGGTCTTCCAGATTTCAGTGTTGAGTAGCAGGGCGTGTGTAGAAGGTGTGCACTTGGCAAGAATGGTTCATGCAGACATTGAGGGATGCTTCAGAGCATGTTGAGGCCCCTAGGAGCATAGTCAGGGAGAGCAGGCCTTCAAGGAAATTTCCAAATTTCGTGGCGCTAATGAGTAGCATCATTGATCCCGAGTCTTCCAATGTTCAGGAAGCAACAAACCAACAGAGTTGGTGGGATGCCATAGTGCAGGATGATGTGTGGGACATTGTGCCAGGGTCGTAGGGACAACCAGTTCCAGGTGGCTCTTCCAAAAGTACCTTCTTCACTAAGAGGGAGTGTTGATGTTTGTAGCATCAGACAAGTATTTTTGCACACGTCTAAGTGTCTAGACGTGTGAAAATTGTCCAAAGCCTTCAACCTTAGTAATTTGCTGTAATTAAATGAATTATTAAAGTGCTTTTTATAATTAAAGTGAGTTTAATTTAATGAAATGCTAAAGTTATTAGCATTAGCGAATTAAATGAATCTTAGCCATTGATCTCAAGTGAGGTGAGATCTAATCTCAACCGTTAATCACTTTGGAGATTAGGGTTTTGTTTGATTCGGTCATAACTCAAGATTATAAAAGCAAAGCTAGGTGAAGGAGAAAGATATCCACATGAGAGGGATCATCCACTTGGGAGCAAAGGACTTTTGCTCAAGTGCTTGAGCCACGAAGGACTGTGACTCAATGGGATCACACAAGGAGAGCAAAGAAGGACTTTTGCTCAAGTACTTGAGTCAAGAAGGACTGTGATTCAAGGGGATCTTAGGAAAGGTGAATAAGGACTTTCATCTAGAGGTCAAGTCTAAAGGAGGAAAGTGCAAAGGTGCAGCAGGAGGAGAAAACCCAGTAACTAGAAATCAAAGGATCGATTTTTGGGCCGTACAGATTGCAGGCAGTGGATCTGGACAATTTCCCAGATCGTACAGTAGGTCATACACATCAAACAGATAGCCAGGGCGTGTACATACGCGTCAGACTTGTGGTCTAGGGTGCGTACATATGCGCCGGACAAAGAGTCGAGGGCGTGCACGTACGCTCTGGACGGGCGAGACAGGGCACGTATTGATAGTACAGGGTCTTCCAAGGACAGTGCAACAGAGGGTTTCCTCATAGCCTGAGTTACTAGGTTTGCTGTAATTTGTATTTTTCCTTAGAGGGCCATTTTCCCATTAAGGGAGCCCTTGTAAGCTTGGAGTCATTATTAATGAAAAGCTGATTTGAAGGGAAAAATTTCTGTGTGCATGTGTGAAGTTTGGTTTCCATAGTTTTGCTTCCGCTGTTTTATTTCTAGCCAATATATTTTATTCTATGTGCCATAATTTATTTTTTAGCAAGGAAAAACACAAGGTATTAAAGTATCTATGTGTTGGTGATAGTGAGATTTTTCAACATCCCAAAAGAACAATGCTTCAAAATCATGCAAGGCATTAGCTCCACTCTCCATGTCTTCTACTAGGATAAATACCATAGTTCTACAACAAGAGCCATAATTATCATCATCATCTTCAACATCATGTTCTCGAGGGCTTGCATGCAATACACAAACCCTAGCATCACAAGTTCAAACCATAGTGTCACACAAGAGCAATCTCTCCATGAACATCCAAGACGATTGTCTCTCCTCCCCCCTGTCTTCTACTAGCATTTCCTCATGAACCCTAGCATCTAGTTCTTATGTCTTCCTCAAGAACTCTAATGTCTTGCTCCCTACAAGACTTCTTTCTCTCCTAGGGTTTCCTCATGAACCCTAATATCTCCAAGACAAGTACAAGGAAGAGTAAAACAATGATAATGAATACAAGAGCTCCCTCCTCCCTTTAGATATAGAATAGGTGAGGGAGGATAACATAAAATAAGGACACAAGTCCATACAAATAACTAACAAGGCAACCCCACATGGAGCACTCTACAATACAAGGATGTACATGTATCAAACTAGGGTTTATCCAACCCCCAAGGTGAAACACCCTCCAAGCATTATCCTCCTTGGGCTCAACACCTTTCCTCTAGGATGGTGCATTCTCCAACACACTGTTAGTCCAACATTCCCTCTTCCACAGTTGTCTACTATCCAAGTGTCCTCGTGCAAAGTGCTCCTCCTCTAACTGTGTGCTGCATGTTCTCTCATGTGCCCAATGCTGCTCTCATGTGTACTAATTTGGTCACTAAGTTCCAATGATCCTCCTCAACATATGTGTTCGGGTCCATCACCAACCTCCGTGAAGTATGCTCCTCAACCCAAGCATCCTCAAGTCAAGTGTCCAACCTCCAAGGTGTGTATAACATGGTCCCAAGATCCTAAGGCTAAATGCCTCCTCCAACTGTCCAATGCTCCTCCTCCTAGGTGGGTACCTCCCCTAATCAAGCAATCGACTCCTCCATTGTGTGCACCTGATGGGTTAGCCATCACGCCAATTAGGGTAACAACCTCCTAGGTAAGGGCCCCATTCTAGACTCTAACCAAGGTTAAGCATCCTCCAAAACTGAGCCATCCATATGTCCATGAAGCATTGCCTAGGGGCTAGGAGACATAGCGCTCTCCTAGCAAGATGAAAACACTTTTGGAGTAACTGCAAAAGCTAACACCGCCCACTTTCAACCTTTATAATCAGTTACCACTAGGGTGCCACCTTACAGGAAAACCTTACAATCCTCTCTGTCATTGGTAGATAAAACTTCAAAAGGCATTAAGAGATACAGAAACGTAGATTTCTTTTATTCTTATTTTGAAAATAATTTTATGGAATTATTTTTAGTAATGGGATCATGACAGATCTTTTGATCTTATGAGATTTCATTCCTCAATGTCACATGTTCAGTAACACATCATGTTCCCTTGTTGTCTGTCTGTACTGTTCACCACTCTTGTTGCAAAGCAGAAGAGTTTTACTTTGCTTTTGTTCATCTAGTGATTGGGTTGTTGTTCATTTTCACCACGAGAATGTACAATGGATATGTTTATCTGCTATTTAGAGTGCAGCTTCTTTCTTTCTTCTCAACAGATTGCTTTATTAAAGTCAATTTTCAATCACAGTGCGTCTATTTGTGGAGTAATTATTACAAAGGATGTAGAATAATGCATTCTTGCTTGAGACAATTTCTCATTTAAGTTGGGTGATTATGGCTCAATGATATAACCTTTTGTTAGCATGATTATCTTCAAAATTCAAATCATCATGCTGGATTCAATTCTATTGTGAAAATGCTTCATGAAGGGACTCATCTTGATCTGGCCTTGGGGAATGGTTCTGCACTGAACGAGATGCTATTCCTATTCTGGACCTACTTCTGATGTTGTATGGCTTTTCATCATGCTATATCTAGGATTATGATTTTGATTATGGTTACTCTTCTCATACAGTAGTTTGGCTTCTTTGATTTTATGCATTACCTTTTAGCTTATAGGAGATGTTTTAGCACTCCTTCAGCATGTCACTACTGGATTGTACTTTTGAGTACCATTGACCTATTTTTGGTCATTAAATTTTTGATCTCATCTCATCTCATCTCATCAATTCATGGAAAGAGCAATCATTATAATTTCATGTGTAGCCTAGAAACTATCAAGATCCATGTATTGATCTTTACTTAAATTACTATGCTTATGGTTGTTCTAAAACAACATGGTCTTCAACAATATTGCATAGATGTTGATTCTTCAAAGCCCTTTATACTCATTAATTATTTCTGTTCTTTGAGATTTTTCTATATATGGGTTATACTCTGGAAACACGAGGTTGCTATAATTCCCTACATTGTGTTGCATTTGCAACTGCAGCAGCCATTTCTTCTTTCTGGGAATTTAAGGTTAGAAATTCCATGAGCATGATAAGATAGACATCATTCAAAGTGCTAGTTGCAGTCACTTTCTACTACTTTCTAGTTTTGAGGGTTGTTTCATTATAATTTATATATAATATACTTGAATGAAGGATATGATGATTGCAAGAAAACTATATTGCTGAGAACCAGTTTAGCTTTCCAAGTTAGCCTTTGGAGTTAATAACTTTTCTTTGTTCCTTCTCAATATACATAAGAGGAATGTTGCAAATATCGTTTTGGTGATATTGTCAAGGGTCTGGAAAGAGGGAAAATATCAGAAATTATCAGAAAATATCGACAAGAATAAACTTAGACCTGAAGAATTCTGAAAATATTGGACAAATTGGCAACCTGAAAAACTGGGAGAAATCGGAAATATTGGGAGAAATCAAAGATATTTGCAACACTGCATGATAAGAGTTACTTCTCTTTTTGCTTGTCAAGCTTACAGTAAAAATTAAAATTGTTGATCTCCATCACCAGAAAACACCTGTGCATTTGATATGTGTTATCCTTCATTCTTACCCTTTTATTGTGTACTGCCCTTTTACAGAAGGCATACTGCAAACATTTAGCTGAAAGGAACTGTTTTATGTTTCTTTTTCCCGAAGTTGGATTTTGGGATAAGATTATTTAAGTGATGAATGTGATCTAACTTCTTGTTCATATTGAAATTCCAGGCAATTGCAGACAATCCATCTTTCATTTTCCTTTGGGTAGGAGATGGCTTGGGTCTTGAACAGGGTCGTCTTTGTCTTAAAAAGGTATGTCAATTGTCATTACTGCTCTCAAAAAGTTGCAGACATTTGGATTTGTTATTTTGTATTTGAGAAATAAATTAAAACTGATTTTTTGGGTAGAAATTATTTCATCTAATTAATATACAAAAATACATACAAAGCATTTTTTAACGAAAAGGGTGGGCTGCATTACTATCAAGGATATTCACTGCCTCAATATCCAACTACTAAACTACCATTAACATAACCAAAAATTCATACTGCTACTTGGTGTGAGTAATAAAGTGCATGAGTCCAAATATTAAAACTGCCTTCTGGACTGGTACATATATCACAATAATGATCATCAAAATCATAAAAAGTGCCAAACAGCTGTGAGGATAATCCAGTGGCAGGTGGACCATCCTTATCATTATCATGTTGACCTCCCTACCCCTGAATCAATGACTTGGGGTTCGAGTGCATTTACTTCCCATCTATTGTTCTCCTCTTCTAGGCGATCCTATGCTTCTGAGTTCACTAGAGTTAGCCACCGCTAGCACTACTATCAAGTATATTAACTGCATCAATATTGCCACTTGGTGCGAGTAATAAAGTGCACACGACTAAAAATTAAATGTACCATCTGGACTGGTACATATATCAAGTTAATGATCATCAAAATCATATAATAGGGGGTGCCACACAGCTGCGAGGATAATCCATTGGCAGGTGGACCATCCTTATCATTATCATGTTGACCTCCCCACCCCTGAATCCTTGACGTGGGATCAAGTGCATTTACTTCCCATTGATTGTTCTCCTCTTCTTGGGGATCCTATGCTTCTGAGATTGCCAGAGCTAGCATGGGAAACTTATCATTTGAGGCCTTGGGAGAGTACTGCAAGGCAACTTGATTTAGCACTTGTGACACTCCCTTATGATTTGCTTTGTGCCTAGTCTGGCCATCGCTCTGTTGAGACTACAAAAATTGAGTTGAGGGGTCCAATTAATCTACTAAAGACTCCTGGCTCATGGTGCAAAGGCCTCCTCCCTAGTAATCTAGAAGTTGGAGGGGATGAGCTATGCCCAACTCAACCTTCTGGACCTGAATAGTGATCTACAAGGAAAAATCAGCACAAGTTGTCACTTAGCCAACCCATGAAAAAAATGTATCTTCAGGGGCTTGTTTAAATATAATATTGTGTCTTTTTTTTTGATCCATAATTGAAAGCCTATGGCAAAACAGTTCACCAACATAGATCTTAATGCAGAATAATATCAATTCTAAACATAAAGCAATGATAACCTGACATACATAAGTATTAATTGTGGTTTCTTTAACAAGTCTATGAACCGAATTAAACAATGCAATCACACAAATGTAAAAAGATACAAGAGATACCTTGGAGAAACCCAATTTGGGAAAACTCCAGCTTGGGAATGGCTAGTTGCTCTTATAATTATTAATGGTGCTTTTATAGTCACAAGGTTCTTTGGCTTACAAAAGCTCAAGAGAAATACAAACAGTACAAACTACCACAAACTAGTACGTTGGCCTCTGTATGGTGACACCCTAACTTTTGGGTTATTCTGCTGTTCGTTCCTTTGTTGAAACTCCAATGCAATTTTCTTCTGCTTCTCCTTTGTCAATCGCCTGTTTCTTCATCTCATGCTTCTTTTATGTTCATAACTGTTCCCCCCCAAGAAGTGGTTACAATGTTCCTCTTTTTTCCACTCTCGAGCTGCTTAATGACCAAGAAAAACGCCTTCCCTAGCCTCTGTAGACACCCAACAATTTGTGCAAGAGATAGGGATTTCTTGTCCTTTCTCATCTGTCTTGTGGCAGCCTTTTATTTGTTGTGGAACCTTTTGAGTCCTCTTTTGATATCTTTTGGGCCTTCTCATCCTTGCCACACATTGCTTAGTTATTGTCAATTGGTCATAGGTTCTTCCTTCAATCTTGGTGGGGTCCATTTTCCTTTGCAGTGATGCTCTTGCTAGAGCTGTTTGTTGAGTTTTGGGTACCTTGGAAAGTGGTCCCTTTGTGGTTGTGAGTCTCTAACCACAAGAGGGAAATATTTGAACCTTTGTACCTTGTACTTTATGTCTAATTCCACATTGACTTTATCCTAAGTGAAAAAGGGGGGAATTTGTCACTTAAGGCAAAAGTGACGATTAATTCACTTTGTGGGTGAATTGAGGGACATAAAGCGAACTTAGGAAACTTAACCCAAAGTGGGTTTCTAAGTGAGATTCTTTTGAGTAGATCTCACCCATTGATTAGAGATGGCTAGGAGTGATCTAGGCCATTGATCTCTAGGTTTCCTTATGGATGATTCAAGAGGGGCGCATAGGGCAAAGGGAGGACAATTCACTCATTTGTTCACTTGGATAGTTTGGAGAGGAGCATTCAGAGGAGAATGGAAGCGTTGGATGAGGAGAGCTTGGGTGCCATCATTCATGGAGGGCGCAAGGAGGCTTAGGGCCTCATTATTTTGTGGTGTGAGTTCTTGCTTGGTGGAGGGCGCAAGATTAGCAGGCACTAGTAGTTCTTGAGCTACTGCAGATTTGAGTGGTTCAGTGTTGAGGCAACATACAAGAGCTTCTTTGTATCCAAGGGTTTCTTCATTGGCCAAGGGAGGATCAAGGGTGCACAAGTTCAATGGAGTAGGCAACAAGGAAGAGAGGGCACACTTGCTTGGGCGCATTCTTTAGGGAACCTTTTAGCCAAGTTTGAGAGGAGCTTGCTACTTGTACAGGTTCCATTGTATTTGTTTACTTGTTGTATTCCATGTTTGAGACATCACGATTCACGTATATACATTTTCATTCTAAACTGGTTTTCCTCACGAGGGGGGGGGGTGTATCCAGGGTCATGTTGACCAAAAATACTTGTGTTCAAATTTCATGTATGCTTAGTGTTTAAATCAGCAGTAGGATCTTGTTAAGATCCTAGAGGAGTGCTATATGTTTTGAGGTTTGCATGTGCTAACATTGTGTTACTAAAACCACTTGCAAGGGCACCTTAAAAGAGCATATAACCATCAGTTGAAAGCATATTTCTTGGCAGAATTGAACAGACCTGTTTACTGTCCTAAAACAGCAGCAAGGACAGAACTTAGAGCCCAACAAGAGGTCATAAGACATGCCTATTGGGCAGCCTTCATAGTTCCTCAAAAATCTACACTGTTTTGTCCAATGGATTGGGGTGACTTACCAGAATCACTAGTACAGTGGAGTGGAAGCTTTGAAGTGGTCCCTAGCTAGTCTAGTCAAGACCCTTTGTTAGTCACCTCTTCCAATGTTTCCAGGCCCCACGAGGATCACCCATTGGATGCCTTGGGGGTGACTTTGTGAAATGCTCAACACTAAGTTGAGGCATCAAGTGCTATTGGGTCTTTTGAGGCTTTTCCCCATTGTGGAGTTGGTGTAACTTTGTTGAGCCCTCGGTAGTAAGGCCTGGGCTCCAGTGCTGCGGTACTAGGTAAGGGGACTGCCCCACATTAGCACTCATCCAATCATCATTTGCCACATTCATTGTCCACCTCATCACTCTACCACATCATCAAGCGTACATCAAGCATGAGCAAGAGTTTTTTAGGACATAAATTAACTAAAGAATTTACCACTCAACCATTTCAAAATTTCAAGGATCCATTTAGATTACACCTCCTGACTGGGAGGCTTTGGTCCCTAAAAGCTTCTAGGGAAAGATGAGGAAACCTATTTGTAGCCTGGTTTCTCTCATACCATTTGGTTTTCCTTGGATTTGTTCCTTGAGGCCAATTTGCCAGATTTATTGATGTCCTCCGTGTGTCACTCGGGCCTTCTTATGCAAAACTGCATCCTCCAATGCTTCAAGCTTTTGGTGCAAAAGCTTCCACTATAGGTGGAACTTGTTCTTACTCTTTATCTATATAACAAGGATGGTTTGAACAATTGCAAGTTTTCCACATTTATCTCCGAATACATTCCCATATAAAGAGGTAGGTTTAGCTTGAAAGCATTGGCATTGACTTGTTCAATGATTTTGAAAGGTCCATATCTCAGAGGCTTCAACTTCTTGGCTGCCTCCTTGTAGGCGTTCCTTCCTGAGACAAAGCCACACTTTGTCCCCAACACAGAATATGTGATCGATCCTATGCTGGTCATGTCTGAGCTTGTACGTCTACTGAATTTCTTGAGCTGTGCCCACACTTTCAAATGAACCTGCCTAATCTTCTCTATGAACCTGTCTGCTTTCTTCACCTACTCTTGCTTTTCCTATGTTTCTTCCTTTGGTTATCCATAAACAACATCAACTGGTGAGGGCGACAAATAACCAAAACCAGTTTCAAAAGGAGATCTCTAAGTGGAAGAATGAATTGCCCTGTTGTAAGAGTGCTGAATGTAAACCACTTGTTCATCCCAAGTCTTTGGATGCTTGCTATCCTTTCAACAATTGGACTAAATTTTTGTTCACAACTTAAATTGCGCATCAGTTTGAGGATGAAAAGCTGTAAAATGTTTAAGCTTTGTATCCATCTTTTCCCACAATGTTGTCCAAAACTTTTCTAGAAATCTAGATTCTCGATTAGATGCTATTGAATCTGGCAAACCAAAATGTACCTGTTACAACAAAATCTAGCACCCAAAAAAGTGTAAAGTCCCAATCACAAGGTGTTAGCTTTGCGCAACTTAGGAAGACTACCCACTGTCACCTTAGTAGCTCTTCCTCTCTCTTTTGGCTCTTCTCCAATTCTAGGGGGGCTTCCCTAAAGGTAGGATTATCAAGGCTATGGAGTGGGGGCTCAAGGTGAACATGAAGAGTAAGCCTTGATAAAACAAAATGTTGTAGAATGGTATGTGGAAAATGGAAATGGGGAAAAGAGTGTGCAAGGGAAAGGATTGGAAGATGAATGGAAAGAAGGGAATGATGATGATGTGACCGGTGCCTACCAACCTATTGGGCTCATGGAGTCATAAGATATTGAATAAATGAGAGAACTAAGGTGTCACAAACAATTACTTTGAAGTAGGCCATATGGTAGAAAGGGCTAGTTTACCACATTCCACCAACTAATGGATGAAGGTACTATTTGATACATTCATCTTAAAGTATGTACTTAAGGTGAAGAGGGCCGAATTTGACACAATTCCTTAGGTGTTTGCTGGAAATGTGTTGTAGAAAACTAGTCTTGGAGGGCTAAGGTTGCCACTCATCAATTCAATTATAAAGGTGCTGTTTTCTGGCTGAAATGTGCTTCCAAATCTGCAACTTAGTTGATAGAAGAAAGGAGTACAAGTTCAGAAATAAAACTACAAATAAAGCAAGAGGGAGAGCCTTGTCACATTGGTTAATTCCTAGATGAATGATTTCATTACTAAGCCTTTATAAATGAATGACAACAAAAGGCATCTACAACAACATGAACAACAATTGACGAGCCTTAATAAAACCATACAACAAAGTGGATAAATACCTCAATCTTAAAGAATGGTATACAAGGGAACTCCATTCATCTTTATCTCCAAGCTCCAACCTTCAATCTCTCCATAATCCTCCATCTTCCAATTACAAATGAAATGGAGAGAAACTCCTCTTTATATAGAGGTAGCTTAATCCCTCTCACTAAAATACATAATTTCCCCAACTAACTCTATGACAAGTCAAACGATAATATAATAATGGAGTTGTAGATCCATCCTCAATCAATAGTTGACCATGTCAAATTGGATGTGGACACTAGCTTCTCCAAGAGAGCTTGCCCCATCTAAAAATATAGTGTAGCGTGCAAGATATCCTCAAAGAGAGGGAGAGCACTACTAAAATAAGCCTTTTACCATGTCAAAATGCTAAATTGGTCCACATATGATACACCCTCCAAGATGCATGCAAGAAAAATACAATATAATATTCTTTGACATGGGGGGATGTGCTCCAAGGCCTACCTATGATAACTTACTAAGTGTGCCTTTCAAGATGAACTCTCCAAAAGTAACAAGAGGAAAAGTCTCCATATGTGCACCCTCCAAGAAGAATCTCCAAATATAGAAAGGAGACCAAGTACATGAATGAAAAAGCTCCTCAACCAAAGATCTCCAATGCTAAGAAGAGAAGAAGCTCAATGAAGGTGTATCTCCCCCAAGTCCATCAAAAGCCCCAAGGAACCACCAACGGACTCCATCAAATGTGATGAAAATCACAATGTGGAACTTCATACAATATGAGGTGTAACAATAGGCTCCAACTTGGAGACATGTACTCTTATTGGCAGTGCATTAGAACCCTAGAAATCTCTAGTTGACTTGTTAAGAAGATATAAGAGACAAGATCATGTGGTGGGATGGATACATATCAACAACCACAACCACCACATACTTCTTTTGTTTTTTACATAAACAAAAGTTCAAAATTTGGCTTCAACAATGCCAAAGGATAACATAAAAGTAAATTAACACTCACATGCATTGAGCTTATTCATCCTATATCACTCTTACCTAGGATGAAAGAAGATGCTATGTGATATCAAATAATCAATGCAACCATCCAAACGTCTCCTTAAGGCCATGAACTCTACCCTTGTGTTTGGTAATGAACCAAAACAAGGCTACCTTAAAAATTAGGCCTATGTATGTTGGAATCTTTATTACAATATGGCTGCAAAATGAAATTACATTACATGCATAGCAACCACTACAAAAATCTATAGTAGGAAAGCATGTTCTAGCATATGCGAACTCAATCCAATGTTGAAGTGGGCTAAAATATGGCTTGGAAACTTGTACATGGTAGTCTATCATCAACCTGCAAAACATCAACTATGTGCCTCTCCAAGGGCAAATCTGAATGAAAAATATTATTTACACCTCTAAAAATTAAAGGTGTACACCACTCCAACAAGAAAATGTCTTCTACCAAGCATGAGGATGAAGTAAAAGATAAAATTTTAGATTTGGAAATAAATTCACAATTTAATGGTTGGAAATGATTGTCATAATATTTACACTCAATATGTTGCTATTCCATACAATTTTCAACATCAAAAACACACTTTCTAGCTGAAAAGTCACATGCAATTGTTAATTTTCTGAACCTAGCACCGACGAATATTTCTAAATAAAATTGCTTTATTGAATAGATGCACAGCTAGGTTACTTGACCAAATAAATGAGCGGAAGCATAAAACTAAAACCACACATTGCACAATAGATTTTTGGGTAAATAACCCCTGGAAAAACCAGTTTTGTGAGATTTATTATTATTATCCTGGGCTCATGTCCTGGGAAAATGGCCCACTGAGGAATGCATAACAACAGATATCCAAGCCCTACAAACCTCAAGATCAGTGCTTCGATCTTGCTAGTTGGTTGCTATCTCCCTTGTTGCCCCTTTGCTCCTATCCTCGGGCCCTGCCCTACCCTCCAAACTTGGATGAATGTCCTTCTCCACCCAATCAATGAGATCTCACTCTCTCACTCTGTGTGTATCTGTTGTGTGTCATCCTCTCACATAGGGTGCCTTTTATAAACTTGAGTTTGTTGATGACTGTAGCTCAAACATGTATTGCTACAAGGGGTGTCTAACTTGTGGAAATTGTCATTTAATGACTCCTATGCTTTTTGGGAGTTCACTTTATTAATTAATTAATAAAGTGAATGTTTTTTTATAAAGTGAGTTTAATTTAATAAAGTGCCTAAGTTTTGGCACTAGTGAGTTAAATTAAACATGAGCCATTGATCTAACGAGACAGTGAGATTTAATCTCGTCTGTTAAGATTAGGGATTTGACTCAACTCAAGGTAAAGGAAAGAGTCAAGACACATTGATTATTCACAGTGAGTGAGTAATTAGGCGAGGAGAGCATAGAGAAATAACAACTGCATGCAAATTGAGCCAGCATGCATAGGGCCGTACAACAGATCTGTACAATAGTTGAGCCGACATGCTGCATGTGTGAGTTGCAAATTTTTTTTACAGCAACAAATCGACTGTACAAAAGACACGTACATGTCGTACAAATCCGTACAAACACCCTCAACAGATCAGCTGCATGCAGATCGAGGCATTGTAATTTATCAGGTTTGCAGGGTAGATAAATTTAAAAATTTACAGCATACTAAAGAAATTCGAGGTACTATGAGGCTGCCAAAACAGGTTTGTTCTTGACCTGAAATTTGTCTCTAAGTTTCAATCTCCAAGGCTGTCCTTTGCTGCTGTAATAGGACAACAAACAGTCAAGTAACTTTCTGCTCATAATTTTTATGGTTAAGTGCTCTTTTGAGGTGCCCTTGCAAGTGTTTTCATGCCCCAATGTTAGCACATGCAATATACTCAAAACAAATAACATTCCTCTTAATCTTTACAACTCTAACAAGCTGATCTATACTCTAAGCATGCATGAAATGAACACAAGTATTTTTGGTCAACATGACGCTGGATAAAACCTCGCCGGGGAAAACCAGTTTGGAATGGAAGTATATATAATGATGATCTCAAGTAGTGAATACAACAAGTAAGCTAATACAATGGAACCTGATACAATAACAACTCCTCACATGAAGCTTTGGAGTTCCAAGAAGAGAAATGCGCCCAAGCTTAGTGCACCCTCTTCCCTTGTTTCTCTATCCACTGAAGTGATGCACCCTCCTTCATCCTTGGCCCAATGAATAGATCTGCAATCCTCCAAGTGTAACTCCTCCCTGCTAGGTGTGTGCCCTCCTCCAAGCAAGTGTGATCACCACAAATAAACGAGGGTCTAAGCCTCCTAGAGCCCTCCATGGAAGGAGGCGCCCTTGCTGCCCTCTCTCAATGCTTCCATTCCCATCCTCTTGCCCTTCTTCAAACTCTCTTGATGAACATACAAGTGAATGAGCCTCCAAATGCCGTATGCGCCCTTCTTAAGGAATCATAAGGAAACCTAAAAAGTGGATGGCTAGGGTCATCCCAAGCCATTCCTAATCAATGGTTGAGATCTCTCAAAAAGAGTCTCAACTCAAAACCCACTTTGGGTTAAGTTTTCATAGTTCACTTTATGTCCCCCAATTCATCCACAAAGTGAATTAATAGTCACTTTTCACTCAAATGACAAATTTCACCCTTTTGACTTAGGAAAATGTCAAGGTGAAATTAGACATAAAGTATAAGGCACAATGGGTCAAATATTTCCCTCTTGTGGTTAGAGACCCACAACCACAAGGGGACCACTTTCCAAGGTGTACCCAAATCTCAACACATACAACCAACATACCAATACCTCTACATATATGAGGATCACTGAAAGTGAGACAATCACAGAGATAACACAAGTATACTCTGGGAAACCCCCTTGGGGTAGAAAACCCAGCCAAAACTTCTCTTTAGATTCTTCAACAAAGTACAATACCAGTACAAGACTTTAGAGTAATGAGCTAGGACTTAGAGGGCTGAAACAATACCTCTGTTTCAACACTTACAAACTTCACAAATAACTGAACTAACACTTACAGTAACAACTTGACAAAATCACCAAAAGATAAATGACTTTCCTTCTTTGCCTTAAGGCGGCTTTAACACAATATTTGTAGCAGCCTTATATCAGCAAGGAACAACAAAAGACTTCAACAAGAATAGAGTGCTTGTATCAATAATATACTTCAACAACTAGCTGCCATATACCAACAGAAGACTCCAACAACTAGCAGCCATATACTAGCAGAAGATTCCAGTAGATATCAGTGATATAATAGCAAAATACTTCAGCAAATAGATGCCTTGCCTCAACAAAAGACTCCAAGAAAACAAAGGTATCCAAATGTTAAGTGAATGGCCCTTTTTATAGGTTGGTTTTGGCTTCCCTAAGCAACCCCCTATGAATGTATGACATATGTATAATAGCTGTCATACTTGCCCTCCTTTGGCTGCCAACAATCACCTCCTAATGTTCCCAAGAGCTACCTCCTAATGCTCCCAAAGGTCACTTCCTTTGTCTCTTATAGAGGCTGCCCTAAACTGTTGTCTTAGGATTGTATGACAATTGTATAACCGCTGTCATACCACCACCCTAAGCAACCCCCCTAAGTAGCCCTCCGTAAGCTGGCCACTACAACCACCCTAAGCAACCCTCTTAGAGGTGCTATGAGGTTGACACATGGCATAAGGTTGTCTTGGCATAAGGTTGACACTTGTCATGTGTTTGATGCTTGACATAAAGTTAACACTTTATCAAAACTTTATTTACATGGTTAGTTACAATAGGGAAAATAGCTTCCAAAGCTATATAATTCAACACTCCCTCTTAGCAAGGAAGGTATTTTCCTAGTACCAACTGTTACATCCATTTGTCTTTACTTGGCTATTGACTTGTTGATCCATGTAGAATCTGTTCATCAAGAGAAGTTTTGTATCGATAGCTAGCATTGGGATCAATAACATCTCTGGTGAGCACACTGATGTCATTACAAGATTTTTATTCACTCAGTTCACCAAGAACTGTCCTACTAGCCGTATGCTAGAGGAAGCTATATAGTTCACCAAGAACTGTCAATTCACCAAGAACTGACTTACTCAGTGCTAGTCCTTTTTGATACTGGATGAGTAATCTTAGAGCCAGTCCTTTTTCATACTGGCTAAGAATAAAATAGAATAGCCCACATCCTACCTGTAAATGACTTACCCCGCTACTGTCACCAGAATCCCATATGCAACTCCTTACTCCCTCTTACGAGGGACCAATCCAAGTTTGTCTCTGAAGTACTCAATCTTCACCTTTGACAGAGGTTTGGTTAGCACATCTGCAACTTGCTCATTGGTAGCCACATAATGAAGCTTCACTGCTCCCTTTTCTACCACATCACAGATAAAATGATACTTGATTTCAATATGCTTTGATTTGTCATGAAATACGCGGTTCACTGACAACTTTATGCAACTCTAATTGTCACAACAGATACTAGTAGCATCTAAATCAATATCAAATAATTCTGAAATTAATTTTTGTAGCCATACAACTTCAGTACATGCTAAACATGCTGCCATATATTCTGCCTCAGCTGTATTGAGCACCACAGTGGTTTGCTTCTTGCTAAACCATGAGATCATACCTGATCCCAAACTAAAACAACATCCTGGTGTACTCTTACGATCCGTGACACTACCAACCCATTCTAAATTAGAGTATCCTTGTAGTTTGAACTCACAATTTGCATCATGAATGAGTTCACGAGCCCAACCTGGTTTTCTCTGATATGTAATCACTTCTGTGGATGAATCAACATGCTTCCCAGGCTCCATCATATCATGATTCTCAGGGACATGCTCTTCTTCTTCTGTATCTGGTACTTTAGAAGTTGTAGGCTCCTCATCATGTGCCTCATCTACATGATTTCTTTTTGATTTGCAAAAAGATGCATCTTCATCAAAGATAACATCTCTGTTGATCTCAATCTTTTTGTATCCAGGGACATATACTCTATATGCCTTTGATGTTTCGCTGTATCCTACAAATATACCCTTCTTACCTGAAGGATCCAACTTTGTCCTTTTCTCCTTGGGAATATGAATATACACTGAACAACCGAATATCCTTAGATGACTAACCTCTGGAACTTCTCCAGAAGAAACTTCTCCTGGCGTTTTATTTTTAATAACTTTATGAGGACTTCTGTTCTGTACATATACAACATTTCTTGTTGCTTCTTCCCAAAGGTACATTGATAAGTCTTGATCATGAATCATGGCTTTAAGTGCTTCCATAACTGATCGGTTCTTTCTTTCTGCAACACCATTTTGCTGAGGATTGTATGGAGTAGAAAGCTCCCTTTTAATCCTAGCTTCTCTACAAAATTCCTTGAATTCACTAGATGTGAATTCTCCTCTGTTATCGGATCTTAAAACCTTTATTTTTTCTCTTAGAAAGATTTTCAACAAGAGCTTTAAATTCTTTAAACTTAATAAAGACTTCATCTTTATTCTTTAAGAAATAAATCCAAGTTTTGCGAGAGAAGTCATCAATAAAAGAAACATAGTAAACATACCCACTAAGTGAAGTGGCTGAGTGAATGAATTAGATCCAAAACTCCTTTTGCTTTACCGTCACTGCTTGGAAAAGGATTTTTCACGTTCTTTCCTTGTGCACATCCTTTGCACACACCATCATGGAACACTTGAATTTCTGGAAGGCCTTTCACCATCTTGCTGACAACTGGCAAGGTTTTATAGTGAAGATGAGCGAACCTTCTATGCCACAATTCACATGGGTTTATAGTACTGTGTACGAAGGCTTGATCTGCCTTTCCTTTTAACTTGTATAACCCATCTTCATGTATACCAATTATAATAGCATCATCAATATTCTTTCCTCTCGACCACATAAGAACTTGGCCATCGACAAAAGCTACTCAGAATCCTTTCTCTTCCAATCCTGAAATAGATAGGAGGTTCTTATGAAGACCAGGTACATATAAAACATTTTACATTTTCAAATGTTTTCCTGAATCTAAGCTGTAAAAAGCATTCCCTATGCCCTTAATAGGATAGGAAGAGTTATCACCCAGTCTCACCTGATGAAAAGAATTTTTTTTAGTCAGATTTGAAAGAGAGTCTTTAAAACCAGTCATGTGCTTGGAGGCACCACTATCCACAAGCCATGTTTCATCATCATAATTTATTGAATTAGTAAGAGCTGCCACCAAAACATACTCTTCATCTGAATCTTCTTTTCTTTCTCTCTTGTAAACAAGTTCATCATTTTCAACAATATGAGCATGATGTCTTTTGTTTTTCCTCCTTTCTTTGACCTCTTTTATGAGAGGACAATCTCTGGAAAGATGTCCCAGCTTTTCACAACAAAAACATTTGAGTTTAGAATAGTCTTTCTTACCTTTCTCAAATTTCTGAAACTTCTTCCGTGGAGGATGATTTTTCTTCTTTTTCTTTCCTTTCCTAAAATGGGCTGCAAGAGCTTGATCTTCATCATCACTCAACTTTTCTTCGCTAGCTCCCAATCTTGCTTCTTCTTGGACACAATCTTCCCACAGCCTGCTAAACTTTGTTAACTTACTTCTTGAACAGATTTCTATAATGAAAGAGTCCCATGACTTTGGAATTCCATTCAAAGTAGTTATTACTAACTCAACTTCTTCAACCGAGTCACCGATAGCTATAATTTGTTCATTAATCTGAGAAATTCTTGTAAAGAAGGCATGAATAGATTCAAACTTCTGCATCTTTACATTTTTGAGTTGAGTCCTCCAAGCCATCTTCTTGTTTATGTTCCTTCCTTCATATAGACGAGATAGAGCATCAAACATCTCTTTGGGAGTCTTCAAGGATGATACATGAGGAATAAGATGGTCTTTTATAGAATCTGCAATTATTCCCTTTGCCCTTATCAGATTCTTCTTGTACTTACGTTTAGCTTCTTCATCCTCAGGTTCTGCAACCTCTTCCATAACATAATCTGATAAGTCATTTTCTTCTAGAACAAGGGATATTTTGTATTTCCATGCTCTGAAGTTAGCAGGTCCCTCAAGTTTCTCATCAAGCTTAGTGCTTGACATAATCTTGTCCTTGTTTTTGACTTCCTTCAAAAATTGAAATACTGTAGTCTCTTTCACAAATCTAATAACTCTTTGCAGAAATGGCTTCTTTTAGGGATTTCTGATACCATGTTAAAAAAACTGATGCATGTAGATAAATTTAAAAATTTACAACATACAATCAACATACCAATACATCCTACATGTATGAGGATCATTGAAAGTGAGACAATCACAGAGAGAACACAAGTATACCCTGGGAAACCCTCTTGGGGTAGAAAACCCAGCCAAAACTTCTCTTTAGTTTCTTCAACAAAGTACAATACCGGTACAAGACTTTAGAGTAACTAGCTAGGACTTAGAGGGCTGAAACAATACCTCTGTTTCAACACTTACAAACTTCACAAATAGCTGAACTAACACTTACAGTAACAACTTGGCAAAATCACCAAAAGATAACTGACTTTCCTTCTTGCTGTAGCAGACTTAAGGCAACTTTAACCCAGTGTTTGTAGCAACCTTATATTAGCAAGGAACAACAAAAGACTTCAACAAGAATAGAGTGCTTGTATCAACAATATACTTCAACAACTAGCTGCCATATATCAACAAAAGACTCCAACAACTAGCAACCATATACCAACAGAAGATTCCAGTAGATATCAGTCATATACCAGCAAAATACTTTAGCAAATAGATGCCTTACCTCAGCAGAAGACTCCAACAAATCAAAGGTATCCAAATGTTAAGTGAATGCCCCTTTTAATAGGTTGCTTTGGCTGCCCTAAGCAACCCCCTATGAATGTATGACAACTGTATAACAACTGTCATACCCGCCCTCCTTTGGCTGCCGAGAGTCACCTCCTAATGTTCCCAAGAGCCACCTCCTAAAGTTCCCAAGAGCCACCTCTTAATGCTCCCAAAGGTCACTTCCTTTGTCTCTTCTAGAGGCTTCCTTAAACTGTTGTCTTAGGATTGAATGACAACTGTATAATTGCTATCATACCACCAACCTAAGCAGCCCCCCTAAGCTGGCCACTCCAACCACCCTAAGCAACCCTCTTAAGCAGGCTCTCGAAGCTGAACACTACAACCGCCCTAAGCAACCCTCTTAGAGGTGCTATAAGGTTGACACATCACATAAGGTTGTCTTGGCATAAGGTTGACACTTGCCATGTGTTTGATGCTTGAGATAAAGTTAACACTATATCAAAACTTTATTTACATGGTTAATTACAATAGGGAAAATAGCTTCCAAAGCTATATAATTCAGTGCTTCGATCTTGTTGGTTGGTTGCTATCTCCCTTGCTGCCTCTTTGCTCCTATCCTCAGAGCCCCTACCCTCCACACTTGGATGAATGTCCTTCTCCACCCAATCAATGAGAGCTCACTCTCTCACTCTGTGTGTATCTGTTGTGTGTCATCCTCTCACATAGGCTGCCTTTTATAAACTTGAGTTTGTTGATGACTGTAGCTCAGACATGTATTTCCACAAGGGGTGTCTAACTTGTGGAAATCATCATTTAATGACTCCTATGCTTTTTGGCAGTTCACTTTATTAATTAATTAATAAAGTGAATGTCTTTTTATAAAGTGAGTTTAATTTAATAAAGTGCCTAAGTTTTGGCACTAGTAACTTAAATTAAACGTGAGCCATTGATCTAACGAGACAATGAGATTTAATCTCGTCCGTTGAGATTAGGGATTTGGCCCTACTCAATGCAAAGGAAAGAGTCAAGACGCATTGATTTTTCACAGTGAGTGAGTAATTAGGCGAGGAGAGCACAGGGAAGCAACAACTGCATGCAAATCGAGCCAACACGCATAGGGCTGTACAACAGATCTGTACAATAGTCGAGCAACAACAAACATGCTGCATGTTTGAGTTGCATAATTTTTTTACAACAACAAATCGACCGTACAAAAGATTCGTACAGGTCATACATATCCATACGAACACCCTCAACAGATCAACTGGACGTAGATCGAGGCACTATAATTTATCAGGTTTGTAGGGTGTTTGTGGTTTTCTTTCTTATAGCCATTTTCATGAGAGCTCTTGTAAGTTCCAAAGTTATTTTGAATGAAGAACTGATCTTGAAGAGTAGAAAAATAAATGTCCATGTGTGATTTTGCTTTTCTAGTTTTCCGCTGCAAAGTTAAATAGTTCCAGTAGTGTAAATCAGATCTGATCTCATTTATCTAGTTGTTGGTTTTAAGAAATTAACATGGTATCGGAGCCATTGCTTGGAGAGAAAAGCAGATTCAGTTGTTGAGTGCATAATTTTTCAGATTCAGAGGTCTCAACAACAATGTGCTTGAAGGACTAAGCACGGGATAACTATGGCAACCAGTAGCCTCGGGTTCAAGGACAAGCTTGATGGTGCTTCAAATTTTTTTCCTTAGAAGGCAAGAGTCACTTTGCTCTTGAAAAAGAAAGACTTGTGGGAGAATGTGGATAAGGTCCTTCCGGAGCCAACAGATCTTATAAGGAAACATAGGAGAAGGAAGACATAAAGGCACAAAGGGTGATACTAGAGGCTGTGAATTGTTGAATTTTGGCTATCCTAGGCTCAAGCATGAGGTTTATTTCATTTTCTGTTTAGCATTACTTGAACCATACACAATGTTTGCAACAACAATAACTAGCTGCAGTAAACCAAGATCACAAGAAGAATAACCATGCACAAGAACAAAAGAAATATCCTGGGAAACCCTTCTACAAAAGGGAAGAAAACCCAACAATCCTTTGCTATATTCTCAAGAGAAGATCCCCCATCCACCACCAAACCTAGCACACAAAAGGGTGCTGCAATTCTCATAGTTTCAAACCTCAACTTCTTAAATCATGAGATGACACAATGATAAGTGTGTAATCCTCAATGGGGATTCACGCACACAAAAGGGTGTTGCCGTTCTCATAGTTTCAAACCTCAACTTCTTAAATCATGAGATGACACAATGATAAGTGTGTAATCCTCAATGGGGATTCACCTTTATTTATACAATACTTATCACATCAAATGATGTGTCTATTGGCACAATAGGGCCGGCCTGTACAACTTAATAATATAATAAATATAATTAATAATTACAATATTAATTATCTTTACATGGTGGGGTCGACCTGTACCCTTTACAACATAATTAGGGTTACAGGTAAATCTTACTCTTAGACAATATAGAAAGGATCTCACACGTCCACTAGTGCTCAACCACTAGGGACACGTCCACCTATGCTCAACCACAGGGACGTCATACTCAACAGAATCATCTGGAGTACCACATCGTCTCAACTCTCACACATAGGAGAACGATACACCCATCACATGGGCACACCCAACCACTGGGGGACGACTCAACTCTCTAGAGGAGAACAATGCCCCAACCACTGGGGGACGACTCAACTCTCTAGAGGAGAACAATGCCCCAACCACTGGGGGACGACTCAACTCACACAGAGGAGAACGATGCCCCATCATGTGGGTATGCCCAACACTGGGCTCCCTCTCAGGCCGACTCAACTCAGTCTCAGAGGAGAACGTATCCTGGAGTATGTCTCAGGACGCTGCAATCATCAACATGAATGATCACCTGATCGTGCATGTAGCAGAAAAGACCAAAGCAAAGGACATGTTTGATGCCCTAGTTGGTCTCTTTTAGAGTGACAAAATGAACCGGAAAATGATCCTGAAGAACAAGCTTAGAGATTGTCGGATGAACAAATTTGACAATGTTATCAGTTACCTTATGAGGATCACACAGATCCGTGATCAGTTTGCAGTAGTTGGAGAAAAGATCTTGGATGCAAAGCTAGTGAATGTAGCTCTGAACGAGTTCACCAAGTCATTGGAACCGTTCGTAAAGGGGATTTGTGCACAGGAGAACATACCAGATTGGCAGAGATTATGGGACGATTGTATTAAGGAGGAGACTCAAGAAGAGTCTAGATCCAACAAGGAGGAGGAGTTGATGAGAATTTGACCTTAATCACCAAGGCTAAGAAAGGAAAAGGTAAAGGCTTCATCAAGAAAGGTAACAATCAGGGAGAGGGATAACAGTCTGGATAGAAGAGGGACTTGAGCAAGCTCAAGTGCTACATTCATCACAAGAATGATCATTATGCTTCTCAGTGTCCAGAGAAGAAGAAAAGCAAAGGGAAGACGCAACAAGTAGCAACCACAACAGAGACTAAGTTGAGTGAACTTGCAACAAAGATTGAGAGAGATTTCTCTCTAGTTTTCTGCCTTTCGACCAACACTATTGCTAGGAGTGCTTGGTACTTGGATAGTGGTGCCTCTCGCCACATGATGGAAGCTCTAGAGTTGTTCAACAGATTATCAGAGGAAGACTCAAAGATCAATGTAGAACTTGGCGATGATGCCAACCAAGTATGCAATGAGGGGTCAGGGGACAGTTCAATTTCAGCTTGAGTTAGGAGTATCCTTTGATGCTCAGGAGGTACTCTATGTACCTGGTCTGAAGAAGATCTTGTTGTCCATCTCAGTCATGGAGGATAAAGGTTATGCAGTTACCTTTTGCAGGGGTCACATGTTCATCTACCCAGAGGGTGCCAGTCCCGACACTGTCGTGAGGATTGGAGTCAGGGAAGGGAACCTGTACTGGCTTCAGGGCAAGCTTGTTCAGGCATTGGTGCACAACACTGAGAGCCTGTGCGAGCTGTGGCATAGGAGGATGGGACATTTACATCACAAAGTACTACCTATACTAAGGGAGATGGTCACCGAACTTCCACATTTCAGTAGTAGGGGGTATGCAGAGGTTGTGCTCACGACAAAAAATTCAATGCTTCATTTCCTAACAACGAGACTCAATCCAAAGGGATTTTGGAATTGATACATTCTGATGTTTGCAGGCTTATGTCACTTGCTTCAGTGAAGGGTGCATCTTATTATGCAACCTTCATTGACGATTTCTCCAGGAAGACCTGGATCTACTTCTTGAAAACCAAGGATGAGGTTTTTAGTTGGTTCATAGAGTTCAAAGTTCAGGTGGAGAACTTGATAGGGAAGAAGATCAAGGTGCTAAGGACAAACGACATGGGTGGGTATACCTCCAATGAGTTCAGAGATTTTTGCAAGGAGGCAGGGATCAAGAGGGAGAAGACAATGGTCTACAACCCACATCAGAATGGAGTTGCAGAGAGGAAGAACTGGTCTATTGTCATTGCAGTGAAGGGCATGATCCATGATTAGATTCTGCCCATGTTTCTATGGGTTGAAGCATGCGACACAACTGTGTTCTCGCAGAACAAGAGCCCTCATAGGATATTGGAAGATAAGACCCCGAAGGAAGCATTCACAGGTGTGAGACCTGATATAGGACATCTTAGGATTTTTGGTTGTCCAGTCTACATCCATATACCTGTCGAGAAAAGGACAAAGTTGGAGCCCTCAGGTCAAAAGGGCATCCTAGTAGGATACAACGAGGATTTGGAGGCTTACAAAGTCTTTCTGCCAGATTAGCGGAAGACAATGGTGAGCCGAGATGTCAAGTTCGAGGAGAACTTGGCATCAAGGAAATCTCATGAGATTCCTACAGTTGCAGAGGATACACAACAATTGGATCCTAAGGATGAACAAAGCAGAGATACTTCCAGTGTAGGAGGCCAACTTTCAAGGGAGGAGGAGCAGTTGGATCTGTCCAAATTAGCCAGGAGCCCGGGTGGTTTGAGCAGACTTTGCGAGATGCTCAGGAGCATATTGAGGCTCCCAAGACCACATTCAGGGAGAGCAGACCTTCGCGGAAGCTTCAGACTTATATGGATTTGATGATTAGCATCATAGGCTTAGAGCCTTCCAGCTTCGAGGAAGCAGGCTTGGAGAGATGCCATGGTGGAGGACCACAACTCCATCATGAAGATTGATGTTTGGGAGATTGTACCGAGACTAGTGGGAAAGTCAGTGGTGACCTCCAGATGGTTGTACAAGATCAAGCATGCAGCAGATGGCAGCGTGGAGAAGTACAAGGCGAGATTGGTGGCTCACGGATTCTCTCAGAAAGAGGGAGTAGACTACGAGGTGACTTTTTCTCCTGTAGCCAGATACTCCTCTATCCGAGCAATGATTTCTATTGATTTAGAGATGGGATGGAGGATCCACTAGATGGATGTGAAGACAACCTTCCTCAACGAGATCATTGAGGAAGAGGTCTACATCGAGCAACTGCAAGGGTTTGAGGTTCATGTCAGAAAGTCACATGTATGCAGGCTTAAGAAAGCCCCGTATGGACTCAAACAGGCGTCGAGGGCTTGGTACTCCAGGATCGACAACTATTTGCAGAGCATGGGCATCACCAAGATGAGGGAGATCCCCACCTGTGTTTCTTACTTGTTGGATCTGGGCCCCTCATCTTGGTGCTCTATGTGGATGATCTAATTCTGATAGGGGTAGAGGAGCTGATTGTAGGATGTAAGTTAGACTTGGTGTCAGAATTTGAGATGAAGGACATTGGGTTGATGCACTACTCTCTAGGATGAGAGGTTTGGCAAAGATCGAGCGAGTTCTTCCTTGGACAGGGGAAGTACACCTTAAAGATCTTGAAGAGATTTAGGATGGAGGATAATATATCAATGGCCACTCCAATGGTGACCAACCCGAAGAAGGTGGATTCTTCAGATTCAGAGTTGGCAGATTCTAGGCAGTATAGGCAGTCGATTGGCTCATTGATGTATCTGGTCAACACTCGACTAGACATTTACTTTGCTGTTAACACCTTGAGTCGGTACATGGTGGAGTCAAGGCAGGTTCATTAGATAGCAACAAAGCACGTGCTCAAATATTTGCAAGGGCACAGTTGGATATGGCTTGAGGTACCTTGGTGGAAATGGGGTGAAGTTGCAGGGCTATTCAGATTCAGACTGGGCAGGTAGTGATACAGATAGGAAGAGCTCTTCAGGGTGATGTTTCAGTTTGGGGTTGGCAGTGATTTCATGGTTCAACAGGAAACATGCCTTAGTAGCACTCAGTTCAACAGAAGCTGAGTACATGGCAGTGAGCTTAGCTAGTTGTGAAGCCATCTGGCTTTGTAAGCTGCTCACAGGACTATATGATCAGGAGCTGGAGCCGATAGTGATTCACTGCAACAATCATAGTTGCATAAAACTCTTGGAGAATCCAATGTTTCATGACAAGTCGAAAAACATTGAGATCAAATACCACTTCATCAGAGACAGGGTCCTGAAGGGAGCAATCAAGCACCAATACATTTCAATAGACGAGCAGTTGGAAGACATACTCACCAAACCCTTGGTGAAAGGGAAGTTTGTTTTCTTTCGAGATAAGCTTGGAGTGGTGGAGAATACCTTCCTCGCTAAAGGGGAGTGTTGATGACTGTAGCTCAGATAGGTATTTCCACAAGGGGTGTCTAACTTCTGGAAAGCGTCATTTAATGACTCCTATGCTTTTTGGGAGTTCACTTTATTAATTAATTAATAAAGTGAACGTCTTTTTATAAAGTGAGTTTAATTTAATAAGTGCCTAAGTTTTGGCAATAGTGACTTAAATTAAACATGAGCCATTGATCTAATAGGATAGTGAGATTTAATCTCGTCCGTTGAGATTAGGGATTTGGCCCAACTCAATGTTATAAAAAGACAACAAGGGGAAGAGTCAAGACACATTGATTATTCACAGTGAGTGAGTAATTAGGCGAGGCGAGAATAGGGCAACAACAACTACATGCAAATCGAGGTAACACGCACAAGGCCATACAACAGATTCATATAGCCATATGAATCCGTACAACAGTAGACAGGTCACACGTGTGAGTTGCAGAAATTTATTACAGCAACAGACCGCCCGTACAGATCCGTACGGACAACCCAATAGATCAATTGCACACAGATCAAGGCGTTGTAGTTTATCAGGTTTGCAAGGTGTTTGTGGTTTTCTTTCTTAGAGCCATTTTCCTGAGTATGGGAGCTCATGTAAGTTCCAAAGTTATTTTGAATGAAGAACTGATCTTGAAGAGCAGAAAAATAATTGTCCATGTGTGATTTTGCTTTTCTAATTTTTCGTTGCAAAGTTAAATAATTCCAGTAGTGTAAAAAAATCTGATCTCATTTATCTAGTAGCTAGTTTTACGAAATCAACGGAGTTTACCCTAAGTCCAAAACCCTAGATATCCAAAGTGATCAAGGGATGAGATCTAATCTCATGTTTACTTTAGATCAAATGGATAGGACTTAATTTAATTACTAATGCCAAATACTTAGGCATTTAATTAAATTAAACTCACTTTATTACAAAAGTACATTCACTTTATTAATCACTTAATAAAGTGAATTTCCTAAGGTTCTGAGAGTCACTAAGGACGATTCCCACGTGTTAGACACAAACACACGTGGAAGTACCTGTCCAATGCTACTAAAAATCAATAACAATTTCATTAAAATTTGAAGAAAATGGTTGGAAATTTTCAACATCTTCATCAACACTAACATGTCCCAAAAACTGAAATTTTTCTGAATTATTAAGGTGCAAACATTGTTTTAAATCAACATCTGAAAATTTTGAACATGAATCTACTAAACATGGCTTTCCAAGAGGGGCACAAAATAAACATTTTCCTCTCTAGAATCATCCCCATTAGTGTCATAGAAGGGATTTCAAAGAATTTTCAATAATCCATTCTGGCTATCAAGTTGAAAATTTTCATCAGTAACTTCGAACACTTGGCTACCTTCATTCTCATCAGATGAAGAAATACATACATCTAACATTCCGTCATCATACAAGGGCTTCTCTTAAAAAACAACACTCTCCAAATTAACCATTACATCATCAAAATCAAAATTTTGGAAAGAATTATAGGTAACACTACCCTCATCTTCATGGTGGAGAATGAGGTGGATACTTCATGACCCATGTTTTCTACAAGTGGGGTTGCAATATGTTCTTCAACAAACACATCATCCTTTTTTGAAATATAATATGAAAGTGGTTCATGGGATGGAGAACAAGGTTGCAATTTATCCTTAAGATGTGCATATTTCTTTCTAATATATTTCACCAAGTATGCATAAACATCATATTTCATCTTATTCTCAATCGAAAGAGAACTCGATGTTAGCTTTTTAGCTCGGGAGGTACTCCGCATGTTTTGTCTTGTATGCAGATGTTACCTTAATATTTACACTACTAGGCACTTAACTTTGTAATAGTTTTTACAAAGTTGTTTAAGTGGTTCTTTTATTAAAGTGACTTTTTAATAAAGTGTACCTTCTATTTTTAAAGTGACTTTATTTTCATAAAGCACTTATGTAATAAAGTGAATTTAAATTTTAAATGAGACATTTTGGAGGGAATGAATCGGGACACTTGATCTTGAAAAAGGCAAGATCTAATCTTGGCCTTTGGATCTAGGGTTGGGGAAGGTGAAAAGACACTTTGGGGGGGAAAATGTCATTTTCAGATTGTAAAAGAATGCATTGGGTAGTGTGCAAGACATGTCGAATGTCGAGAGAGGACATCGGGAGGAGAGTTAGAGAGATTTTCTGAGTATGCTTGAGAGAGGAAAGTGAGCAACAAAGAGGGCACGCTTTTCGAGGAAAGAGGGCACGATTCCCGAGAAACATTTTATGTGAATTTTTGATCGAAATATTTTTCTGCTGTGGGAGGTCGTACTGTATGGATCTCTGTACAGTCCGTACGGATTTGGGTACGAAAATCAAGGCGATTTTTGGCACGTTTTTCGAGGCAGTTTCTAGATTTTTTGTGGCTGTTTTTGGGCTGTACGGAACAATCCGTATAGGTGACCGTGGGCACATAAAACGAGGTACAAAAGAGGTCGGACAACGGTACGGTTTTGGCACGGAAAACGAGGTAGATTTCTGTGGGACAAATTTGGTGCTGTGAGGTATTTTCCTTGGCTGGAAACTGGAAATGTTATTTTGCTGCTGATATTTACTTTCCTGAAGCTGAATAATATCTCTCTCTCTCTCTCTCGTTGGGTTTCTCCACATTGGGGTTTTCCTTGGCATTTGCCTAAATTTCTGTTAGTTATGGGTTGCTGTCCACTGTGTATTTCCGCTGCATATTTTGCTTAGCAATGTGTATTTTATGGTAATTTCTGAATGTGGGTTTTATGCATTTATGAAATTTATGAAGACAGTTATCTCTAGGTTGCTAAGTGTTTGACAGAATATTAGCTTGCTGATTTTTGTCATTAAAAATCTACATGGTATTAGAGCTTGGGCTCTGAGTGACAGTGGGCAGTGTGATATTTGGGCAAATGGGTGTGATTGTTTTCATTGAGTTGTGACAGGGAATATGGCTGCAAGCATTAGATACGAGGATCGGTTGGATGGCATTTCCAACTACTTGCAGTGGAAGGTTCGTTTGTCAGCCGTTCTCAAGGAGAACAAGATCTATAGCTATGTCAACTCTGTTGTAGAAGCTCCCGCAACATATCCTGTTGCTTTGGACTTGCATGAGGTCAAGGAAGCCAAAGCTCAGAGGATTATTTTGGATGGGGTGAAGGATCACCTTATCCCACACTTGGCTGAGAAAAAGATTGCCAAGGAGATGTGGGATGCGCTTAAGAACTTGTTCGAGGCGAAGAACAAGAACCAGAAGATGGCCTTGAGGGCTAAGTTGCATGATACCAAGATGGGTAAGGAGGAGAGTGTCTCTTCTTATCTTACCCAGGTGGCTCAAGTTAAAGATGAGCTGGCAGCTGTTGGAGAGGTCGTTTCGGATTCTGAGTTGGTGAGGATAGCCTTAAATGGCTTCACCAAAGATTGGGAAGTCTTCGTGAAGTGCGTGGTGGGTTGTGAGCAGATTGTGGGATGATTTCACTCAGGAGGAGATCCGGGAAAGATCTGAGAGCAGTGATCAGAAGACAAACAGAGCTGATGAGAATGTTGCTCTTGTGGCAAAGAACAAGAAGAAAGGAAGTTCTGGAAGGGACTTGAGTAAGGTCAGATGCTATTGTTGTAACCAGTTGGGGCACCTTACCTCTCATTGTCCTGAAAGGAAGAAGAAGAAGAAGGAGTCAGAGGGGCCTGAGACAGCTTCTACAACAACCATGGAGGACTTTGCTTCAAAGTTCGATAGGGAATTTTCTTTGGTTACCCTAGTTTCCAGTGTTGGCAGCGGAGGATTCAGAGGTGATGTTAGATGGATTGTGGATAGCGGAACCTCTAATCACATGACAGGAATCTGGCGAGTATTCCTAGATTTCACATAGATTGGTCCTGGCCGACAGGTGGTAAATGAAGGTGGTATGGCGAGAGCTGTACGTGGAGTTGGGAATGTCAGATTCCAACTCGAGTTTGGGGGACTCTTGGAGCTTGATGGAGTTCTCCTTGTTCCATGGTTGAGTGTTAACTTGCTCTCAGTCTCAGCGTTGGAGGATGTAGGATATTGTGTATTGTTCAAGAGGGAACATGTCTTTATCTACAGAGAGGGAGTGGACTCGGTAGAACTGCAGTTGATCGGTAATCGGGTGAATAGGTTGTATATATTGAGAGGACAGCCTTTGATGTATGATTCAACGTCGGATGAGGAGCGTGAGGAGGCTTCTGAGACTGCGGTGGCGCCAAGGTATCGGTCTTGCATTTCGAGAGAAGAGAGTGAGTCTCTTCTGAGCACTGGCATAAGGCTCAGCTAGGTTGATCGAACCGATGCTCAAGATGAAGTGAGCTTAGGGTTCCGGGAGGTTGTCAGGAGAAGATCTTCTAGTCCGAGTTCTGTGTAGATGTTGTGGATGGCTCCAGGTTCAGAGGGAGCTCCTACGGAGCACAGTGTGATGGGACCAGATGATGGAGATGGCAGCGAGTACATCCCTCGCTAAGAGGGAGTGTTAGCTTTTTAGCCTGGGAGGTACTCCGCATGTTTTGTCTTGTATGCGGATGTTACCTTAATATTTACACTACCAGGCACTTAACTTTGTAATAGTTTTTATAAAGTTGTTTAAGTGGTTCTTTTATTAAAGTGACTTTTTAATAAAGTGTCCCTTCTATTTTTAAAGTGTCTATATTTTCATAAAGCACTTATGTAATAAAGTGAAATTCACTTTAAATTTTAAATGAGACATTTTGGAGGGAATGAATCATGACCCTTGATCTTGGAAAAGGCAAGATCTAATCTTGGCCTTTGGATCTAGGGTTGGGGAAGGTGAAAAGACACTTTTGGGGGGAAAATGTCATTTTCAGATTATAAAAGAATGCATTGGGTAGTGTGCAAGACATGTCGAATGTTGAGAGAAGACATCGGGAGGAGAGTTAGAGAGATTTTCTGAGTATGCTTGAGAGAGGAAAGTGAACAACAAAGAGGGCACGATTCCCGAGAAAAAATTTCTGTGAATTTTTGGTCGAAATATTTTTCTACTGTGGGAGGCCATACTGTACAGTCCGTACGGATTTGTGCACGGAAATCGAGGTGATTTTTGGCACGGTTTTCGAGGTGGTTTCCAGATTTTTTGTGGCTGTTTCTGGGCCATACAGAACAGTTCGTACAGGTGACTGTGGCACAAAAACGAGGTATGGAAGAGGCCAGACAATGGTATGGTTTTGGCACGGAAAACGAGGCAGATTTCTGTGGGACAGATTTGGTGCTGTGAGGTATTTTCCTTGGCTGGAAATGTTATTTTGCTGCTGATATGTACTTTCCTGACGCTGAATAATAGATCTCTCTCTCTCTTGTTGGGTTTCCCCACATTTGGGTTTTTCCAGGCATTTGCCTAAATCTCTGTGAGTTATGGGTTGCTGTCCATTGTGTATTTCCGCTGCATATTTTGCTTAGCAATGTGTATTTCTGGTTATGGTAATTTTTGAATGTGGGTTTTATGCATTTATGAAGACAGTTATCTCTAGGTTGCTAAGTGTTTGACAGAATATTAGCTTGCTGATTTTTGTCATTAAAAATTTACACTTGAAGGGTTCTTCTCATGGACATTCATCAAACCAACAACCTTGTCTTTTATTTTAGCACAAATATCAACCCAAAGATATGCCTCATATAAATCTATTACATGGTCCTCATTATCATATCCATACATCTAATATTTCTGAAGCTTTTTAACAAGATATGAAAATTGTTAATTTTTCTAATTCCAGCCCTAGATAAATGATTTCCTAGTGAATTTCCTTGCTGAAATAGAAATTGCAGCTCATTGAATAATTTATACTGCTGAAATAATTAACTGAAACAAATAGTGGAAGAAAAATGGAAACCAATCTCACAATGACACATGCACAACAAATTTCTGCCCTTCAAATCTGCTCTTCATTAAGGGCTTCCTTACTGGGAAAATGGCCCGCAGAGAAAATACAAACAACAACAAAACCTGGGTTGATTTCAGTTGACGAAACCCTTTGCCTTCTTGCTTTCCCTGCCTATTTCCCACTTGGCTGTACAACGGCTTGTACGACCTAGCCATATGTTGTACGATCATTGCCGTAGGATGTACGGTCTGCCACGGGCTGTACGATTACTACCCGTGACCTGTACGGACCTGTATGGGCTGTACAGTGTTGCCCATAGGCTCTATTGCCCTTGTGGTTGCTTGCTGTGGGCTGTACAACCTCTCCTTAGCCAAATCTGCAGAGTGAAAGTCCTTCTCTACTCAAATGAGTCATCAGCTCCTTGCTTGTGTGTCTCCTCCTCTCACCTTGCCTACCTTTTATAATCTTGAGTTGAACCAAAACCCTAACCTCCAAAGTGATCAATGGTTGAGATTAAATTCCACCTCACTTGAGTTCAATCGTGAGATTCATTTAATTAATTAAATTCACTAATGCCAAAAACTTAGGTATTTCATTTAATTAACATCCACTAATTATAAAATGACATTCACTTTAATAATTAAAATTATTAAAGTGAATTTTCAAAGTTCCGAGAGGCATTAATGACGATCTCCACACGTTAGACACAAACCAATGTGGACATACTTGTTCGAGCTACAAACTTCAACATAAATGACTTGATCTCTTTAGGTTTGAAATCGCAATACCACTCCCATGCATTCTTTCCATCGAAAGAAAATGCAAAAACCCTCATCAAAACATCTTAATGGACAATATTATTATCTATAATAAACTTCATGAATGATGAAAGATGCATAGAAGCCAAATCTCTAAAATCTTGGGACATGATCAATCCAAGCCCAAGGATGAAGATGATGTGGAGATTCAAGAATGCATGAAAAATCCAAAGGGGTAAGCAAATCTTTCCAAAAATTCTCCTTAGATGGAGCCATTCATTCAATTCTTCAAAATATTGAAATCTGATGCATGCATACCATAATACATGATACAAAAACTGAAATTTGGAGTTGCCAAGATGAGTAGAAGATCTTCAAAACAACACCCTCATCAAAGAAAGTTCTCGGGAAATGGATTTTATTCCCGACAATGGTATTAAAATGTTACAAGAAAATCTAGCACCCATAAAGTATAAAATCCAAGCACAAGGTGTTACCTTTGTGTAACTTAGGAAGGCGACCCACTGTCACCTTAGTATCTCTTCCTTTCTCTTTTGTTTGGCTCTTCTTCAACTCAAGGGGGGCTTCTCTAAGGATAGGATTATCAAGGCTATGGAGTGAGTGCTCAAGGTAAAAAATGAAAAGTAAGCCTTGATAAAACAAAGTGTTGTAGTAAAGTATGTGGAAGTAGAAATGGGAAAGGGGGGTATGGAAAGAGAGGAAAGGAATGAGGAGGGGAAACAAGGGAATGAAGTGATGAGGGACCGGTTCAGTCTAAAGGCTAATGGAGTCGTGAGAACATTGCAAAATGAGTGGACTGATTTGTCACTATCAAATACTTTTAGGTAGGCTATGAGGTAGAGAGAGTAATTTGACACCTTCCACCTACTTAAATGAAATGTCTAGGATGATATCTTCATCAATTAGTTTTGTATCTAAGATAAAATAAACTTATTTGATACATTGAACCTTAAGGTGCTTGCTGGAAATTATGATGTGGAAATTAATCTTGGAGGGTTTACTTTGCCACACATCAAATTAACATAAAGGTGTTGTTTATTAGTTGAATTATTATCTAGTGAACACCTAGATATGATAGAAGAAAGGTAAATAAAACATAAATAGGACAACAAGGCAAGAGGGAGAACCACATCACATTGCTTATTCCCATATGAGTAGTGTTCTCATTACTAGGCCTTTATGTTAGAGTGAAAGCAAGAAGTTCCTACAACAATTTTACATCAAATGGATAGCATATAAAATAACCATACTATAAATCAGCAATATCACACTTCTTGATTAATCTTCAAAGGGTTTGATACACAATAGATCCCAACACCATCATCTCCAATCTCTTCTTTCACTCCATAACCATCCAATCACCAAAGCAACGACCATCAACCATGATCTGTCAAGAAGAGAAGTGAAGTTCCTCAATCAAAGATCTCCAATGCCAAGAAGAGAAGAAGATCAATGAAGGTGTATCTCCCGCAAGTCCATCAATCCCCAAGGAACCACCAGCAAACTCCATAAAATGTGATGAAAATCACAATGTGGAACCTCGTACAATATGGGGTGTAACAATATCCATACATTGGCAAAGAACAACTCAGCTACTTTATGACCTGAGATGGTCTTCTTACAAGGGATAAACACACACATCTTGTTGAACTGGTCCACAACCACAAACAGGGAGTCATGGCCTCTCCTTGACACAGTCAAACCTCCAACAAAATCCATAGAGATACTTTCCCAAGGTCTGTTTGGTACTGGTAATGGCATGTACAATGGAATTTTCCTATTATTTGGCTGACTAGTGCTATAGAGAACACAACTGCTGATAAACTTGGAAATTTGTTCTTGCATCTTGTGTCATTAACATATTTCTGTAGATTTGCAATGGTCTTCCTAACATTAAAATGTTTAGCAATTCGAGAAGTATGAGCTTCCCTCATCGACTGAATTTTCCTTCCCTGTGGTATACACAACTTGTCCAACTTGTAAAGTAGCACATCTTGAAGTTGATATTCATTTCCTTCTGGTTCAGCAGCTGTTTTCTCCTTCAGCTGCTCAAAGACATTCTCAAATTCAGCATCCTCCCTGTAATCTTCATTCAACCTTCCTTATGTGAAGGGTTCAAGCTGCATAATAACTCCCACAGCTGCAATCTTTTGCATGGGTGGTCTAGACAGCATATCGGCCAGCTTGTTTGTCACACTCTTTTTATATATGATAAGCAGGTGGAATTGTTGCTTACTCCCATCCATTTATAATGCTTTGCCTACTGAATTATTCTTTGGCTCTGCAAGTACTGCAATGGCTCTTGGTCAGTGTTGGTTATGGTTTCCTTCCCCAAGAGATAGTGTTTCCATTTCTTGATTGCTTGAACCAGGGCAAAGAGCTCCTTATCATAAGTAGGGTAGTTCAGCACTGTCCTATGGAACAACTTTGATGGTAGCGAACTGGTCTTCCTCCTTGCATAAGGACTGCCCCCATGGCATACCCACTTGCATCAATTTCAATCTCAAAAGGTTGCTGCAAATTAGGCTGTCCAACATTGGAGCACGACAGATTTTTGTCTTCAGTTCTTCAAAAGACCTCTGCTGCTGTTTTCCCTAGTAAAAACTCTTCCCTTTGCCTGTTATTCTGTTTGACATGTGTTTACATCTTAACATGGGATGACAGTGTTCATGTAGTCTAGTATTGGGCAGTTGTTGATTTTATGATACAAACTGGATCTGACCACATTGTAGGAACATTGGAGCTACAATCTGTTTATCTGGATTTAATTCTACACATGCTATGAACGCAATGATTCTTAACACAACAATCCCTTTATACCTTATCTTATCTCATCTTCAGAGACATCAGATATCTTATCTTTATACGTCAACTTTATTTGGAAGTGTTATTTGATAATTCTTGGTATTTATTTTAGTGGGGATTTCGGAGGTGTGAAGATATTTGCTGGGTGAAGACAAACAAAGCAAACCCATCACCAGGCTTGCGTCACGATTCTCACACGTTATTTCAGCATTCAAAGGTAACTAACTTCAAGCTTTGTATTCTAAGGTTGTTTAAATTAGAAATGTAATTTATTACACAATGGCATTATTCATTCAGTTGAAGCAAATTGTTTTCTCAGTGAGTGCTGTTCTCTTGATATTGTCAGGTTGTTTAAATTAGAAATGGAATCTATTCCAAAGAATAACATTATTCATTCAGTTGAAGCAAATTGTTTTCTCAGTGAGTGCTATTCTCTTTGATAGATCAAGTGATTTAAAACCTGTTCTTCATACTTTTAGCTCTGTTGGTTAATGATATACTGCAGGAGCATTGCTTGATGGGCATAAAGGGAACAGTTAGGCGGAGTACAGATGGACATATCATTCATGCCAACATTGATACAGATATAATCATTGCTGAAGAACCTCCTCATGGTTGGTATACTTGCTGACTGATCATGCAGCTGACTGTGAATCTTCTGCTTTCTCTCTATATGACATAGTTGTATAATTTTAAATATGTTGGAAAATTAAAAAAAAATATCAGAAGATTTTTAAAAAAATGTAGTATACTTAGTATAATATAGTTCAACTCTGATGCTAAAACTGCAGGCCATAAAAATGTCATCTCACAGTTTAATATGAATAAAAGGTGTTAACATATGCAAAACACAACTTCTGAGCTAAGATATGTTCTAGCACATGCATACATAAGATTTATAATGGGCCAAGTTATATACTGTATATTGCATAGTTGCAGGAAATACCTATGGAGGTCCCCTAAGATGCCATTGATATATGCAAAATACAAATTTTGAGCTAAGATATGTTCTAGCATATGCATACATGGGATTTATAACAGGCTAAATTATATACTATATATCTCTAAGTTACTGGAAATACCTATGGAGGTCCCCTGAGACGCCGTTGCCTGTTTTGGATATTGAAACGGAGGGGATATGGCCCTGAAATGGCTTTGAAAGGTTTCTTGGCTGTTTCCAGAAAAACAAATTCCGTTCCTTTACCTGTACATGCCAAACCCGCATTTCAGCATCCAGATGAAGTGTATCCCTGTTTTTCTGAAACATTTTGGCCTGCTGAAACATGAGTTTCAGGCTTTAAAAGTGCATGTTTTTAGATGAAAAAGATATCTAAAATACCTTTAGTACATTCATTTCCTGTACCTGCTAGAATAGGAGTGCATCCTTCTCGAGGGCCTTTAAATTCAGTAAATAGTGGATCTATGCAGACATGTTGTATAGCCAGTCCCTCAACATCTATTATGCATGAAAAAATTGTTCTGGGAATGATCAGCTTAGGCATGCATGCTACAGAACTTATTAGGATCATTAGTTGATAAAACGGGAGCCATGTCTATAGCAGGATGAGACCCTGGCTTGTCTATAAAAGGAAAGAGCTTCCAGTGGTTTTGAGGAATTTATTCCATGCAAACAGTAGCTACAACTATAGGGGGAACTGATCCCAGGAATTTGATGTCTTAGAAGGGACAGGTGCAACCGTTCTAATGGTTTGAAAATTGTGACTAATTACTGGACGAGTTTTGAGAATCATAGTTTCTCAAAGGACACCAATGTCATACTATCATTCAACAGACTGAAAATGCTTCACCGAGAACAAGTATATTTCGATTTCAATCTCAGAAATATCGAATATAAGGATTTTTTTCTTTGGAAAAGAAATCCTCAAAATCTTCTCAGACTGCATGCCAAAGGCCCTCTTCCCACCCTGACCAGTCTGTTGTTAGCTTTTTAGCTCGGGAGGTACTCCGCATGTTTTGTCTTGTATGTGGATGTTACCTTAATATTTACACTACCAGGCACTTAACTTTGTAATAGTTTTTATAGAGTTGTTTAAGTGATTCTTTTATTAAAGTGACTTTTTTTCTAGGTTACCAGGAAACGGATATGGATACGGATCCGCCAGATTTTTGAAAAGCCAGGATCCGGATACGGCGGGGAAACGCCATGTACAAAAAATATAATAATATTTTAATTTTTTTTTAAATATATTCAAAGTTAAGAATAAAAAACATTAATGAATCACAACATTAGAACTGATATCATTAAATAATTTGTAATTATGTAGACTGAAATCATGATGCATCATCTCATATAAAAAGGGTAATAGTAAATACAAAATTGAGTGTCTCATCAAAGAACACTCTACTAGTACGATAATGTCCAGTAGGTCCAACTACATATCATGAAATGGGTCTACATCCTCATCATTCACAGATTGCAACTCTACATCATGAATAGACGAGGGGCGTCCAAGAATGTTGGAAGCTGGAGCAGAAGTCTGGACTGGTGGTTGGACATCCTCAAGTAGGTTAAGGTGAGACATGGCATTAAGTGTCATGTTTAAATTAGAGATCTCAGGTTCCACATCCCACATCTTGCTTGGACCCTTCTTATACTCTGGAGTGGAATGTGATAGAAGGCGGAGGTTGGAACGAACATACACAAGATCCTCAGCCTTCCCTGCTCCCAGTCTGTTTCTCTTCATTGAATGGATGAAGCCATATGTACTCCAATTCCTCTCAGCTGACGAGGAACTAACAATCTGCGATAACAACCTTGTCGCTAGAGTTGAGAGATGAATGCTATCCCCACCATGGAAGCCCCACCAAGTAATAGGATCCATATGTCCTCGATCATCCATGGCTAGTGGATCTGAAAGTTACCAGTGGACTGTACAAATGCTTTAAATTCCTCACGTACTTCCATTGCCATTCCCACATCCCTATAGATTTTTCTCAAAGCTGTCTTATATCCTTGTACCACTTCAGAATCCTTGTTTGGCGCTGTTCTACCTGGTAAAGACAAAACTTTGGAATGATAATACTTGG
>ML776650.1:572542-620639 GCA_009831015.1 Picea engelmannii | reverse complement strand
AAAGTGAAATTCACTTTAATTTTAAATGAGACATTTTGGAGGGAATGAATCATGACCCTTGATCTTGGAAAATGCAAGATCTAATCTTGGCCTTTGGATCTAGGGTTGGGGAAGGTGAAAAGACACTTTTGGGGGGAAAATGTTATTTTCAAATTATAAAAGAATGCATTGGGTAGTGTGCAAGACATGTCGAATGTCGAGAGAGGACATCGGGAGGAGAGTTAGAGAGATTTTCTGAGTATGCTTGAGAGAGGAAAGTGAGCAGCAAAGAGGGCACGATTCCTGAGAAAATTTTTCTGTGAATTTTTGGCCGAAATATTTTTCTGCTGTGGGAGACCGTACTGTACGGATCTAAACAGTCCGTACAATTCCATACAGTCCGTACAGCCATATGGATTTGGGCATGGAAATCGAGACGATTTTTGAGGCGGTTTCCAGATTTTTTGTGGCTGTTTTTGGGTCGTACGGAACAGTCCGTACAGGTGACTATGGACACGGAAAATGAGGTATGAAAGAGGCTGGGCAGCGGTACGGTTTTGGCACGGAAAACGAGGCAGATATCTGTGGGACAGATTTGGTGCTGTGAGGTATTTTCCTTGGCTGGAAATGTTATTTTTCTTCTGATATGTACTTTCCTGAAGCTGAATAATAGATCTCTCTCTCTCTCTCGTTGGGTTTCCCCACATTGGAGTTTTCCCTGGCATTTGCCTAAATTTCTGTGAGTTATGGGTTGCTGTCCACTGTGTATTTCCGCTGCATATTTTGCTTAGCAATGTGTATTTCTGCTTATGGTAATTTCTGAATGTGGGTTTTATGCATTTATGAAATTTATGAAGACAATTATCTCTAGGTTGCTAAGTGTTTGACAGAATATGAGCTTGCTGATTTTTGTCATTAAAAATCTACATCTGTCTGGGCCATATCCTTTAAATCTTTCCACAAAGCTGCACATTGTTGGGCAGCTTTTGGCAAGCCAATTCTTTGGAAGGCAGTTCCCGCAGGTTGATATCCTTGTAACACACATGGCCTTTGGCATGCACTCTGAGAAGATTTTGAGGATTTTTTTTCCAAAGAAAAAAATCATTATATTCGATATTTCTGAGATTGAAATTGAAATATACATTTGTCTGTCATGTATGGACTCAAAACCTGCCCAATACTCTCTGTGCTGTCTACCTCAAACAAAAAAATACTAAGTCTACATATTACAATCATCCTGTAGTGCCTTATAGACAACTAAACCATCCAAGACATCAAGATAATCTTAGTTATCCTGTGAGATTTAAAGGATCTCACAGTATGCTTACAAAAGGGTCTGAAAGACCTCTACAAAAACCAGTGAACTGTTATCCAAAGAAACATTGATACAAAGTTCTTTCTGAAGCTGATAGGAGAGTGCCTCCTCTGAATTTATGTTCAGTTAAGGTACCCTCCTGCAAGAGCAAAGCTTCTTTAGACAACTTATCCACCTGTGTATTAGAAGATTTTGAGGCTTATCAATCCATGAAAGATATTACAGCCCACTGTGATCAACACTAGGGAATGTGAGGAAACCTTCAAAGGAACCGTTTTTACAGATACAAATGGGGAAAGATCCTTTGTGATTAAGTTGGCTGCCCCACTTGTCATGCTTGTGGATATTATGTTTTCATATATTCAACATTAAGTTGTTTGAAATTAATGTATGTTGCTTTTTATATGTTTACATTGTACAACTTCGAGTTTAGGTAGTGTGATTAACGAGACTAGATAGTAGTGATGATGATCTATTTTAGGCTTCTAAATCTAATTGATGATTGCTAAATGGCTATCTGAAATTTTTAAGTCATGTATATATATATATATATATGTTTGTTCTTTCCCGCCCTATCATATCAGGGATTTTTGAAAATTGTCCGTATCTGTATCCATTCCCCTATCTCGATATAGATACAGAAGTTCTTGACTTGCACAAATTGCTACTCAATACTTTACGTCTAGTGGCGAAAGAGAAAGGGCATTTTGATTCTTGCAAACCTAAGTGACAAGTCTGGTATTAAGGTTGAAAACATAACCCATAGTAGATTCCGATCATCAAGGTCCCCAACTTAGTGGAAATTTGTAAAACCAACCAACATAGGAGATCCCCTTGAATTGTACTATATACCAAACTGAACTCTACCTCGAATATATTGAAGTGTCCTCTTTGTTGCTTTCCAATGGCTTTCATGGGATTCTTTCATGTACCAGCAAAGGAAAGGTCGGGCCGAGTATGAGTTAAATACAAAAGGATGACAACTAATTGTTGGTACAAAGTGGTGTCCACTTTGTGTGAGGTGTTGATGGCAGAGATTTTAACTCTAATTTGAAAGGGGGATGTGGCTGGTTTGTGATTGTTCATTTGATAGTGATGAAGGCCACATGCATAGCTAGGTTGGGAAAGAGAAATGCCTTCCTTGGTTGGAAAGACTTGGAGGTGAACAATATAATGCAAGTGTCCTAACTCTGTGATGTCAAATTTCTTCTTAAGGCTTGATTTCAAATGGCTTAGAAGTTTGGGTCGCTGCGAGTGAGTATATGATCATCAACATAAAGTACACGTATGAGAAGATGGTCACCTACTTGCTCGGTATGGACATTAGGGTTAGAGTGGCATCTAGAAAACCTGGAGTCAAGAAATAAGTGGCCCATTTTTTTATACCAAGCTTGAGGAGCTTGCTTGAGGTCATAGAGGGATTTCTTGAGGCAATAGAGAAGATTGGAGTCACTTTAAATAAACTAGGAGGGTGGTCCATATAAAATTCTTCTTGCAAATCCCCATGCAAGAAGGCGGATTTGACATCCATTTGATGGACCTCCCATCGATATGAGACTGCAAAGGCAAGGACAAGGCAATTATAATTCATTTTGGCAATGGGGGCAAAGGTTTCATTGTATTATTGTAGATGGTTTTTGGAACACTATGTGAGAGTGGTTCAGGTCGATGCTTCAGACTCGCGACACGCAGTCCATTCTCTAGATGAAAGAGAGAGAAAGATAAAAAGATCAAGAAATCATAAGCAGAAGTTACATAGGATTAGCTAAGAAGTGAGTACCCACCTCACTGATTAATATATGTTACATAAACCCTAAAATGAGCGCTTACTATTGAATTTTCCTATAACTCAGACACTGATGTTATTGCCGATAATTTAAACTTACCAGAAATTATAATAGCTGATATAAACTCTGAAATTAAGCCGTAACCTACAGCTGAGTTATAATTCAGAAATTAGAAAGCAGAAGCACACAGAACCGAGCACAAAAAATTCACAAGGACATCAGATGTACCCTGGAAACTCCAGTGTGGGGAAAACCAGCAAAGGAGGTGCTTTTATTGAGGCTTCAGAGAGAGGTTACAGCAACAGAAATATGCAGTAATTCTTACAGAAAAATTCAGCCCTCTCCATCAGTTGTACGACCCAGTTGAACCCAGATGTACGGCCTGCTGAACTTGGACTCTTTCTCAGCTGTACAGCCCAACAATCTCTGCTGTACGGCCTCTGAATTTCTCCCTCTGTTGTCTGCAGTTTGGCCTGAGAATTTCGGCCTCTGATAGCTTCTGTACGCCCTGCTCTGAAATGGCCCTTTGCTTGCTGAAAATACGGCCTGGTATGGCCCAGAACCCTCCATCAGGTGTGGCCCCTTCTGCTGGAAAAAATTCGGCCTCTACAAGCTGCCCAAGAAGCCCTGAAATCACTCCTCAGCTGGCTGCTCAAACCACTGGCTGGTCAAACTCACTTGCAATCACACAAATGAGTAATGTGTCCTCTCCACCCTCAACCCCTTTTTTTATCTCCTCTTCAGCCACCTTTTCTGCCTTGATATGTGTGCCAATGAAGCCTCCAAGGCCTCAAGGAGGTGCACTCCCTTGGTTGGCTGCACACTCCACTAACTAGCTCATGAAGTGTGCCCCACTAGGCCTGGGCCCCTCAATCCACTTAACAACAAAAATTTGCTGATTTGCCTAAGTCTGAATTAGGCTGAGATAATAAGGCTGATCTTGGGCAATTGATGTGTCCATCAACTGGTTACTGGCCTAACACATGCACAATTGAGACATCTATCGAGCTAAAATTCTAACACTCCCTCTTAGCGAGGGAGGTGTCCCCACTTGGATCAATCTCTGATCCCATCAAATCTGCTGCTGCTATAGCTGCTCCCTCTGAACCGGAAGACATCCCTGCTAACTCCGCTTTACTTTGATCTAGTATCCTGCTTTGCTCGTCCATCAATGTCAAGTCATACCCCATGGCTATCTTGGATGAAATCACTCGTCCATTAGACTCAGCCACTGACACCGAGTGCTGATCCAAGATCCCCTTGGACCCAACTACAGGCTGTCCCAACACCCTGTACATAATGCCTTTCCTGATGCCAAGCCTCACTGCTGCATCCAAGGATGCTCCCTTTGACTGTTTGAACACCTGTCCATCCTCAAACATCACTGCATACCCCTTGTCCTCCAGAGCTGACACAGAGAGTAAATTAACCCTCAACTTTGGTACATACATCACCTCATCCACCTCTAGAGAACCACCTAACTCTAGCTGGAATTTGACACATCCAATCCCCTTTATCGCATGCATGGTGCCAACCCCACTACCCACATGCGAGTCTGATCCCGTCTCTGAAACACTAAGGAACACCGACCTCATTCTCGTCATATGGCGAGATGATCCACTATCCACGAACCATGCCCCATTGTCCTCCAACTCAACCAATCTGTTGCTACTAGAAAGAGAGGCAACCAGAGAAAATTCATCCTCGAATTTCTCTGCAAATGCATCCATCTTAGTAGATGTTGTGGCTGCTACCTCTGACAACTTCTTTTTCTTCTTCTTCTTCTTGGGACACTAGTTGGCATAGTGGCCAGTCTTGTGACATGCAAAGCATCTCACTTTGCTCATGTACCTGGAGCCTCATGCTCCATTGCCCTTCTTTGCATGAAGAGCCACATTCTCGTCCTCCTGACTGTTTGGCTGGCTAGCATGAGTGGCATCAACTCTTAGCTCCTCCTGGGTGAATTCATCCCATAACCTCTCCCAATCAGGGAGCTTCTCCCGAGCCACCACTCCAGAGACAAATACTTCCCACTGTTTGGTGAAGCCATTCAAGGCTGTGCTCACCAACTCAGTCTTGTCCACTGTCTCTCCCACAACCGCTTGTTCATCTCTGATCTGAGTGAACTTGGTGAGATAGGTGACCACTGACTCCCCCTTGGCCATCTTCGTGCTCCTCAACTTTTCTCCGAGTAGCATCTTCCTACTTTGGGCATCCCACATTTCCTTGGCTATCTTCTTGCTAGATAGATGTGGGATAATGTGGTATTTAACTCCATCCACAATAATCCTCCTCGTCTTTACATCCTTCTTCAGGTGGGCTGCTAGTTGTGTTGTATCAGTTGGAGGGACTGTTTTTCCTTCAACAAATTCCAGTAGCCCATTCTACTCCAGCACCAAAAGCCTATGTGCTCCCTCCAAGGACAGAAGTTTGAGGTGCTCTCCAACCTATCTTTGAACTTTAGGCTTGTCATTTGAGTCAGCTCTTCTGGCGGTCCCACTTTCTCTAGCTATATGTCCCACTTGCTGATTTACCCTTTCCTGGTCTGCACACCAAGAACTTGGCTTGTCCTGTACTTAGAGGCTGAGCTCTGGTACCATGTTGAATTTTCTTATAACTCAGACACTAAAGGTATTGCCAATAATTTAAACTTAACCAAAAATTATAATAGTTGATATAAAATCTGAAATTATGCAATAACCTACAACTGAGTTATAATTAAGAAATTAGACAACAGAAGCACACAAAACCAAGCACAAAAAATTCACAAGGACACCGGATGCACCCTGGAAACCCCAGTGTGGGAAAAACCAACAAAGGAGGGGCTTTTATTGAGGCTTCAGAGAAAGGTTACAACAACATAAATATTTAGTAATTCTTACATAAAAATTTAGCCCTCTCTATCAGCTGTACGACCCAACTAAACCCAGCTGTACTGAACTTGGACTCTTTCTCAGCTGTACGACCCAACAATCTTTGCTGTACGACCTTTGAATTTCTCCCTCTTTTGGCTGCAGTTTGGCCTGAGAATTTTGCCCTTTGATAGCTGCTGTACAACTTGCTTAGAAATGGCCCTTTTCTTGCTGAAAATATGGCCTGGTATGGCCCAATACCCTCCAACAGGTGTGGCCCCTTCTGTTGCAAAAAATTCGGCCTCTCTGAGCTGCCCAAGAAGCCCTGAAATCATTCCTCAGTTAGCAGCTCAAACCACTCAGCCAGTCGCCCTCCTTCCTTAGCCTCAAGCACCCTCCTTCAACTCACTTGCAATCATAGAAATGACTAATGTGTTCTCTCCACCCTCAACCCCTTCTTTTATCTCCTCTTTAGCCACCTTGGCCGCCCCCCACACTCCCCTGACTAGCTCATGAAGTGCGCCCCACTAGGCTTGGGCCCCACAATCCACTCAACAACAGAAATTTGCGGATTTGCCTAAGTTTGAATTAGTCTGAGATAATAAGGCTGATCTTGGGCAATTGGTGTGTCCATCAGTTGGCCTAGGACACATAGGCACAACTGAGACACCTACCGAGCTAAAAATCTAACACTTACGTCAAACCAAAAAGAAGAAAAAATGTCGGTCAAAGAAAGAAAGGATCTAATAACATTAAAAATTCTTAAATTTTAAAAGACAAAGAGATCTAAAGCAATGTAGGTCGATATTATAACACAATATAGGTCAATAATATAATAACGCAATGCAGGTCAACAAATTTTAACAACAAAATAAAAACTAGAAAATTAATGTATAACTCTAGAAAATAAAAGTAATAATTAAATAAATATTTTAACTACAACATCCAAATTAGGGAACCTAAAACTAATATCTCAATAAATATCTTTATAATAAATTAAAACTAATATATATATATAAAGCAAAAAAGAGGGTACCCTATTCTACAATATACTAAATTCTATAAAAACTATAAAAATAAAAGTAAAAATGTAATTAAGATTAAATAAAATAAAATTAAAGAATAATAATAATGGGGGGATATAGAAAGGGTAACAAAGGAAAGGGAGAAGGAATGAATGACTAATGGGGGAGGATAAGATAAAAACCACAAGAAAGAAGACCAAACATAAAAAAGAAACAAGGAATGACTATGTAGGTTGTGGCTCAAAAAGAAACAAATAAGGAATGACTATGTAGGACGACTCAAAAAGAAAAAGAAGGAAAATGATTTTTGATGTTATTAGATCTTTTTTTTTTTGAGCTGACTTTTTTTCTTCTTTTTGGTTTGACGTAGGCGCTCATTTTAGAATTAGCTCACTTCTTAGCTAATTCTATGCATTTTCTCTTATGAGTTCTTAATCTCTCTCTCTCTCTCTCTCTCTCTCTCTTGTTTTGAGGATGGACCGTGTGTCGTGGGTCCAAAACATTGCTCTGAACCACTCTCACACAATGAATCTGAAAACCATCTACAATAATACAATACACTATGAACAATAGGTTTCATTGTAGTCAATGCGTTTTGCTTGTGAAAAACCTTTGGCAACTAACCATGTCTTGTGTTTGTCAACACTACCATCTGTTGCATGCTTAGTCCTATAACCCTGATTGCATCTTGACAAGTTTTCTTCCTTTTGGAAGATGGATGAGATACCGAGTATTATTTGCCATCAAGAAATGAAATTCTTCATTCATTGCTGCCTCCCATTCTAGCTAACTAGAAGCTTATTGAAATGTGTCTGGATCTCGAGTCCCTAAAACTTGAGCCAAAAGATAAGAGGCTAGCTGGATTTGTGAATGTGAGTTGTGCTGATAAGAAGGATCACCTACTGCGTCCTTGGTTGTATTGAAGTTATCGAGGAAGCTGTAACACGTGTGTAGGTTTAGGGTCAATAAACTCATCTGGAGAAGGTGGAGCCTGTAAAAGAAGAATGATCCATAACAGAAGCAATAGGATTAGAAGGAAAAGAAAAAGTTAATATAGTAGAAGTAAAAGGAGACAACACTTGCACCAAAGATGGCACAAACATCAAATCAAGCACGCGGGGCCAAGAGACATTCATCAAACTTAACATCTTTTAACACTGACTTCCATTGTATTAGGTACAAGAAATCTATAATCTTTTACAACCTCCAAATAACCAATAAAATTGCACTTCTCACTTTTAAGATGTAAAGCTTTCATTTTCTCATCAAGAATAGGCACCTAGGCTTCACTCCCAAACAAACAAAAGTGGCTTACATAATGTTTAATGTTACTCCAAGCTTCTTTCGGTGTTATCTTTTTAAAATCCTTAGTGGGAGTGCGCTTGACTATGTAATTGGCACAATTGGTAGCTTCAGCCCAAAAATGAGGACTTAGTTCCTTAGATTGGAGCATGCAATTAGCCATTTCCTTTAAGGTGCGATTCCTTCTCTAAGAAACACTAGTGTGTTGCATTTGAATACCTTGTGCAGTGTAGTAAGTGTTAAATTTTGTGTTTACATATTCACTGCCATTATCTGTTCATACATTTTGAAGTTGATGTCTAGATTGTCTTTTCTACAAGGTCCTTGAAGGCCAAGAAACATTTATCCCAAGCATCCCAAAAAATAATGAGGCCCCAAAATTGCAATGTTTCTTAGGCTTCTTACCTTTTGACTTGCCTTTTGAGTGGCACACCAGTGCATAGAGCACGAAAAATGCAAATTAGGGTGTGTTCTCCAAAGTAAATTGATTTTGTTTTAAGATGTGGTTGAAATTTTGGTGTATAGTTATATGACTATCCCAAAGCAACATATGAGATTAATGCCCTTAAGGATGTGGTTTCCAAGGTAGGAAGATTTGTCACATTGTATGGTAGAGGGATAAGTAACAGGGTTTGTCGAACTTCAAAATTGAAGTTTGAAATTCAACGAATTCCAAAGAAGTCGTAAGTTTGTTTAGGTTATGTTAACCCCTGGATTTTCTCACTTGGAAATCCTGGGGTTAGGGGCCAATGTTATTTTCATCTATTGGCATTCAAATGTTTTTTCAGAGACAACACTTGATCATGCCAAGGTTGTTTCCCATTGAGGTCAGGTACAAAGATTGGTTCAGTGGTGATTTTTCTTCAATTACAAATTCAACTCAGTTTTCCATGGTTCAGAGAGAGAGATTGTTGCTTTTAGCCAGTTCCCTATTTTTTAGGAGTTTCCTATTTTTTAGGAGATAGTGTCCGGGAGCTCGCATGACATTTCCGATGTACAATTTTGTTCTTGGTTGCTTTCCGAGTCCAGTGAACCTTTTCTAGGATGTTGCACGAGTACTTTCTATTTTTAGCAATTGGAGATTGGGGGGTTAGATGGTGATTCCAATGGCATTTTCGGATTCCTTGCGAGAAATCAAATCCGATGAGTGTATTTCCATTGACTTCCAAGGACCTTCTATTTTTAGCAATGTCTATTTTTAGACATACTATTTTGGGTAGTGGTCTCCTGGGGTCTCGGACACATTTGTGGCATTTCCGAAATTTTAGGGAGACTGCTATTTTTGGGCATGTCTATTTTTGGCAGGGGTAGTCACCATGCTGGGTGGCACATGGCAGTCTCCGAAATTGACAAGTGGCAGCTTGGTCAAACACTTGGATGAGTCGGTGCTTAGTTGCAATGGATGAGTCACGAGGAGGGGGGCGCCCACCTTTTTTCTCTCTCCCAAGGGGGTGCCTACCTTATTTCTCTCCCTACTTCACTCCCTCACCCATCAAATCCCTAAATCCCCTCCCTAATTCATGCTTCCCCTAACTTCACTCCCCTTTTCCCCTTTTCTCTCCACTCCTCCCTCTTTCCAAGGGGGCGCACCACTATTCATGGGGCCTCACTTAACTCATGAGGTGCCCTCTCTCTCACCTACCTCAATCACTTTCCACCTTTCTCTCCCTAACTCCCACTCTCCCTAGATTTCCTTCTCCTCACACTCCACACTCTCCACAAGCCAAGGTGTGTGCCCCACATTCCTTCACCAAAACCAAGGCACCCCTCTCCTCACTCATACTCTATATATTCAAGTTATTTTGATTGTAAAATGGTTGGATCTTCTACTTTAGTAGCTCTACATTTCAGAATTATCTCTTCTTCTCTCTCTTTCTAGCTTTCTGTTTGTATGCAGGGATCACCAGTACACCATTTTTGTAGCTGTTTCCTTGGCGCAATCAACCTCTAAACACTTGCAGAAATAAAGCTTTGATGTGCTTGTACCGGGCCTTCTTATCTTGTTGGTGTATTGGTTTGTGAACTTAGTATTTGCAGAAGTCTTTTATCATATCATTTGGGATTTTTATCTGCTGTTTGGTATCACTTTCTTCATTTTTTAATTTGCTGTTTTTGAGCTAACGAGTGTAGAGATTCTTCCACAATATTTAAAAATTTAATTTCTCAAACCTTGGCTGCCTAAAAATCAGCCATAACCCTCTTTATTTGCTGCTGTTACATTTTATTTGCTGCTGTTATACTGTCTTACTTTGCAGATTTCAGGTGGCGGACACAAGCAAGGAGGCTAGGGACACCCCCCTGTGGTTGGCATGCACTAGCCTGAACGGAGAGGATTCTGCTAGTGACACATTAAGGGCAGAAATTCCTATAATTAACCTATTTTCTGTGCAGATCACGAATAATTTCAAATCTGATTTTGGGTGCAAACAATAGATTTTAACTTTTAAGTCATTTCCAGATCTGTCCATAAGTGCTGAAAATTGAATTAACAGGTTTGAAAAACGTGATGGACGAACTGAATTGAATTCAAACCTTAAGGTGAATCAACTCGAGCATTAAGACGAATTTCATTATTTTTTACTTCATATTATTCAATTTTTTTTATAATTTATAAATAAAAAATATCTATCCTAAACGGCCTAACCCTAATTTGTTGTTGACTTCTCCATGCTGGCAATTTTGTTCACTTGTTCATTTGTTCACATTGTCGGCATGCCTCCACATGCTGCTGCGAGTTCTAACCCTTTGTACATGCTCAATGCTAACGCTCAGGCCTCCATCTGAGGGCTATGGCACTATGCAACTTGCTGCTGAGTGTTGCGGTTGGTCACGATGACTCCATACTTCCTGGTGATAGGCAACCATACTCTAGTGACCAGTCTCCAAGTCCATACTTTGCAATGGGTGATGCATGCTGAACAACCATACTTTAGTCTCTTGTTGCAATTTGCTGCTATTGGCCACAATTATAACTTATATGAATGTATAAAGTTAATATATTTTAAATTTATCCATAAATTAATGTTTAAAAAAATCGAGTTAATGTTGTATATATATATATAATGTTCATTATAAACGTATATATACACCTTAGTAATCTCATATATAATAATAATATATAATATAGATTAATATAATTTATATCTATAAAAAATTATAAGTTTATTAATATATATATATATATATATATATATATATGATTTGAAATAGAGTTTAAATTTGCTTTGTTATGCTAACTGTAATATCCCGCAATTTTATTAATTAAATAGACTTAATGGAGTTTAATGAGCAATTAAATTGACGGAAATGGAGAATAAACAACAAAAAAGACGACTAATAACAAATTGTTAACGAAGTTCACTCCTCATGGGCTACGTCTCCGGGTCTGGTTCAAGTGAGCAACCGATCCATTAGAATGAAGGATCATACATCCAAATGGCCTTCTTACATAAAAAATGATCTTCAACCTACAAAAAATTGTCTTCAGAATTCTTCTAGGAAGATAGGAGTACTACTGGAAACTTCCTCTGGCTTCTTTCGGCAAATAAAAAGGCTATATGGCCTTTATTCTCCAAAACTGTTGTAAAATACAGCTTATAAGCAATTCTGGGCATAACATAACACAAGTCCCCATTCGTGTTGTAGTTGTAAGGCGTTTGTTTTTTAATGTGCAGGGTTGCGGGTTCAACTTCTACTGTTACATATTTTGTGGGATATTCCACCAAATATATCATATGATTACATATTTTGTGGAATATTACACCAAACATATTGTATGGTTTAATATTTGGCGGATATTTTGTGGGATATTAACAACCATTACCTGATTTTTTGGGATTTAATATTTGGCGAATATTTTGTGGGATATTAACCATTAATATATAATCATTACATGATTTTTTGGGATATATAACCATTCGTCATATCTCCACGCGGGTTTGAACGTTTGCATTTAATATACAATGAAAATTAAAAAACTCGTCCATCAACTCTGCCATGCAGGAGATAAGTCCAAGTGCCATGTAAGCTTTCTAGGAGGTCCAAGTGGCAACCTATGGTTGGTCCGTGTGGTGCCATGTGGAAACATTGCATTCGACCATGTCATCCAATTGCCATGCCACATGTTTGCTTGGAGTGTGCCACATGCCAGTGTTTGGGTGTGCCATGTGTCGGCCTCAGCCCCTTGTTATACCTTAAACTTTTGAAAGCCATAACTTTTGCATACAATGTCCATTTGAGCTTGTTCAAATTGCATTGGAAATCTTTTGACAAGCTCTTCTACATGAAGACCTTTTCATTAGCTTTTGAGACTAGAAATTTTGGATTGGTTGTGGGAATCCTCCTCGATCAATCCTCCCGACTAAGAAACTTTTGGACCACCAAAAGTTTGATTTCATTCAACAAGCAAGTGAGTGTACAACTCCCTCACTTTTCCGATTTCCATCCATCGTGCCTTATTTGGATGTATTCTGTTTAGACCCACATGAAGATATTCCATATTACCTCTTCGCAAGGTCCTCACCTTCCTGTCAAGAATAACATCTTCCTACAACTCATTGAGATATTTAGGAGCAAAATCATCAATTGAAACAACTAAAACATTCTCTCCTTGATCCATAATCACAAGAGGCTCATATAGTTTCAAGTTTTCAACATTCACCACTGAATACATCTTGCATATATGGAAGTAAATCTAACCAGAAAGCATTGTCACCAATCTTTTCCAAAATTGTAAATGGACCATACCTGATTGGCTTGAGCTTTTTACCTTCACGTTTAAGACTTTCTTTGCTGATGTATAACCAAACTTGATCACTGACTTGGAAATTATGGTCGACCCAATGCTTGTCATGCCTAGCCTTTTACTTGGCTTGGTTCATTTCCAATTGTTCCTACACAACCTGATGAACCAATTGGATCTTCTAAATAAACTTCGTGGCTTTGTCTGCATTGCTATGTCCATCCACCACAAAATCCTACCCAAGAGTGAAGTCCGAAGGAGACTTGGGAAAATATCCAAAACTTGTCTCAAAAGGTGACCTCTGTGTAGAAGAATGTATGGCACGGTTATAGGCATGTTGTACATAATGCAACTGCTCATCCCAAAGCTTAGGATGCCTGCTATAATATCCTCAGAGTAGACATATCACTGCCCTGTTGACTACTTTTGTCCCTCCATCGGTTTGTGGATGAAAAGAAGTGCTCTTCTGAAGCTTGGTGTCCATTAAACCCCACAAAGTTGACCAAAATTCCCCAAGGAAGCAAGAGTCTTGATTAGATACAATGGATGTGGGCAAACCAAAATGAACCCAACCATTCTGGAAGAACATATGTGCAGTCTTCTCTCCACCTACTTCTTACAAGGTATCAAGACACACATTTTGCCAAATCTATCCACTACCACATACAAGTAATCATGACCTTTTCTAGACATAGGTAGACCCCCTACAAAACCCATAGACACACTTTCCCATGGATGAGAAGGTATAGGAAGTGGCATGTACAAACCCAATTTTTTGTTACTTGGTTTGCTAGTAGCACACATGACACATCCTTTTACATATTTGGACACAGTTTCATACATTTGAGGCCAATAACAATAACGTTGTAATTGAGCTACTGTTTTACCTACAACAAAATGACCAGAAATAAGAGAAGTATGTGCTTCTCTGATTACATGCACTCTTTCATCTCGTAGAATACACAATTTACCAAGATGATAGAACAACTTGTCATGTACATGATAATCTAATTCTTCCACTGTAGTACCATGAGTTGATGTTTCATATACATCCTTAAAATTTGCATCTTTAGTATATTGTTCAATGTAACTTTCATGAGCTAAAGAACTATGCTGTAAAACAATGGATGCATTAACAAAAGGTCTTGATAACATATCAACAACTTTGTTTTGTATACTTTTCTTATACCTGATGACCAAATAGAATTGATGCAAGAATCCCATCCACCGAAAATGCCTTGACTATTGTAGCTTGGACTGTGATTGAAGATATTGCAAAGGTTGATGATCCGTATGGACTATTGTCTCTTTTCCCATCATATAGTGTTTCCACTTCTTCACACTTTGAACCAAAGCATATATTCTTTGTCATAGGTGGGATAGTTTTTTATTGCACTAGTGAAGATCTCAGAATAGTAACAAATTGGTTTCCTTCGTTGTATTAACAGTGAACACTGCTCCCATGGCATAATCACTTGCATCGGTTTCAATCTCAAACAATTGTCGTAAATCTGGCAATGCCAGAACTAGGGCTGTACTGATCTTCTTTTTCAAAGTTTCGAAGGCTTTTTGTCATTTGCCTCCCCACTGAAAGACCTGCTTAATACTTGTCAAAGCATTTAAAGGAGATGTTATAAAAGAAAAGTTAGCAATGAACTTCCTCCAATACTAAATTGCGCCTAGGAAGCTCCTAACTTCTGTTACATTATTATGATTATTCCATTTTGTGATGGCTTCAACTTTAGAGAGGTCAATTCTTAATTCATCACCCCCTACGATATAACCCAAATAAACTAAATATGTTTTCCTAAACTCACATTTTGACATCTTTAGGCACAATTTCTCCTTTTTCAAAACATCTAAGACTTTCCTAACATGCATTACATGATCCTCCCAGTTTTTATTGAAAATCAATATGTCATCTAAGTAGACTATTAAAAATCATCTATGAATGGCCTAAATACACCTTTCATAACTCGCATGAAAGTAGCAGGAGCATTACAAAGCCCAAGGGGCATGACTAGTCATTCAAATAGACCATGTTTTGTTTTAAAAACAATTTTCCAAATATCACCTTCAAAAATTCTGATTTGATGATAACCACTTCTTAAGTCTAACTTAGTGAAATAGATTGCATTCTTCAATTGATCTAACAAATCATCAATATGATGAAGAGAGTAATGGTTCTTCACCGTGATCTTGTTCATTTCCCAGAAATCCACACACATTCTCCATGTACCATCTTTATTTAGCACCAACACAATGGGCGATCTGCATGGAGAAGTACTTGGTCGAATGACTCCTTTCTCGAGCAACTCTCGGAATTTCTTCTTGATTTCTTCATTCTCAATCATTGATAACCTGTACATGCCAATGTTAGGAAGAGGGCCATCTTGTTGCAATTGAATCTCATGTTGTATTTCTCTCTTGGGAGGTAATCCTTTAGGTTCATGAAACACTTCATCATAGTTAGAAACAATCTTAACTAATTCATCTTTATGTTTAGGATCACATCCTTTCAAAGCATTGGATTTATCATCATCCTTAGCTTTTACAATCACGAGTACACAAATTTTCCCAGCATTTACAAGCCTTTTCATCTGTCCTGTGGAAACAGGAGACAAATTAGTCTTCATTCGATGGGCTCTCACGATATACTCAATCCCATATTTTATAAGATGATACTTGTTCTCCTCTTTGTAGAAGATAGCTTTCTTGTCATACAAATAAGGACTTCCCAAAACAATACCACAAATATCAAGTGGTACATCTAACTCTACCTCATCTATGAAATTAGAGGTAATTGCAAATCTGAGCTTACATTGTTTATGTTATCACCCTATAATTTAGGGGATCAACTGGGGACTGAGATATTATCTGTTTTTAGTATTTTTTGTTGACAAATGATTTTTCATTCTGCAAATAATTTGAGAAAAGAAAAAAGAAAAGAAAAGAAAAAGAAAAGAAAAGAAAAAGAAAAAGAAAAGAGGGCATAAAAGAATTGAAATGAGAGCCCCATGCAATAATAGTAACTTGGCCATACCTTTCAAGCATGGCCAAGTTCTTTTTAAATTTAATGTTGGTAGGGTAGTGAATAAATCTGACCAGACTGTCTAATCCTGGTCAGATATCCCTTTAGGTTAGATTAGTGAATAAATCTGACCAGACTGTCTAATCCTGGTCAGATAGCCCCTAGGTAGAGTAATTTCTTAACCCAACTGTTTAATCTGGATTAACTGTCGTAGGAAGATAGGTTAGCATGTAGGTTAGTTGCTTTATTGCTCCATTCCAATAAAACCAGCTGTATGGAAAATGTTACACCATATCTCAAGTGCCTAAAGAATAGTTTGGTTGAGGTCCCTTGGTGGTGTCTATGTGAAAAGTTTGAGAAAACCCATAAAAATACTCTTATCCTAAGTTGTGACCCGATTCATGTTTCTCCACTCCCGATTTTATGTTCCATGCACTTTTCGACGGTCCAGATAGTGGCGCCCAAATCTACGGCACACAGAGCATTCCGGACCCCCCCGACCGTTCTGCTTTTAACAGAGGGGGGGGGGGTCCGGAATCAGTAATAACATTGGCGCACATCTGGACGGCCCAGGGAAGGGCGCTTAAATCAACGGTCCACAATGGATTCCGGACCCCCCCGTCCGTTCTACCTTTAATGGAAGGGGGGGGGGGGTCCGGAATGAGAGATAAAAGGCGCGCTAAGATCTGCGGCCAGGAAACGGGCGCGTAGATCAACGGTTTAAGATGGTTTTCGGACCCCCCTCGATGTTCTGCTTTTAACCAAAGGGGGGGGGGGTCCGGAATGGATATTCCCTCTGGCGGGCCCCTGGTCATACGTGGCGTCAGCCTATTAGACCTGAAATCCCATCCGCCATCTGCTATCTGACAGCCCACGTAACTCATGGGCGTCATCCTCCATTGAGTCCACTTGTTCCACTTGTTCCCGAGTGTGTCTAATCCCATAACTGCTGTCAGTCCCTGTCAGTCCTTTTCCCTTTCCACTCATGACCAGCCTCCTATTGCGACTTTTACCTGCAATCACCAGCCTCCACGTCATTCGTCCGTATGTTTTGGCCACCGTCACCTGCCACATCACCCCCAAGTGGCCCGTTGTCCATTAATTACAGGATAACATACCCGTTATCCTGCTGACCTGTCTCCCGCGTCCAACCGACCCCAGTTTGAATAAAACTACCGTTATGCCTTCTTTCATTCACTCTTCGTCCATCGCGCCAAAAAACTCACCTCTTACGCCTCCATTGCTTCTCCGTCACCTTCATCCACAGTTAGTCGACCCCGCTAACATCGTGTTTATTGCAGGTACTGTTGCAGAGATGGCGCCAAAGCCAAGACCAGTGGAAGGAGAAGAGAATCCTTTTCTTCCTCCTCCTGTCGACCTGGACAAAATCCCATTGGTCGATAAAGACAGATTGATTGCTGATACCAAGTGTGAATTCGATTTTTCGGACCTACAGTCATGGCTCCGGGAGGTGTTCCTGGACCAGAGCGATGAAATTGGACTCTGGGAGTCCAATTTGCCTCTGTACCTGTTTCCCCAGATCCACCACTTCCCCGAATTCGCCCTCAAATGCCAGGCACATTATATTCCCGACCAGAGGGCCATAGTCTCCTCATCCGGAGACGTCCTGTTCTTCATCACTCCCGAAGACATTAACCAAATGATGCAAATCCCCCGTGTCGATTCCGTTTCTCCTTTCAACCTAGAGATCCTTACAAAGATGTATCAAAAAATGACTTTTCCCCAGAGAGCTCAAATATTTGAGCTGTTCCTTCCCACCTCCGCTCAACTCCCTTCCACCAATCCACCCTACCCGTCATCCATGTTCTCCACCAAGGGAAATCAAGTCATTTCCTCTCTTTGTGCCCTGTTAGGTTACTATTCCGACCAATGGGTAGATGAGCCCATCCTGGGTTTTCTATCCATTTTCTCCAATGATGAAAAACCTACGACACAGTTTGATTTCGGTACCTTCTTGGCCGACAATATTCACGAGCAGTTCGTGAACTTTGGAACGGAGGGCATGTTTAGATATTCGTCCATATTGGCCTACATGTTTGTTTTTTATCAAGCCGATAAATTCAGTTTTTCTATGCAGAAAATGGACGCAGATGGAAAGCCTCAACCAGTAACAGCATGGACCTCTTTGTTGAAGCGTAACTCTGCAGAATACGACTTCAAAGCATTCATTGATCTGTTTTACCACCCTGTGGTAAGCATGTTGAGTGGCAGGCCTGAGCCACGAATAAACGACGAAGTCCAGAGAATTCTGCATCTCTCGGACAACGCAAAGACAGGAGACTGGTACCTGTACCAAAACCACATTGAAATCAAAGTTTTCGAGTGCGAATTGGCACCCTACAAGCTGCCAAAGTATGTGTCGGTAAGAGTTTTTGCGTTAGAGTATATCAGGCAGATCATGAACTCAGATGACATTCACTTTGTATCCCTGAAGAAAAAACAGCAGTTGTGGATCAAGGGGCAAATTGGCTCTTTCATTTGCAACAGTCGAGGCGCTGGGGAAGAAGCTGACAGAATGTTGAGAGAAATGAAACTCTTTACGAGTTTCCCATGGCACTATGATCCTTGCGGGATCATTTCAGAGATGCGGGTAAAAAATAAAAATATTCTGTATGTTCACGAGTCCAAGCCCGAGATCAAAAAATTTACCAATCAGACTGTGTGGGTGCCTGACACCTTGATCGAAGTGGAACAACAGGTTCCCCCGACGACTGTGCCACCAACTAACACGCCACAGGTCCCTAAGGAAAAAAGGCCTCGACAAGAGTCGTCTCCGCCTGTAACGGAGGTATCATCAGAAGAGTTCAAGTTGCACACTAAGAGGCCCAAGATAGTTTCAGTGCCGGGTACGACAGTCGAACAAGAAGCTCCGCCTTCCACAGTAACTACCACAGTAATCAAGCCGGTCATTCCACCTTTTGGTTCGAGTCTATATCAGGGCATTACCCCAGTAGTACCGAAGAAATCCACAGACTCTCCCCTGAACACTTAGCCTAGCAAGACTGGGCCCAAATTGAGCATCTTCGAGAAGTATGAGATGATTAAGAAAAAGAATCAGACTCTTACCACTAGCACCTATGCTCAGTTTCGAAAGCAGACGTCAACTGCACAACACAGGCTGCTGTCTGCATTTGACACAGAAAAGGGCAGGATGCATATGGCCTTCCTACAGGCTCAGGTACCAGACCCCAAGGTAATTACAGACTACAAGAGAGCCACCTTCGAGTTCCAGACGAAGGACGTGCACCCAACAGACCAGATGGATTTGCATAAACAGACAGGGGAGATGGTATTCCATACATTGGCACATGCTTCAACCTCAGTAGCAAAATTTCAGGTATCATTGAACAATGCTCAGACGCAGCTCAAGCTGGAGAAAATTTCATCCTTCGCCAAGGATAATAGAATTAAAACTTTGGAGGAGCTGGTCCTAAAGATCGGCTATGATCCCTCGAACGTCAAAGCGGCAGAAGAGATGATAAAGAAGAAAAATGCAGACATCGCCTCTTTGAGGAAACAGCTGAAACTCCCACCTACGGAAGACTCACAGGCAAAGGAGTTAGCAGAGAAGGAAGGCGAGAAGGACGGAATGCTTAAGCTGCTCATGGAGCAGAACGCACAGCTCAAAGAGATGGAAGCAGAGATGGAAAAACTGCTAAAGGAGAAAGAGCAGATGAAGTCTATGGAAGCCATTCCATTGACTGCCATCCCAATCTCAGGAACAAGCACAGCAACGGTAACAACAGTCCCCTCTGCAACACCAGTGACACCACAGGGAGGGACAACCGAGCTCGCCAAATCCATGGAGAAGATGAACCTGCAAGAGACAGAAATCAGCAGGATGAAGAAGGAAGTTGAGAACCTCCAGGAACTCAAAACTTCTTTCCAAACCAGTCTATCCAAAGAGAAGCAGGTAACTGGGCAGCTAAGGAAGGAACTACAGCAGCTCCAAAAACAAACAGTGGCAGGGAAGACTTTGGCTGAGGTCAAAGAGAATGTATGGACAGACATCACGAAGTCCATAAATGAAATCTGGCCCATGATCCAAATCATGTTTGAGCAGAACGAGTTGGTCCAGAGGAGCAAACAAGCCATTGAAAAGATCAGAATAGAATTAGGAGACAGGCCAACTTAGGCAAATGAGATCATTAAATTCCTAAATTCTAAAACCCGAGAAGAGCTAGAAGAGTTGAAGATCGAGGACAGAACGGAAACCATCCTTGAGGTCAAAAGAGTTTTGACCAAGAGGGGATTATTGCTTCAACTAGAAGAAAAGGTTCAGATCATGGACCAGGGAGTACAAAAATTCTTCAGCAAGATCGAGACTCTCCAGAAGAAAGGTCTCCCAGGTCTGAAAGTTATCAATGATAAACTAATGACACTTCCAGATTACAAAAAGAAACTGGCTGAAGTGTCTAAAGATAATTCAAAATTTGCTGGCATACAAGGGAGCATCACCGGTAAAGCATTCATGGACGCTCTCCAGTTGGACATCAGCATCCAACATGAGATTCGATATATTTTCCTCACTAAGCCCACTTTCGCCAAATATACGGAAATTGATGAAGTTTATCGGAGACTGCTTAAAATCACTGTGCCTAGTCATCTCAGATGGGAGGAACTCTGTGATCTTCTCGATTAGTAGACGAGCTGTCCAAGTCCAATCACCCGTCCAGTCAGAAGAGGTTGTGAAAGAGCCTCGCCAACGGCCTACCCCAGAAACTCCGCATGCAGTTGTACCAAGTCATCAATCAGTTTGATTAGTTAAATTAGTTAGGCTTAAAATAGAATGAGCACGTCCTGATCAGTTATGACAGGAACGTTTGTAATTTGAAATTATAAATACTCCATTTTTCGAGGTGTTGAGGGTTGTTGATCTTCACACCCTGGCGCTATCAGACTGTAACCATTTTTGAAGAGATCGGCCATTAATAAAGAGGAAGCACTTTACAGGATTCTTGCGTGTATTCACTGGTGACGTTTATTCTCTAAGTTTAATGTTATCCTTGCTTTGTGACCATTTTGTTTTCTGAAACTAATCTTTAAGAGTAACGTATGTTGCAGGATTTATCTTGGATACCCTGTTTTCGACTTTAAAGATTTGAATGTTTATCTTCTGATGTTTTCAATTAAGAAATTCTTAACTGCTTCTTAGTTGAATGTGTCTTTCTCATCTTTTCTTCTGTCCATCATTTAAGCTATTAAAGATCCAGTGAGTACATTATCTCGCCCTGTGGGAGTTTTTCCTTTATGTTTATGGTTAGTATCTCATATTGATTATAACACAGACCCCATAGCCCAATGGAGGTGTAGACTGTCTCAACCACTTCAAAAACCCTTTACAACGAAACCTACCTGTTCCTTTACCTAGCCTAATATCTAAGTTAAAAACAAAGCTAAATCATATAGAGAGATCCCTCTCTGAAGCTGGAAGGGCTAGATCCCAGCTTTAAAAGCGGTTGGATAAAGTTACCTTTGTGGATTCCTTCTTTGTCAACCTCTAGGAAATTTACAGAGTGCTAACAATTTAGACACTTGTAACTTAGCATTTTCACATACCCATCCTAATGGATATGGTTTTGGATGAGGCTTAGTTTCAAGTCCCAATGTCTTAACAATTTCTTTAGAAATAAGATAGTGTATCAATCTTTGTATGTTTTGAGATGACTCTAATATGAAATAGTTCACTTCGTTTCCTTTCATCATGCATAGTTTTAGATTTTGAAGAATGAGTACTAGAGCTGGAACTAGCAATAGAAGATATACCTTGTATTCCCATGGCCAAGATCTTGGTTTCATCCCCTGAATCTAATCCAAGATCTTGTTGGACTGTAGCAGTGGTCTTCTTATTACCTTTCTTATTCCAGTACTCCTTTGGTCTTAGTTCTGGATGAAGTTTCCAACACTTGGAATCATCATGTCCTTCTTTTTTGCAATGTGAACATTTAGGCTTCTCATCTTCTTTCTTCAATGTAGTTGTTTTCTTTGCCTTTACCTTTCCTTTGTTCTTGCCTGCAACTGGTTGAACTGGTTTCTTTGGAAAGTTCTCATAGTCATTCTTTTTTCCTTGACTCAATGTGAGTAGCTTGGACACAAACTTCATCAAGATTAGTTGGGTCAAACATAAGAATAGTATGTCTCAAATAACTATGCAACCCACCAATATATTTCAAAAGAGTTTCTTGCGTATAAACAGGAATGCCCAATGTTAATGCCATTTTCCTGAACTCTTGAGTATAATCTTGTACATTTTGTTCTCTACCTTGTCTTAGATTCTTCCAATTCATTAATGCTTGTTACATATATCTTAACGGATAGAATTGCTTCTTTAATGCAGTTGTAAATTCATACCAAGAAGATGCCATTTTACATTTCATAAGAAAATATTCTTGAATCTTACTCACCCACCATATCAGTGTCGTGCCTCCTAGTCAGTGAGTAGCTAGCTGAACCTTGGCTCCTTTGTTAGTGAGTGTCGTGCCTCAATCTGTTTGATCCAATTATCTAGCTTTTATGCATTAAGTTCGCCATTATACATTGGCAAATCAAAATTTACATCCAATCGTAACAAAGCTAATTTGGAATGAGTCTTTTTTGGTTATCCTTTTTGAGATGGAGATCGAGGTGGAGAAGAAGAAGTAGGAGGAGTTTGAGGAGGATCACCACCTCCTTCTTCGTCTTTCACTTGACTTGGGCCTTCTCCATTCTTTCTTCATTCTCTGTTTAACTCTTCCACCATGGCTTTCATGTCAAGAAAAGCTTGCCGAAATGTCCTTTCAGACTCGGTGAGGTTTTCTTCCCCTTCAAGTAACCATTATTTGTTGTGGAAATGTTCGTCTCGTATCCATTTCAGGATTAAACTCTTCAAGCGATCCTTCTCTGTGCTTGAGCTTAGACTTGGTTAGCATTCAACACCAACACTTGCAAATCCTTGATCAATCCTGCTATGATACCAACTTGCTCTGAAATTAGAGTTTAAATTGACTTTGTTATGCTAACTGTAATTTCCCCTTTATTAATTAAATGGACTGAATAAAGTTTAATGAGCAATTAAATTGACAGAAATGGAGAATAAACAACAAAAAGGATGACAAATAATAGCAAGTTGTTAACAAAGTTCACCCCTCGTGGGCTACGTCTTTGGGTCTGTTTCAAGTGAGCAATCGATCCATTAGAATGAAGGATAATACATCAAAATGGCCTTCTTACATCAAAAATGATCTTCAACTTGCAAAAATTGTAGAAATACATCTTATTTCAGCATACACTTAGACTAAATCAGATTTCAGCCTCCTATAAATATCTAACAGCCATACCACTGTTGTTTATGAGCTGAAATACTATTAACCAAGTTCTGAAATAAAATAGCAGCAGAATACAAATATGAACAGCAGACAGTAACCCACAAATATTTCTGAATATGAGAAATATTCAGAAAATATGACAGATTTTGAGAAGAGTGTCTCTTTATTCAGCTTAAGGAAAAATTCTGAGTATATCAGCAGTTTACGATCAGCATTTAATGAGCTGTACTTTAACCCTATCTGAGCAGAAATTTCACATAACCACTGTACAACACAGTCTTGAAATCTGAACCAGATTTCCTAACCAAAGGTATGGACTGTCCAGTCATTAAACAACAGAAATGTCTTGAAATATGTGCCCAGAAAAGTATAGAATTGTACCTTGCTGTATGGATCAATTTGCAGCAGCAAAACACCTTGAAATCCATGCCAAAACTCACCCTTAATTTCTGTGCAAGCTGTGGATGCAAAAACCAGCAAATAAATGCTGTACGGCCTCCTCTAATCCATACTGTACAGCCTCCTCGAATCCGTACTGTATGGATTCCTTGCTGTACGGCCTCCTCTTTAATGCTGAAAACTTGTCCTAGAAATGTGCGCCAATCCCCTTAGGGATGCATGCCAACTCCTGCTGCTGAAACTCTCTTCCTCCAAGCAAAGAAACTCTCCTTGGGATTCGTGCCCTTTCACCATCCCACTAGCTCTCCTCAAAAGTGCTCCCTCCTTCTCCTAATGAGCTGCCTTTAAACAATTTGGAAATGTAACTCTCCCAACCCTTGATCTCCCATGAGTGACTCTTCACTTTCCCTCAAGATCAACGGTCACGACTTAATCATTTGTTGAGGTCACTTAAGTCATTAAAGTGACTCAAAACATCATAAAGTCACTTTTACATCAAAAAGTTAAAAGACCCAACTTTATAACATCACTAGGAGAAAATTTGCTTGGTCACTTCCGCATGCTGAGCGCTGCCAATGCAAAAGTACCTCCAAGCTACCAAATCTCAACAAAAATTCGTCTTCAAAATTCTTCTAGAAAGATAGGAGCACTGTTGGAAACTTCCTCTGGCTTCTTCCCACAAATAAAAAGGCTATATAGCCTTTATTCTCCAAAAATACTGTAAAATACACCTTATAAGTTGTAAGGCGTGGTATAGTTGTAAGGCGTTTGGTTTTTAATGCATAGGGTCGTGGGTTCAGCTCCTGGTGTTACATATTTTTTGAGATATTCCACCAGATATATCATATGACTACATATTTTGTGGAATATTACAACAAATATATTGTATGGTTTAATATTTGGTGGATATTTGTGGGATATTAACCTTTAATTTATAACCATTACATGAGTTTTTGGGATTTAATACTTGAGGATATTTTGTGGGATATTAACCATTGCATGATTTTTTGGGATATATAACCATTCGCCATATCTCCACGTGGTTTGATTGTTTGCATTTGCATTTAATATATAACAAAAATTAAAAAACCCGTCAATCAACTTTGTCATGCAGTGCTCCACTGCCACGTAGGAGATAAGAGCAAGTGCCATGTAAGCTTTCTAGGAGGCCCACGCGGCAACCTCCGGTTGGTCCATGTGGTGCCATTGCATTCGACCATGTCACCCCGTTGCCATGCCACGTGTCTTCCTGGAGTGTGCCACGTGTTATTCAGAGATACCAGCTTTGGATGAGAGGAGCCCATGAGTCTAGTTAAATGGTGGATTTGTCAAGGAGCAAATGGTGTACATTTGCAAACCCTTGCCATTTGTATACTTTCACAAATGGCAAGCTCTTACTCTCCAGAAAGGAATTGGAGCACCTATGGTTTTATTCATTTAGTAAAGCCCGATAGGTTGGGTTTGCAGAATGTTGAGGATAGGGATCTAGAATGTTCTAACTCGGACATCTCTCTTGCTGCACTGAATCCCATGGAACCTAGAAGTGGAATTGGAAATACTTCATCCATTCTACATTTCAGTGTTGAACATGCATCTGGTTCCATTTTTCATGATGAAGATGACTATTGGGCTTTACCACCTTAGCTGATGTTTTGTTTCTATGTTTGATAAATGTATCATTGTAGCCTCATATATAAAGGTTGATTTTGGATATATAGCCTCGTTTATAAAGGCTGTTTTTGGATATTACTGCTCGCCTTATGTATTCATCTGTGAGAAGTAATATAGAGATGGGTCTGCTAGTAAATTGTGATGTGTCACTTGTTATTTCTATTTGTCATTTAAATGTTCTTGCTGATTTATTCATAATGCGTTTTCTCAAAGTTTCAATATAATGTGCTATTTATCAAATAATACATTATATATATATATATATATATATATATATATATATTTGTAATATTGTGTTTTCCCATTTCCAAATTTTTTGACAGGTCACGTTTCCATTTTGGAAACTCGTACACTTTTCTCCGCATCGTGCAACTTAGGTTAGGTTTAAGATTTGGCAGCAAATATACTAAAACATATGTCAAGCAAGGGACATCAAGAGCTTACACTCAAGAAACCCCTAAAGGGGAAATTCTATTCATTAATTCATTACTTGTGTATTTCTATTGTATAATAGATCCCTTTATATAGAATAGGTGATCATAACAATATGTCATAATTAGATATTTAGTTCAACCATATGTATAAGTATCTCCCATAATCTCTCAATTGATTCTATGAAATTCTCATCCCCAACTTCCCTCATTGTCCTCATATTTAATTCACATGCAGACATTATGTGTGGTCTACATTATTACAGTGCAACCATATAATCTAAACGTTATTAATCACAGGTAGGAGTTAATCCTTCACCCTCCTGCTTAGTGAGTACTTGTGATTTCAACATTTAATCATCTTCAAATGGTCCAATTTTCATCTTCTTCTATGGTCTTTGCCTTCAAACTTTTTCAGTTTCCATCTTCATGATTTCTTTTAACTAGATCTTGTACTTGCAAAATATTAATATCATTTTTTGTTGATGTCCATATAAAAAGTCACCATCCACCTAAATACATCAGTTGCTAGTTGTTGTATCCAATGACAACAATTTTAACATGGACAACTTGGCTATGCTACCAAATGTAGGGTTTAAGATTTAGTAGCAAATATATGCAAACATATATCAAGCGAGGGACATTAAGAGTTTACACTCATGAAACCCCCAAAGGGGAAATTCTATTCAATCATTCATCACTTGTGTATTTCTATTGTACAATAGGTTCTTTTATATAGAATAGGTGACCATAACAGTATGTCATATTTAGATATTCAATTCAACCATATGCATAACTATCTCCCATAATCTCCTCCATGAATATTTCATTTGAATCTATGAAATCTTCATCCCTAACTTCTCTCATTGTCATCATCTTTGATTCATATGTAGACATTACGCGTGGTCTATATTATTACAATTCAATCATATAATTTAGATAATATTGATTACAAGTAGGAGTTAATCCTTCATTCATCTTGCTGATGAGGGCGAGATTTTGCTCCTCCTTTATGCTGGCAACACTCTCTAGTCTCGTCTCCTCTTGTAGCTTCTCAATAGTCTCGTCGACGATGTGAAGGATCAATTGATCCTTCATAGAGTCAATGATGACTCTTTGTCTTGGTCATCTTTTTTTATGTTCTGCCAACAACACAATATCGGTAGGCTCTACAACCTTGGTCTCCATGAAATCCCAAATATCATGTTCCTCCAACAGAATCTGTACCTGACACTTCCAGGGGATGAAGTTAGAGGGACCTTCCAATCAGTCTTCATATCTGAAACTAAATATAGTCACACTGCTGCTCCTGAAACTCTGCTAGGAAAGCAGATCAGCAATCTAAAAACAAGCTATCACAGGTCGATGGTGCTTTTTTCAAGCACGGATCTCGAGCATCTTACCCCTGAAACTTCCCAACAACTCCCTATCATTGGTAGCAGCCGTACTATGCATACACGGATCCCTGGAAGGTTTCAGCATCAAACATCTCTTTGCTCGTGGTCTTTTCAACTACGTGAAGGAACAAGTGATCCTTCATGGAGTCAAGGATGACTCTTTGTCTTGGTCATCTTTTTTTATGTTCTGCCAACAACACAGGATCGGTAGGCTCTACAGCCTTGGTCTCCATGAAATCCCAAAGATCACGTTCCTCCAACAAAATCTGTACCTGACACTTCCAGGGGATGAAGTGAGAGGGACCTTCCAATCTGTCTTCGTATCTGAAACTAAATATAGTCACACTACTGCTCTGGAACACTCTGCTAGACAAAACAGATCAGCAATCTAAAAGCAAGCTATCACAGGTCCATGGTGCTTTTTTCAAGCATGGATCTCGAGCATCTTACCCCTGAAACTTCCCAACAATTCCCTATCACGGGTAGCAGCCGTACTATGCAGCAGCCGTACATACACGGATCCCTGGAAGGTTTCAGCAAATACCCTCTGATACATGTAAAAAATCAGACCATGGTGAGAAGATTTTGTACTCTAGAATCTAACCTAAAATTGGAAACACTAAACAAAATTTCTGCTATATAGTACTTTAACCTACAAACACATATTGCCGATGATTAAAACAGCAAACACGCTAACATGAACACTCAAAACAGCATTACTGATTTTCTATTAAATTTGAAAACAGAAAGCTAAAGGCTACTGCTCAAAACACAAATTCAAAAATCATAAAGTGGTGCATCCTGCTTCTCCTTTAGAGACTAGGAAGAATAGTAGCTAAAATGAATCTGGATGCATCCATGACAGTGCCACAACTAAGAGTGTAAATGCTAACCGTAGAGCGCCTTCCTTGCATGGATAAATGAGCCAACTAAGTGCACCTGTACTGGGGATGATTTGAGTCATGCAGGCATGCATCCTCCTAGAGGATCTGCACCCCTTAACTTGGACTGAAATTCTCATGCATAAGCACCTAGGGAACAGCACCCTCTAACTCTGCATGCAAAACTAAATAAAGCAAAAACTCAGAATTGGAACCAAACTGCTAATTTAGGAAAAGCATCTAAACTAGAAATCAACTGAGGATGGCACATGCATGCCAAAAAATGCATGCGCCCTCTATTTCTCTCCATAAATGCTAGTGCGCCCTCATAACTGCTGTACGAACTGCTGAAGGAGGGCTGCTGTACTGCTGTATGCTGCTCTGCTGGAAGAAGAAAGGTGTTGTAGGTGGAAAACCGTCTGAGCAACACACAGGTAAGCTAACAAATGGTGCACGATGCTTAAGCAATTAATTAATGTAGAAAATATTTACAGGAACATCTCTTAGTGCGATCATCAACAAATGACCCTTCACGCTCTTTAAATAGAGATCATAGACCAATCTGGTGTTAAGCCACGTATTGAGTGTCATTAATATCAAAGAGAGATTTTAACTGTTAGATCACTCATGTGTAGGACATGATTGTGACCATCGGAGTAATAAAATACAAAAGCACACTAAAGAAATACACATAAAGCACATTTCAACCTAAAACCATATTAGACCAAGTTGGACTGTATCCTAATTTGAACTTAAACCATATTTCAACCTAAAACCTAAAACCTAGCTCCTAGTTTTGAAATATCCTAACAGTGATCTATCAGGAGGACAGTAGTTTATTGTATTTTATTGGTTAACATATTTTATCACGTTTTCTTGGTCACATATGTTTATGGAAAAGGAAGATAACGGTAAGTATGTTGTATGGTAATTAATAGATTGTCTCACTTGTACAAGTTAAGTATTAAAGATATATTTGTATGTGATTTTAGGATCAACTACAAAGCCCGAGGATCTATATCGTATAATTGAACACTTTGCCTTAGGTCGTCGACGCCTAGAGCTCTTTGGTGAAGACCATAATATTCGTGCAGGTTGGCTTACTGTTGGCAAAGGGCTGTCATCTTCAAATTTTAACATAGAGGTATGTTATGCCACATGGTTTTATGATTAAACTTGTCAGGATATGACCTTTTTGTGTTATTTCTACATTATATATTGGCATAATTCTCGATTTCTTGGCAATAATTAGACTTTTTGTTGCAATTATGGTTGCAAGAATTGGTAGAATTATTTTTGTTTAAACATTTAGTCTTCAGAAAATGCATGAAGGTAGATTATAAGGAATGATACTGTGAAGATTGGAAGGCCATTAATTCTGCTGTAACAGTTCTTAAAAGCAAATGATTGTTCTGGTGCTGAATGATTTCTTGCAAAAGACTGATTGTTTAGAAGTTTGACTGTTTTTGAGGTAGCTCAATTGGTAGCAGATCAGTATGTATTAAAATGTGTGAAATGCCCGTTGACCCTTTGATTGAAACTTGGGGTTTTAGCATTTTTCAATTTTTTTCTTTAAGATTGTCCAAACTGTGAAGGGTAATTTCAATTCTCAGAGTCATTTTGGTATTCGGCGACACTCTTCTGTGTAATTTCGCCTTGTGGCGACCTTAATCTATTTTCTCATTTATTTCGCTTCACTGGCAGCAGATCAAAGGTTTTATTTGTGCTTTATCAACTATCTGCATTTGAGCAAGTAGATCGAATTGGTTTTCCTCAGTGACTTCCTTTATCCAATTTCTGAATTGAGGGGCTCCACATTCTTTTCTTTACATTGGTAGCATTCTTCTGAATCAAAGGTGTTCAAGCAATTCTTCTTTTCAGTGATTTCCTCTATCCAATTTCGGAATTGAGGGGTTTCACATTCTTTTCTTAACATTGATAGCATTCTTCTGAATCAAAGGTGTTCAAGCAATTCCTCTGCTCGAATTGTGATGGTCAAATCTCAGGTTGAATGAATATTAGATGTGGATGTGAAATGGATATCAAATTTTAAGTCTCAACTTTTATATATAATGATGCAACTATTCAGATAATATAATGATGAAAGTTTACTAAATATAATTGAAACTAGCATTATTGCATAACAGTAAGAAATCTGCTTTATTATTCTGTAATTCTATTTAAATTTTTGATATTAATACCCATGTAATTATTAATTAATATAATATCATGATCCATGATATTTTATTATTTAGTATTTACTCATCGAAGAGGATTTATTGCTTAGTAATATTGTATCCAACTCTTTGCAACATACATATATGAGTGTCTGCATGTGTTTGTATTCTCATTGCATTCTAGTATGGAGCAGTGTCAAATAATTGACACAATATAATGCTTCATAAGTATAATACATTATACTTCAAGGTCATTTGCTTACATTAATAGGCTCATCTTCACTAGTTGTGGGCCCACAACTGTCATGCTGTGCAGGCTCTTTGGCCTTTCCATTTGTTGGTCTACAGAAGTCATATTTTTTTTTGCACAGAATGCTGATTCAATTTAATGATCTAAATGAAAGAGCAATATTTTATTGCCGGACAGCAACTCATGAATCATAGGTACGTAGTTGAAGGAGGAAGTGAGAGAGAGCAGAACTAGAGAATATGGCTGAATGTGAAGAAGTGTCTCCAATAGGAAACAAAAACATCGAAGGCCAAGTCTTTATTTCTGGGCAGCAACTCATGAATTATAGGTACGTAGTCAAAGGAGGAAGTGAGAGACAGCCGAACTAGAGAATATGGCTGAATGTGAAGAAGTGTCTCCAATAGGAAACAAAAACATCGAAGGCTACAACGAAACTTTATGGACCTACAAATCTCTGTTGAAGAAAATTTCAATGTTCTTGTATCTTGAAAATTTTAATGTTAGTTCTAATACCATTTTGATCCCCACTGCTTACAGAGAGCTAATGGTTCTTTCTCAGATGCTTTGTCTGTGAGTGGCAAATAAGATTTTTCAGCAGTTTCAATACTCCTTGATTACCATAGTACAGTTAGCTCCACTCTGCTGGACTCTTGTATCTTCAAGGATTCTCCTCAGCCTCACATGCAACTCCTAGTGAAGCTATGTGCTCTGTTTCCATGGATGGAAATGCAACTGTTGTCTGCTTCTTTTTAGACCTTGAAATTGCACCTAACCCCAAGTTGAACACAGACGCTGAAGTAGACTTCTTGTCATCTGGTGATCCTGCCCAATCTGAATCTGTATCAGTGTATAACCATTGAACTGATCCTATCATTCCTGACATACTCTACACCAAAATTCAAAATCCCTTGTATATACCTTAGTGTCTTCTTTGCAACTTTCCAGTGCACAACTCTCGACAAAATCATGAAATTGTAAACAACAGTTACTCCAAAGCTTATTTCCTACCTGGTGTAAGTCAGATAACTCAAACTTTCTACCAGTTATTTGTAGACGGTCCTTTGTCGATACATTTAATCTTGTTTCTATAGGTGTTGCTGATGGTTTTGCATTCGAACATCTTGAATCTTTTAATAATTACTCTACTTCTGCAATGTATATGTGTTGTGAAAAATCCCCCACATGCATAACAATTGTGAGACAAAGGGGGCTTATGAGGCATTACTTGCACCAAAATTCTCAACAATTTGGAAGTTGGCTTTGGGATGCAATTCTCCGAGTTGATGTGATAGCATCCTACCTCAGTTTGATACCACCAACTCCAATGATATCTTTGAATTATTTCAAATGCTTCGGAGCGGATCTGAGTTACAGATCAGTATATTGGTGTTTTGTTTCTCAACAAAGCAGGGAATTTTGAGATAAGGAAAAAGAAATGCTGTAGCACAAGCATTTCCAGACGAGTAATCCTCCTCCCGCAGGTGAAATCGTTGATCTATCTGACTGCAAATTCTCACTCTCTTCGCATTGTGCTCCTTTTGTTGGTGCAACATGCACACAAATATATCAATCCAATATGAATCATTTCAAGGCGTTGGTTAGCAGCAAGGATTTCGATCTGCCAAGTGAAGTTTTTCGAATTTGGTGCGAATCAGAAATATCGACAACAAATAGCTGCGTTGAAGCTTTTCCTTGCTAAATTGCATTAACATTGACATCTACATGATTGTTCGCTTGACCTCACTTATACTTTACGTGGCATCCCTATGCAACATAGATACCATGATCATGGAGTGGCTATGGTGTATTTGTCTGATTCATAATTGAATGCAGCTCAGGCAATTGGTTGTCGTCTTCTATAGATCCAGATCTATAAAGCTTAAACACATGTCCTTAGGGTTTGCAGGGATGAATTTAGAAGATAATTTCTTCTGAAATTAGGCGCTGCATTGGATTTGTCTGAGGTGGCCGGATTCTCATTTTATTGCTTCTCGGTCTCAAATCGGATTGGTAAATTATAGTGCGGTGGATATGAATGGAGGTTGCGAGTTTGAAATCCACTGTGCAATGGGTGTATATATCATTGATGCTATTAAGGGGAAGGTCGCCATGGGTTGAGGTCGCACCACACATGGAAGTATACATCAGTTGGAAAGAGAGATAATTGCCAGATGGGAAATTAGGGCACAACCAAGAATTGATGAAGCGAGTCTGCCTCATGGAACAACCCAAATTGCTCTGTTTGTTCAAGAATTGACAAAGTTCATAAAACGTGTAAGGATTGTTATTATTTTGGTAAAGAGTTCATTTACCAAAGTGTGTATTTAATCTGTAATACCTTTTTGCACAAAAGGTTGAAGCCTTGTGAAAGGTTGAAGCTTGAATTCTTGTAATTTGTGAAGGTTTTTTTATTATTCTCTTCAAAATTTGAAATGTAGTTATAAGGAGAAGATAAGTTAAAGGCCCTTCAATATTTTGAATATATCATGATTTGAAGACAAAGAGAATTGCTCTTAAGTGCTAAGAGCTAGATGTATCACTATTGAATAAAAAGATACATTTTTTTGGTGGTGATTAAGACTTTGATCCAGCCCGAAATTTGAATAGGAGGATCAAAGGCATTTTGTGTGCTTGAGTGCCATTGGACTGGTGATGTTATTTTTGCCTAGCCATTGTTTCATATTACAAAGCATCTAAGGATCAATTGAAGACAACTTAATGAAATTCAAGCACAATTAATGTCATTCAAGCATGTACACGAGAAACACCTACAATTGAGCAACGACAAAGATCTCAAATTGTCAATCACATAAGCAATCAACAACAATTCTACATCAATAATTGAAAGCAATGTGCAAATCAAGCTAATGAAACATTGTTAAGCATTCAAATTTGAAGATCATTTGCTACTTGCAATAGTTCATTTGTAAGCGTGAAATCAAACTTAAGTTGAAATGTATTGTAATTGATGCGTGCATTCTCAGATGAACTCGACACCCAAATATTGAGTGAGTCATCAAAGTCAAGTCATTGTAATCACACTTTAGGGTGCATGATTGGCAGTACTCGACACCCTAAGGTGATGTCAAATCAAGCAAGCGTGATATAAAAGAAACAAGTGCAAGCGAACGAGTACAAGCGAGTGTGACAAGTGAGCGAAAGAATAATAACAAATGGGTAAAGCAAGAAAGTGTTTACAAAACGTCTCTCAAGAAATCAAGGACTTGCACGTGTACAACCATGAATTGCATAATCAAATTAAAACACTTGAGTGGAAATTAATTCAAAAGCTAAACATAATTGATCGCATGGTTGATACAATACAATCGACAAATGATCTTATCCAAAAGGTTGATGCAAGTTGTGACATAGAAGATCTAATAGAAACGTTTCATGCAACGTGTGATACAGAGGAGCTTATCCAAAACTTTGATTCAACATGTGATACGAATGAGATCATGCAAAAGGCTGATGCGACTTGTGACACACAAGGCATAATACAAATGGTTGATGCTAATTGTGATACAAAAGACTCGATGGATGATACAAAAGACATATAAGATATGGAATCTTCCTATCAATTGATTGAGGAAATATTTATCAAAGATGAGTCCCAAGAAGAAGCACATAATGACAACACGAATAGTAGAAAAAGTAAATTCCAAGATACAAAAGAACGAAGTCAAGATTCACAAAATGATCTTTCCAAGATGGTTGTTAGACCTTGGGAAGAATTGTTGTTCAACAAAGATTGACATGGCTTAGGATATCACAAAGGCAACAACTTTCATATCCCAGATTACTCCAAACTAGTTCAATTTGTGAGTGTAGGATTTCTTGAAGAAGTGAAAAATATTGGTAACAAGTGGCAACATTGTCAAAGAATTGGGCATATAAAGATAAAATGTTCTGATCTCCATCCTTGTCTTCATTGTGGAAAGACAAATAACCTCTTTGAAATGTGTCGAAAGAAGAAGAAGATTAAGTAAACAATTCATTATGGATGGATAAATTCATGGAGATGGAATCAACAAGTAAAGACACTGTATAAGTCTTAATGTCTAGTCAAGGGAGAGGTAAAGCCACAACTGCATGGAGAAATGACAAAAGCAAAAAGCTTTCAAACAACTATTCCAGATGATTTTGGGCATGATTTGGGTCCACTTCTAGATGTTCTTTTAAATTTGAATCAAAGATGGTACTCTCCACGCCTCAAGGGGGGAGCACATTGATGAAAAGGATACTACTCTCTTACACCTTCAGGGGGGAGTAAAGATGATTAGTTGTAAATCGAAACCACCACATTATTCAAATCAAATTGGTTAGTGGTCATCCAAAACCACCACATTGTTCAAGTATCAATGGAAGATGGTTAGTGGTCAACCAACAAAACCACCACATAAAGAATCCAAAGCTCAAGCTTGGATCCCTTCAACCATGAATCATTGAAGAATAGAAGAATACAAAGCTCAAGCTTGGATCCCTTCAACCAACTTCAACAAACTTCCCACCTTGCACTTGACAGGGGGGAATACCAAATATCGATGATGATAGTTGGGCTTAAAGATTTGAAAGTCCTATCAGTCATAAAAACCAATCAACAGTTGGGAATTCCCGCATTGAAATTGGTCTTCTTCAATCAACTATTGAGATGCTAATCAATAGAATGGGAATGAGAATGTTCAAACATGGAAACAATTAACTTCCAGATGAACTATTCAACATCCAGATATTGGTGGTTTTTCAGGCATATATTTATCGAAACTCAATTCAAAAGTTTTAGATTGAAGACTGAAAATGATACCAGTTATTGTTTCCTTATTGTTGCAATTATCTAGACTTGTAATTGAGAGGGGGAATGTTAGACTATGAGTCCCTAGACAATCATAAAGTCGGAGACCACCTACTTATGAGTTGTAATTCTTATCTATTGATGAGGTGTTGTCATGATCCATTGATGAGTTGTCAGTGAGACCTAGATCTAAAAGTGGTCAAATCCATGTATTATAAATTGATATCATGAGATCAATACATGAGTACATAATGCTTAAAACTTTTTCCGCCAGTTCTCGTCTTGTCTTGCTTGTGCTCTATTTGTTAACAATTACTACAGTGGCATATCCCTATGGTGGGATTTTGTTCCATATTAATAATTATTGTCCTCTACCTCTTCTCCATTCACGACATCTAGAGAGAGGGGACTCATTGTAGCAAGAAACACAGTTTCCTTAAGTCTGATGGGTTGTAGTCCAATGACAACTTGGAGTTGTTGTTGTGACAACGATTGAGCTTCAAATCTTGGTGGATGCTCCTTGTTTGTGTGGGGTTTTCTAACTGTGGCTATTAATTATATTGAATATTGTTGATGTAGCTTTTGAGCAGATTATTGTATGGCCCTGGCAAGGTACTAACAAACCTTATTATTTTCTTAAGTGTGTGAGGGTGGGTCAAGCTTCTTTCCAAGTTTACTATTCGTAAAAAGATGGGTTCCGATTTAAAAAAAGGAATGCAAATTCCTTGCCACAGAGAGACATGAGCTTCTTGTAGCCCTTTGCCACTCATTGAAAGCCCTTTGGTGTGCCCTATTTCCCAAACACATTGTTCTCCCACTTGACATAAATCATCATTCCTTTACCTCTCTTTACAACGTCCCAATGCAGCCTATGGTCTACTTTTCTCCTCCCCTCTCTTCTTGCTATATATCCTCTCATGGCGACATTAGGAGAGCTGACATGATCATGAGCATCATAAAGGTCGTTGATGAGGAAGGCTTCATTTGTAGTTACAAGCAACACCTCTTCTTCTTCTCATCATGCATTGCACAACAATTAAATTTCCATGGTCTACGTAACAAACAAGAGAGATACATCCATAGGTATTAGATGACACTATCTCATCTCTAAACTTACTAATGTGGAAAGAAGTTTGTGGTCAATTAATTACCTCATATCCTTTCTACAACCAAAATAACTTATAAGGCTAGGGATGCTTCTATCACGCCAATCCCAATTTCTCTACCATTTTAATTGCCGCCATATTCTCATAAATACTAGAACCAATGACGACTTTGCAACACTTACCATTAGATTTTCACTTAGGTCTAAAGATGTTTTTCCTCAACCACTTATCTTCTTTTGGTATCTATTGTTACATTGGGGCAATCTTTCCTTTGTGCATCATCAAGTTATCATCTCTTTCTACTATTACTGTGGTTACTGCAATATCTCTTGATATCTCTCCTTGGGCTAAGTGAGTTCTAGCCTAATTTCCTCTTGCACCATCCCTTTCAAGGCATTCAAATGATCTATGGTCTTCATCTCCACATGTGGAGCAATAAATATTCCTTTGGTTGCCACAAAAAATGTGGCCTCTGCCTTGATATCTATCTCGAGTCTTTCCTCTACTTCTCCCTGATGTACTACCTTCATCCAACTTGTCATCCTTCTCTTCATGCGATTCCTTAATGCGTTGCGTTAAACTTGTACTTTTGCAATTTCAATCACTTCTTCCTGTACTAGTGTTCTAGCTGTCTTTGTGTACTAACTTTTCTTCTACCCTCAATGCCAACTGGTCGGCTTATTCACTATGCTTATCTTATGCAAGCTCATCTCATCTTTGACCTCAAACTTCAATCCATTAACCTACCTTTAGATTCTCTATTTCTTGTCTTCATCATGACTTGTGTAGTTGGAAATTTGATAGAATTCCTCCATATACTCTTGCACACTTTGGTGTCTATGTTGCAAGTTTTGCATCTATTTGAAAACCACTTCTTTTGGCAAGAACTTCTATTTCAACTTGCACACCATATTACTCCAAGTTCTTATCCTCTCCTTATTCTCACAAACTTGCTTGCACTACACAAAATGTAGTAATTTTAAATGACAAAATCAGCAAACTAATAATTTTGTCATACACTTAGCAACCTAGAGATAACTGTCTTGTATGAACTCTGAAATGTCTAAACCCACATTCAGAAATTACCATAAGCGGAAATACAAATTGCTAAGTAATTTTGCAGTGGAATAAACACAATGAACAACATTCATCCAACCATGAATAACTCAGAAATTTAGGCAAATGCTAGGGAAAACCCCAATGTGGGGAAACCCAATGAGAGAGAGAGATTTATTATTCAGCTTCAGGAAAGTACATATCAGCAGCGATAACACAATTTCCAGCCAAGAGAAAAACCACTTACAACACCCAAACTGTCCCTCCAAATTTCTGCCTTGAAAAGTGTGCCAAGTCTGTACTGCTGTATGACCCACCCAGGAAAAACAACACATCGAAAACAGAGCCAAACTACTTCTGTACGGACTGTCCTTCAACAACAAATATCCCAAGCTGCCTCGATTTCCATGCCCACACTTGCCTCGATTTCCATGCCCTCTTTTCTGCTGTATGGACTGTACGGATCCATAAAGTATGACCTCCCTCACAGCAATAAATTACAGCACTCACAAAACATAAATTTCTTTCTTGGAAAATGTGCCCTCCTTGCTGCCCTCTTTCCCCTCTCAAGCTTACTCAGAAATCTCTCTCAATCTCCTTCTCATGTGTCTTGCACACTATCCAATGCATTCTCTTATACTCTGAAAGTGACCCTTCACCTTCTCCAACCCTAGATATAATGGCCAAGATCTAATCTTTCCTTTACAAGATCAAGGGTCATGATTCATTCCCTCCAAAATAAATCACTTTAAAATATTAAAGTACATTTTCACTTTATAACATAAGTGCACTTTATGAAATAAAGTAACTTTAATATTAGAAGGTACACTTTAATAAAAGAACCACTTTATCACAACTTTATAAAAACCCATTACAAAGTCAAGTGTCTAGTAGTGTAGGTACAAGGTAACTTCCGCATACAAGACACATATGCGGAGTACCTCTCGAGCTAAAAAGCTAACACAAAATCCCACCAAATAGCACCACGACCCCTCAATTTGGTAATTGCGAACTGTAGATTTTCTGAGGTCCTATGAGGCTGCCACCTAAGGTCTCTCCTTGACCTTAGTATGGCTCTAAGTTTCAACTGTGTGGCTGTATTCTCTTGCTGTTTTAGGACAACAAACAGTCACCAAACTTTTTGCTCAATATTTTAATGGTTAAGTGCTCTTTTAAGGTGCCCTTGCAAGTGTTTTCTTTACTCAATGTTAGCACATGCATAATACATTAAAACACATAACACTACCTCTAGATCTTTGAACTTTAAATGCTGATCTACACTTCTAAGCATGCATAAATTTGACACAGGTATTTTTGGTCAACATGACCCTGGATAAACCCCCAACATGACCCTGGATAAACCCCCCTCGGGGAAAACCAGTTTGGGATATATGTCTATATAATGGGGAAATAGATGGTGGAATACATCAAGTACAAAATATAGATGAACCTGTTACAATAGCAGACTGTCTCAAGCTGAAATGCAAGTCCAAACCAAGCAAGAGCGCCCTGGCATGGTGCCCCCCTTATAAATGCTACCAAATCCACCAAAACTGCTCCAGATGCAAGCTGTGAGCTCAGAATGGAAAACCCCTCCACAGGAATGAAACTCTGATGTGTGGCCTCCCTCTACAATTGATCCCACTGCAATTTGACAGGTGTAAGTGCTCCCCACTAATGATGCGCCCTCCTCCTCAAGTGTGCCCTCCTCAGAACTGGAAGCTCCCCACTAAATAACTGAGACTCCAAGCTAGATGCCTCTCTCCATGGAAGCATGCGCCCTAGCTAGCCTCTCCCAATGCAACTGATCTCATCCTCTTGCTCCTCCTACTTCTCCTCAAGTGAACAAAACAAGGAATGAGGTCTCCTTTGCCCCTTGCGCCCTCCTTTAGGAAGCATAAGGAAACCTAAAAGAATGGATGGATGAGATCTCACGTCTCATCTCTAATCAATGGTTGAGATCACTCAAAAGGAATCTTATCCAAAAACCCACTTTACTTAAGTTTCCATAGTTTCCACTTTATGTCTATTAATTCACCCACTTTGTGAATTAATTGTCACTTTAGGCTAAAATGACCAAATTTCACTTTTGACTTAAATCTCCTAAGTCAAAGTGAAATTAGACACAAAGTACATAGTACAAGGGTAATAGTCTCCCCCTTTGTGCTTAGAGACTCATAAGCACATGGGGACCACTTTCCAAGGTACCCAAATCTCAACACGAACTTCACCTTGTTTAGGATTTCTATCTTCTTGTAGTTAATTTACCTCTACATCTCACTTATCAAATCCACCGATGCTTCTAGCTCGAGATTTCCATCATAGTGCGAAACTTCGACCTTGGCTCCTCTTTTTCTCTACAAAAATTTGATTAACTAGGCTAAAACATCTACTTCTTGCTTAGCTTCTTGTTCCTCTTAATGTTCTGGTTCTCTGTTGTTGGATTTTGCTTCTTCACTCTGCTATCTTGTTTCCAATTCTTTAATTTTTCTTCTTAATTCTTCTATTTCCTGGTTCACAACCATTCTGCATCCTCTTCTTGCCATTGATGCAATTCTCACTCTCAATTTCCAGGAATTCCACTTTCAAAATTCCCTTATTCAATTACCTCCGATACCAAAATTATCAATCACCAATTCTCCCAAGGCATTAACGTGCTCTAATACTTAAAATTGGCACGAGGGGGAAGGTTTACAAGACATAATATAAGATACAACATAGAATGTTTAAAAAGGTCCACTCATTCTCATTAAGTATATCATATTACATATACATAGGCTTGGAAATATCAAAGACTTATAAGTCCTTCATCTTCCTCTCTTCTACCTCACTTCTCTTTGCATATCTTGCACCCTTTGTGCATCTCTCCTTCGTACACCATCTACCACCTTGGACTTCTCCTATCGCCTCTAAGATCCATTGCTTCCACATAAAGTCTTTCTTCTTCGCATTTCTCCTCCTCTAGCATCCATTCACACAAGTGAAAATATTGTTTTTTCAACAACTAATCTTCTTTGTTCTCCTTATAGTGTCTTCATGCCTTTTGCAATCACTTTTGCTTTCTCTTAGAGACTAAGCTTCCTTCCCGCAAAGCTAACTTCTCCATGACCAACCTTTTTATGGAGATCAACTTAATCACCTTTGAGATGTATTGCTTTATTCTCCCGGTGTTCAACCTTTTTGAACTTCCAACAACCGTTTAAAGGATTATTTAATCACTAGCGATAATGGACCAAGACAATAATATATCAATGATGCACACTTATCTAATTCAATGTCAAAGATGCATATTTATACAAGAATGAGAGATATCTTGTGAAACAACCAACCCCTAAAATCATTCAACAAACAACCCCTAAAATCACTCAACAATAATTATCTCAATCTCAAATTATCTCTTCAAGATATGAGTGTTACAACAAAATCTAGCACCCCCATGTGATGTAAAGTCCCAAGTATCAAGGGGCTAGTCTTGTGCAACTTATGAAGGCTATAAAGTCCCAAGTATCAAGGGGCTAGTCTTGTGCAACTTATGAAGGCTACCCATTGTAACCACAATGGCTCTTCCTCTCTCTTTTGGTTGGCTCTTCTCCAACTCAAGGGGGGATTCCCTAAAAGGTAGGATTGCTAAGGCTATAGAATGGAGGCACCTGGTGATTTATGAAGAATAAGCCTAAGCAAAATGGGTGGTAGTAGTATAATAGATTAACGATTGGTGTGAGAAGGGAAAGGTGAAGGAAAACCTGAAGACCAAGTGCTTAATCACACATTGGGCAAATGGAGTCAAGGGAGTATGTATTAAAGAGGGCAAGTGCATGAAAATGTAAGGCAATAGGGGCTGCTATGCATGCCTTAAGTCGGCCTTAGCTTGCTGATTTCTATTACAGAAACTTGTTCTTGGAAAGCTAAGTGTGCTATTCAAAATGTTGGTATGAAGGTGTTGCTATTTAAAATTTGCGTTTATTAGATGTAGCTAGATACAACAACAATAATGGTAAGAGGGGTTAAATCCTTACATTACATTATCCCAACCAATCATGGTTCATTAGAAGGCCTTCACATCAACAATATAAGGTTTTCCTACCATGGAAATCAACACATGAAAAGTAAGTTACACAAAAGAAAGCCATACAAAAAAATGATATGCCTCCAATCTTCCATTAGGTTCCAAGCATGTGAAGTACAAATGATGTCCAAGGTGAGAGCTCCTCAATCCCCAAAATCCCAACAACATTTACAATGGAGAGAGAGCTCCTCTTTATAGAGCGAGCCTCTTCTCTCATACAATAAAAAAACAATATTTTCTAACTAACTCCTTGACAAGTCAAATCAATAATATAATAATGGAGTAGTTAGGTCTCTCAATCCATGGTTGACCATGTCATAACATGTGGACAAAAGGCTCTCCAAGACAACTCACCCCATCTAAAAATAGAGATTAGTATGCACCAAAGAATGCTCATGAGGGGGTGTATCACCAAAAATAGGCATCAAACCAAGTAAAATGCCAACTGTCCACATGGAATGCACCCTACAAGAATGCATGCATGCAAGATATAATAAAATAATTCTCCACATAGGAGGATGTGTTCCAAGGTCCACCTAGGAGAACTCACTAAGTGCACCCTCCAAGATGCATGAGATAAATAAACATATAATAATCCTCCAAGTTGAATGCTCCATAACAACTTCCTTCAAAAATAACAAGAAGTCAACAAGATGCATGCAATCAATCCACATGTGTGAATTCCAAGGCAACCAACTCTATGGATGAATGTGCAAGATGCCAAGTAGATGGAGTGCTCCATAATAAATGATGTGGTCAACTCCCCAAAATAGAAAATAGAATATCTCTCCACAAGTGCAACCTCCAAGACAATCACCAAAAATAGCGAGAAGAAACTTCCAAATGTGTGCCCTCTAAGAAAAATCTCAAAAAACAAAAAGGAGACCAAGCAAGGGCATGCAAAAACCATTGGTGTGGCCCTCCAAGTATGCCACGTGCCTCACAATAAATGTCGTCCATAACTACTTCAACTAAAATAATATATGTGCCAAGTCAAAGAGGCGAGGGTGCTGTCCAAGAAGGTCAAAAGATGCCAAGTGTAGCTGAAATATCCATGCAATAAAAGATGAGAGAGCAGCTAGGAGAGGTGGACCCTAGAAAACTGTGCCACATAACTACCTCAATCACCCAACAAATAATATAATGTTCTCCACGTGAAGTGTTCCCTAGGAGAATGTGCCAAGGGTGGTTAGACCTCATTAATAAAATACTCCATATGCAATGTCATAAAGATGTCCAACCAACCCAAGAGAATGCGCCCTAGAGAAGTATGCCGACCTCTCCAAGAAACAAATAAAATAATGCATTCCTTGAAAATTGTGCCCGAGAAGGGGGGCACACTACTAGAAAGCCTCAACCAACTCCAACTTATCCTTTCAAGTGTGAAAAAGAAGCCAATGAAGTAAGGTGCCCAAGCTATTAACCTTAATTTGTATGAATAGTTTAATTTAACTATTGAACGGTTGAATCAATGTCAAAATGTGTCTACAAAGGGTAATGCTCAAACATAACCATAGTCCCCTTTCAAACAATCACCAATAGATTAAATCACCATGAACATGTGTGCCAATGAGGGGTGCACTCTAATAAAATGTTGTACCATGTAAATAAAAGATGTTCTCCCTAGCAAAACTCCACCATGATAACAACAAAACTTAAAAGCCCAACCTAAGGTGTACTGCCACCAAGAGATCACCATCAAATAATTTGTAGTACCCCCCCTTCTAACTCAAACTTAGGAAATAATACATCAATGAGGGCACTAACGTCATCAAACACATTCCCCCGTAGGTGATGTCTAGCAAATGTTACGTTATTGAGTTATATCACCTAGGACAATCCCACAAAGGCAACATGAATCATCCTACCATAACATCATCATAAGAGAAAGGGACATAACACAGTGCTAACTATCCAATCATCAAGTGTATCCCCCATCACACATCCAACACATGAGGACGATGTAGAACACCCCATCCTAGTGACACCAACATCATACATCAACACACTAAGTCACTAGGAAACATCAACAACATAATGAAACATCTACCTGCTACCACCATCATCTATCCCCTTGGGGGCTAGAACTATCATCCATATCCAAGATAAGCATATATAACATACCATAATGAGATAGCATGTTCCACAAACATCAAATATGCAACGAAGGGGTGATCAACAAGGCAATCACATGCGAGAAGACCACCAAATTAGCAAGCATAATCATTCAACCAAGGAGAGGTGAGACTCCCCGAACCAAAGACCTCCATCAAATGAATTGATGCCATGAAGAGAAGGGGCTTGATGAAAATGTATCCTCCTAAGCCTGTCCAATGCTCAAAGAGTACCCGCAACAAATCTCCATCAATGTGATGAAAATTACAATGTGAAACCTCATACAATATGAGGTGTAACAATAGGCACCAACTTGGGAACATGCACTCTTCTTGGGAGTGCATGAGAATGCCATGAATCTTTGGTCCAATGTCAAGAAGAAAGAAGAGGCAAGACCATGTGGCGGCATGGATACATATCAACATCCACAAACGCCACATAATTATTCTTTTTGTTTTCTTATATGTCACAAAGAGTTCAAAATTTGGCTACAACAATGCCAAAAAGATTCATGAAAGTAAACTAATGCTTACACGTGTTGAGCTTGTTCATGCTACGCTACTCTAACCTAGGATGAAACAAAGGGCTAAGTGAAGTCAAATAGTCAATGCAACCATCCAAATATTTCTTCAATGCCATGGATCTTACCCTTGTGTTTGGTAATGATCCAAAACAAAGCTATATCAAAGGTTGCTTAAAAATATGCTAGAATTTTCTTTACAACATGGTTGCAAAATAAAATTACATCACAAATATGGCAGCCAATACAAAAATATGAATAGTAATAGCATGTTCTAGCACATGCTAATTTGATCCCATGTTGAAGAGGCCTGAAATATGAATATGGAAAATCATCATCAACCTCCAAATAATCAAATATGGGACTCTTAAAAGGAAAATATGCAATAAAAACATCATCAACACCCTCGAACAAAGAGGATGTGGGCTGCTCCAACAAGAAAATGTCTTCAATTAAGCAGAAGGATGACGTAGGAAATGAAATTTCACATTTGGAAATAAATTTCTGCATACTATTTGATGACTGGAAATGACTGTCATAAAATCTCCACTCAATATCTGGTTGCCCCACACAATTCCAGCCCTAAAAGCATGATTTTCAACTGAAAAATCACAAGTAAAATCACACATATCTGAAGAAGTAGATGGATGGAACTTTCCAACACTTTCATACTCACAAAACCACCCCAAAATCTGAAAAATTCAGCTTTTTCCGTCATAAAAGAAGGCTGAAAATTTCTTCAAGATATGACAATTTGAAAAGCATGCTGCCCTTGTTGAAATATAACAAGGGATGTCCTCATTCATGTTTTTGTGTTTTGTCATGGGGAGGAAATAAAGTCATAATTCCTAGACATGTTTTATTTGTAAAGTGACTTTTTAAATAAAGTGCTTTTATAAAGTGAATGTACTTTATAACTTAAAGTGTTTTTAAGTTGTGGGACCCAAAAAGTATTTAATGAGCATTTATTACTTATTTTGTAATTAATGAGGAGCATTAAATATGAGCCCTCATATTAGACTTATGATAGCCATTAGATTGAGTTGGTTATGTAAGTTAGGGTTTCTTGGGAAAAGAGAAAAGTACATATACATGCTTAGGGATGTGAGAAAGACACACCGGAGAAGACGAGAGGAGAAGTTGAGAGATTGCTCGAGAGAGGAAAGTGAACATCAAGAAGGGCACGATTCCCAAGAGAGCTAGGGCACAAATCCCAAGGTGGTTTTTTTTTTCTGTTTTGATTTGCAGCAGTGTTATTTGCTGGGATAGGCCGTACTGTACGGATCCGTACAAGCCGTACAACAACATTCTTGAGGCACGAAAACCGAGGCAAGCTTGGACATGGTTTTCGAGGCATCCTTGAAGAATTTTCTGAAGGACGGCCGTACAGAAGAGAAGGTACAACAGCCTGTTGTGGCACGAATTTCAAGGTGTCGAATTTCAGCAAATCCGTACAGCTGTACGGACTGTGGCACGGTTTTCAAGACAGATTTGTGGGGGACAGTTTTGTGCTGTAAGAGGTATTACTCTTGGCTGAAAAAGTGTTATTGATGCTGTTCCGAACTTTCCTGAAGCAAAATAATAAGATTTCTCTCTCTCGTTGGGTTTCCCCACATTGGGGTTTTCCCTGGCAGTTGCCTAAATTTCTGTGAGTTATGGGTTGCTGTCCATTGTGCATTTCCGCTGCATATTTTGCTTAACAATGTGTATTTCTGCTTATAGAAATTTCTGAATGTGGGTATGCATTTCTCAAATTTAAGAAGACAATTATCTTTAGGTTGCTAAGTGTTTGACGAAATGTGTGAATGAAATATTTCTGATTTTGTCATTAAAAAATCAACAGCCCTGAACAAAAATCAGCTTTCAAAAGCTAGTTTTTAGTTGAAAATGTATGAATGAAAAGATGGAAAGTTGAGGACATAAATGGCTGAAATAAATCTGCAAAGTTGTGTTAAAAAATATGCCCCACATGTTCCAAAAAGCTTGCAATATCCATTGTTACATATGGTTGGAAAATATTACTCAAATTTTCTGGAAACATTTCCAGCCTATGTGGCTGCCCATGATGCACAAAATCTGCAATAGAATCTTCAATTACCTGATGCATATTATTCATAGACATTTCTCGACAATATTTTTCTTTAGCATATTCAACGGTCAACCATAAACATCCATGCTTCGCTTTGAGAGTTCTGAGGGAGATGGTGACAGGAGTTCCAGATTTCAGTTTAGAGCACCACGAGTTGTGCAAGGGGTGTGCTTTGGGAAAGTACACCAAGACTGCTTTTTCGAGAAGTGACAGTAGAGCAGCAGGGATACTTGATCTTATACATTCAGATGTATGTGGCCCGATGTCTTCGACATCGTTGACTGGTTCCCTATACTATGTTGTATTCATTGATGACTTCTCTCGGAAGTCATGGATTTTCTTCATGAAGACCAAAAGACAGGTCTTCAGTCGGTTCCAAGAGTTCAAAGCTCTTGTGGAGAACCAGACAGGGAAGAAAATCAGAGTCTTGAGATCGGACAATGGGGGTGAGTATACCTCCAAGGAGTTCATGGACTTCTGTGCAGGAGAGGGCATCAGGAGGGAGTTCACTGTTCTTGACAACCCGCAGAAGAATGGGGTTGTAGAGAGGAAGAACAGGGCCATTGTTGGGGCTGCGAGAGCCATGCTACATGATCAGGGCCTGCCACTATTTCTATGGGCTGAGGCATGCTACACTGCAATTTATCTGCAGAATAGGAGTTCCCACAAGGCTGTGGGGAGCATGACTCCTGAGGAGGCTTTCTCTGGGAAGAAGCCTGATGTAGGGCACCTTCGTATTTTTGGGTGCATCACATTTTCATATGTCCCTTCTGAGAAGAGGACAAAGCTGGAGCCCACGACAGAGAGAGGGATCTTTGTTGGGTGCAGTGAGACTTCAAAGGCTTTCCGTATATACCTTCCTTCCTTGAGGAAGACTGTCTTGAGGAGGGATGTCAGATTTGAGGAGGATGGAGCCTTTAGGAAGTCTAGAGGGACAGAGAAGGGTGAGCAGTCTTCACCACAGATTCAGGTGAGTCCGCAGCAGACTACAGGGACATAGAGTTCGGGGCCACCAGTTTCGGGGACGACAGGTTCACAGGTGACAGGGCCACAGGATTCAGGTTCACAGGCTACTGGTCCACAGGTTTCATGCTCAGGTACTTCAGAGTCTACTTCAGGATCATTGTCTTCAGGAGATGGGGTTGAGCAGGGAGAGTCTCCTCCACAGGACACTACTTCAGAGAGGAGGAAGCCCAAGTGGATTCATGACACTTTGAGGGAGGCACAAGGTTCAATGGGGAATCCCAGACAGGCAGTGAGGGAGAGTAAACCTCCCGAGAGGTTTTGCAGCTACATCGCGATGGTGAGCAGTATTCGAGAGTCCGAGCCTTCCACTTTTGAGGAGGCCACTGGTAGACAGGTATGGAGAGATGCCATGATGGAAGAGTACAATTCCATCATGAAGAACGATGTCTGGGAAGTTGTTCCTAGACCTGAGGGGAAGTCAGTGGTGATTTCCAGGTGGCTCTATAAACTAAAGCATGTTGCAAATGGCAGCATTGAGAAGTACAAAGCTCGCTTTGTGGCTCGAGGGTTTTCACAGGTTGAGGGAGTCGACTATGATGAGACCTTTGCGTCGGTTGCTAGATACACTTCGATCAGGGCAATGATCTCCATTGCAGCAGAGATGGGTTGGAAGATCCACCGGATGGATGTGAAGACCGCATTTTTGAATGGTCTTATTGAGGAGGAGGTGTATATTGAGCAACCATTGGGCTTTGAGGTGCATGGGAGAGAGTCTCATGTGTGTAGACTGAAGAAGGCATTGTATGGGCTGAAACAAGCTCCCA
>ML776650.1:548696-560012 GCA_009831015.1 Picea engelmannii | reverse complement strand
TCCTTTGTCATGGCCTTAGCAAAAATGTACCCTTCACTCAAACCAAAATCATTGATTAGGCATGTTAAGCTTTTTCTACCATATTTTGAGGTTAGGATTAGGTAGTTTCATCAAAATTGGGTGGTGTCGACTGATGTCCCTAGAGGATTGAGGTAGAAGCAAAGGCTAGACAAGAGGCAAATGGATGAAGGATGATACTAATGACGTGGATCCCAATATAAGTGATGGTGAAACATTGCTTGTCATTTAAGTGTTCTTGCTTGTTTATTCGTAATGCTTTCTTTCAAAGTTTCAATATAATCATTAATATACTATGGATAGCATTTCAAGCTTCATAATAATGTAGTATTCATCTACAAGCACAAATGTGCATGTTTTCATATATTCTACAACAAATTTGTCTTTCTGCATGTTTTTGTTGAATATAAACGCAATACGCTCCGCTCTCGAGGATTTGTGGAAAATGACTCTCTCGACACTCCCGCTCCCTAAAATGCTCCCGCTTTGTGCAACACTGCTTTATATTGTTCATTAGAAGGATAAGCATACCCTTCAGTTACAAGGTCACACAAATATTTAGTGATAAATATGGGTTGCATTCTTTTGCTCCAATAAAATTAATTTGTGCTAGTGAACTCGAGTAACATTGTGAGTGCTTCAGTATCTTTCTTTACAAGCTTCTTTGAAGATTGTTTTTCATAATCATCGAATGCTTTATATTGTTCATCAGAAGGATAATAATACCCTTCAGTTACAAGGTCCCATAAATCTTTACTAACAAATATGGGTTACATTCTTTTGCTTCAGTAAAAGTGATTTGTGCCAGTGAACTCAAGTAACAGAATGCTACTTCTTGCCACTGCTCCCACTTCAACCAAGGATGAAAACACTATACTCGACCACCACCAAATATATATTTTTATTAATATTGAAACAAAGAGGGATGTGTCACAATGCAATTACAAAAAAATCTCCTTCGAATAATGGATAAACCCTTTTACAAACTTTGAAATTCTTTCCTAACCTTTTAATCTCTTGAAAATTAATCTGGTGACCATACAACTTTTAAAGATCTAAATACTCCAATCATCCATATTCCAAACCAAAATTCACAAACCAGACTCCATGCTTGCGCTATTAATTTAATTTTGATGCACTTTTTTATAAAGTAAGTGATTCAATGTTTTGTTTCAAATGTCGGATACATAAAAGTAAAACATACCTTCTTAAAGCTACACTTAGATTCACAAGAGCATGTTTATCAGAACAGTTTGCTGATGTGAAAGATAAAAAAGAACATTGACAGGTTGCTGACTGATCGATTGGCTTGGAATCAAATTCACAGAAAAAGGCTGCCTCTATCACTTGTTCCACACAACACTAAAAACCTTGCCAAGGATGGACACTCTCATCTCAAATTATTATCTTCGCGTGTCTCCACACTGTTTCTCGAATCACTTATCTGTCTCATGTGGTCTGCGACAGCAGTCTCACGAATATAAGAGAATCATTTTATTGGTTAATCTGTTCAGCTACTCCAACAAGCTCTCTGTCTCAGCTTCACACATTGCAGAAACTCGCTATATTATTGTTGGTTTGAATGCCAATGACCATGAATTGAGCAATGCTCTCTGTGCTATACAAATCTGACCTCAAAGTTGCAGGCAAGAAACAGAGAAGATTATGCACCTTTCTAATGTTCTTCATTTGCTGGGATGGAACTGAACTGACCTTTGTTTGCAGGGGTGTAGTTTAACTAGTTCTATCTGTGGGTGTGTTGCTTAAATGGCTTGTATTTGTACAGCACAAAACACAAAAGACAAGACACAGACCAAAAGATTCAGAACGCTGATAATATTTAGTGGCAGCCTCTGGATAAGTGAGCATGCAATGAACTTCCTTTTGTGTACTCTTCTCACAATGCCAATTCCTCACTGTCTCTCATGCACCATTGCAGAGGACTGACACAACCTAGATCTGATACCAAATGAAGGGTTTAATCCCCGACTATAATGGAGCAAGACAGTAATATATCAATGATGCACACTCAGCTCCATCTTATTCAGTATCAAAGACACATTTATACAAGAATGAGAGATATCTCGTGAAACAACCAGTGCCTAAAATCATTCAACAAACCCTTAAAATCACTCAACAATAATTATCTCAATCTCAAGTTATCTCTTCAAGATATGAGCACACTAACAAGTTAAACAAATCTTCTAATTAAATTAAGAACAATACAAATGAAGCATTAACCCAACAACTCCATCCGCTTGACCACAACAGTTTATCTTCTCCTTTTCTTGGCTCGACATCATTGCCACATCGTCATTTCTTTGACTTACTGCACCCGACCTTTCATCTCCCTCTGCGTGCACTGCACCTTCTGTTTCTTCTGAAAGCCATCATTCACCTTGTGCCTCCAAACTTGCCTCTCATTCCACAAGCTCATTTCATCAACTGTCCTCTGTGCTGCTTCAAATGGGCATACATCTAGATGCTCTCATGTCAAAACCGTAGTAGATACTTAAATGATCTCATCAAATTACTCTTGTTTCCGTATTACAAATGGGGTTTTAGTATTTTAATTATGGGCACTGTGCACTTGATTAAAATTGTTTTCATTTGTGTGTATTTTATGGACTACTTTTTAGAGATCCAATCATGCGATAACCATGCTACAATGGAGGCAGTATATAAGTTTTATGTGTTCTGTTCTCATATCCGTGCAAACTGCATTGAAGGAATCATCCTATATTTGAAGCAGTACTGGGAGTAAAATGTATATTAATTGTTTAAGTTGTATGTGTGCCAAGTTTTCCTTTTTATTGGTTTGTTCTTTTGGTTCTGTTATTTTTTTTCTGCCCACCCCCCTTTAAAAAGGTTCTTCCTCCGTTTCTTGTTGGCTCATGTATGTTGGAACTTGATACAGGGAGCTGCTTTCAGACTGTTATTTTATGGGTACTTTTCTTGTGCAAATATAAAACTTTAAGTACATAGGAAATTCTGGCCATGGGAACTTCATGTATGAACCCCAAAGTTAAATTTAGTAATTACTTATATTAAAATGCTTCAGCCTATTGTGCAAGTTGCTAAAGTGCTATTTTTCATTTGGTCTGCTTTGTGCACCTGAGAGTGCTTATCCTCCAAACAGTAATACGAGACAGAGGCCAAAAGTTGTACTGTTTGTTCACTAACATAGTTAAATAATCCAAAACACTACTAACCAAATCTAATAATTGATCCATGAGTATGAACGTGGAAGTAGATGCAGAAGATGTGAAGAAATGAGAAGCATAATATAGGGCGCAAGAGCAAAGCCTGTGGGTCTCTCTGCAATGACACATGATTCTAACTACATGTTTATGTACTGCAGCCTTAACCTATTAAAGACATGGACCTGGAGCATTTTTCCTGGACCTTAGATTTTGTTATTAATGATTATCTGAACTGATGATATATTCTCACTGTTAAATATGAAGAATTCTGTGTGTTGTGTAAGAGCATAAGGTTGATTTACTGGCATAAATAGAAATTGAGATGTAAACCTTTTTGTGTTATGTTCTGTTTAGTTTTAAAGTATATGATACAAGGCATTCTCGATGTTCTGGCACTTAACATGTCTGCACTGGTCTTTCAGAGTTACATGAAGAACTTTGTAGACAAAGATGGGAAACTTTGGCAAGGTGGAGCTGGTCGTAACCCACCTCCCGATGCTCCTCACCTTGTCGGTACCTCGCCTGAGATAGAAAGTCTCCGACCAAAATCCCCACCACAAAAGAACCAACAGCAGCAGCAGGCAAATTCTGTTTCGCAACCTGCTGCAAATTCTACAAATAAAAAAACATCGGCCAGCTCTCCAGGCCCCCCTCAAAATTCTCAAGCATCAACCACTGCAACACCTGTTACTGGATCAGCTCAAGAAATTCAAGCTTCCAATACCTCGACAACATTACCTGCATTGCCTGTTTCGGAAATTGCTAGGAGTGGAGGTTCTGCTCCAGTAATTGAACAGAGGCCAATTCCCATGCTTCCAAGCACCTCCAGAACATCAGGTATAGGATCAAGGGTTGGTTTAGAGGTTGAAGGTGGCATGGAGGACGAAAAGTTTTTGGATGCAGGGACACCTAGTACGATGGACTTGCAAAAATAAAATGAGTTCTCATTTGTGAGTGAGATGTGGATAATTTATGCAATAGGTACTCCATGGAGATGTGGTTTATAAATGCCATCTTAATATCTGTACGTAATACTTTCAAAATGTCAAGGCAAGATGGAAAGCTACCCATCTGTTGTGAAGTCAGAATGTTGGGCTCTGAAAGTAAGAAACTTTTTGATTGGTTTTAATTGAATGAGGGAATTTGCCTGGTTTCCCTTTTCCTTCCAATGCCTGCTATTGAATGCCTGTACTAAGATTCAGTCTCTTTATTTGCAGATTCTTCAGTTTTCCAGCAAGTGTAATTGTTTCAATTTGTTTTATGTACATACTGTTTATTGATGTAAATATGGAACGTAATAACTCAATTCAGTCTTCAATTCCCTTCAGCTCTCCTGCTGTACTATCCCAGTGCATGTGACACAAATTTTCAGTCATTTAATGAGTTGCATTACTTTAATTCTTAATGTCTCTAATATTTAATATTTGATTGCTTAATCCACCATCGCAGTTTTATTTTTGCATTTTGTTGCTGTGTTTATTTCACATTGATATTGTATGCCAAAATATCTGGTGGTTCTTGCTTTTCACATTCTCATAACTCCTATAAGGTAGTCTTTTTAATCAGTATTTTTAACCTTTCTTGATATGTTTTCTATTACAGGTACTCAGATTTGTCTTTTATTTTCTCCCATTCTCTTGCTGATCATTGTAATTTTACAAATTCTACAAGTGAAATGGATTCAAAACTAACCCTGTACATGATCTGAAGAGTCTTGGCTTTTAGCACCTTGTTACTAGAATTTGTTAATAATATACGTGGATCAGAAATGTGAAAGCTTTGGCGTTATTTCCTCACCAACTTAAAATGCCAGATGATCCTCATTATAATTCTTTTTAGCAAGTCTTTGGCACTTTCACTATGTACAGGAATAAAAACAAAATTCGGGGAAATGGTATTGACATTGAATTGGCTCACATCTAACTGCTTGCTTTAGTAGCAGTGGCTTTTGTGATGCAATTATATTGATGTTTAACAAAAAGACAAAAGCAATGTTTCTGCTAGTATTTTACATTAATACAAGTGGCACTGTTCCACGGTTATAATGGAGATGCTAGCCATATATGCTCTATTTCCATATCTTGAGCTTTCAATTATTCAAGGCTTTTGAAGCACAAAATAGTAAACTATGCTAGGCGGAGTCATTATTTGATATCCGTTACAGTAAGAGTGATGTTACTGCAACATTTAAAAAATCATAAACTGAAAAAGTGCTTACAGGCACCAGAAATACATTTCAGTTACGAGCTAATCATTACCAGAGTTCTGTCATTCTTTTCGCCAGTGTACAAAATCTTGAGAATTGGGTTTGATTCAACATGAGCTTTTGGAGGTTTTCAATTTTGCCTCTGCATTAATGCATTTTTTCAGTTACAAGCTAATCATTACCAGAGTTGTCTTTCGTTTTGCCAGTGTACAAAATCTTGAGAGTTAGGGTTTGTTGCCGTCCTTATACACATTTGCAAACGTGAGCTAAGTCCTGCTCACTTAGTGTGTCCTTGGAGACACAATGCCTAGGTTCAAAGCCCACGATGTCACTTTGACTTGAACCTCTTCCGTCTAGGCTCACTCCTAGGGAAGCCAAAGGGGGTAGACCCTAGTTACTAGATGAGATTAACGTTATGTTATAGGAGTTGGTTTTAGTTAGTTACAAGGTTGGAGGAAAGATCTAGCCTATGATGCAAAGACAACAATGCAATGTGCAATAATTAAAAATGACAAACAAACCTTTTTTAGGACAACTAAGACTAGTGCCTAAGATTTGGCAAGGGGTCAACTAAAGTTTGAGGGGTTTAGATTGCCCAAGAGTTACAACAGAGTACAAATATTACAATTAGATTAGATACAAACTAGATACAAAATTACAATAGAGAATATCTAAAGGTTACAACAAAGTTATAATAAACAAAAGATACAAAGATACTAACTGAAAATGCTTGTATGTGCAGAAATTTAAAGATGCTCAAGTGGATACATTCATCAACACAACAAACCTAGCATGCTCAACAATAGAGTGTCTCCCAAAGGGATGCACTACTCTGTGTGATTGCTTTAAATGACAAACAAGGTAACTCAAGATCCATCAAGATAGTGCCTCCAAAGGATGCATAACTTCTTGAGGGACCATACCAAAGATATGAACACCAATTAAATGAAAAAACAATGCTTAAAAGAGAAAGTGTCCCAAAGCACAACCAGGACTACTTAACGATTAATTCACAACACATAAGATTAGCTTGCATGAAATGTAAATGAAAATGAAGTGCTTGCAAGATAAGTTAAATGCCAACCATAAAATATATACCAAGTTAATGCCCAAAGTTAAAGAGTGGATTGAGGAGTTGATTAAGTTGTTAAGTTAAGAGTGGCTCCTAGCTAAGTGTCAACCCAATACTCCCCCCGTTTGTACCAAGTAACTACTGGGTGCTCAGGAAGTATGGCAACAAGGCCTATCCTAGCTCCACAAGTCAGCCCAAGGGAAAATAGTACTCCCTGAAAGGATGCTGAGCGCCACAAAACCGTCCCCGACCTATCACATTTCGTTGCTTTCTCTATTCCTCGTTTAAATGGTAAAGTTGGGTCAGTAGATGTGCCCTATTAAGTCTAGTTGATTATTATGCCTATGGACTAAGTTAATTTTAGTGTGTAGGTGTGTAAAAGTGACATTTGCTTGCCCAAAAAGTGTGAAAAAGTGTCAAAACCGAAATATTAAACTTGCAAGAAATGAAGTTTCAAACCATAAGATTATTGCTTGAAAGTGTTAGCACTCTGTAATTCCCAGAGGTTGTTAATGACATAAGAAATTGAGAATGTTGGATCTATTAGAATAAAATGTGGTGGAACGATAGAACAGGTGAGAGATTCAACCAAACAAAGAAGCAATTAAGAATTTCTTTACTTGATATCAGACAAATAACATGTAGATCGCTAAAGGTCATAAACAGAGTGACGATTTTTTTTTTGTTCATTAACTTCCTTTAAGCGATTAGAAACATAAAACAAAATGATTACAGAGTAAGATAAACATCACCACCATCCAAACACAAGAATCCTGTGAATAACCTTTTTATTACTGGTCAATCTTCTCAAAAAGATTAAAAGATAGCTCATTGGGCACAAAAATCAACCCTCAATACTTCAAAGTAAGAAGTATTTATACAACAATTACATACGATCCTGTCATTAATGACTAGGATATGGTGGAGTAAAAATCTAACTAACTAGATTACAAATTACAAAATAATAGGACTGCTGATGATCTGTTCGAATCCTTGGTGCTGATTCCGGGGAAAGTAGTTGGTGAATCATCATTTTGACTTGACTGTTCTTCATGCTGACTTGAACATCCACATCATCTCTACTCGAGTAAAGCACATAGGTCTTCCCATCTCTTTTGACTAGGGATGGAAACCTTGAGTAACCTTCTGTATGTTTCGTCCATCTCAGTGTAATTGGCAAATGTAGGCTTTGTGATGAAGATGTATTTTATCTCATGCTGGATGCTCAAGTCCAACTGTAGAGTTTTCAAGAAAGCCTTGCCAATAATGCTACCTTGTATGCCTGCGAATTTAGAACCATCTTTTGCTACTGCTAGGATCTTCTGTTTGTAGTCAGACAAGGTGATGAGCTTATCATTGATCACTAATAAACCTGGAAGTCCCTTCTTGTGCAGTGAGTCGACCTTGCTGAAAAATCTCTGCACTCCAATGTCTATTGTCTGGGCTTTCTCCTCCAATTGCAGCATCAACCCTTTCTTGGTCAAAACCTTCTTGACCTCAAGGATTGTCTCTGCCCTGTCTTCAATTTCCAATGCCTCCAGCTCTTCTTTGGTCTTGGAGTTCAAGAACCTGATGATTTCAGTGGCCTCTGTAGGCCTCTCTCCCAATTCTTCCCTTATCTTGTCAATGGCTTGTCTGGCTCTCTGTACCAGTGCATGCTGCTCGATTACAATTTGTACGAGTGGCCAAATCTCAGTCATTGACTTGTTGATGTCCATCCATATATTTTCTTTGGCTTCTGACAATGTCTTGGCCATGGCAGTTTCTTTCTGCAGCTTCTGCAATTCTTAAGTGAGTCTTTGTGATTTGTGCATCTCTGTGTTGTAGCTGGACTGAAACATGGATTTCAGCTTCTGGAGGTTATTAATCTCTTCTTGCAATCTTCTGATTTCCTCTCCTTGCAGGGTCATGTACTCCATTGACTTTGCTAATTTCTTAGATGCATCTGGAACTGCCACTGGAATGGCTGTTGAAATTTCTGCTGTTGTGGCTGATGTTGTTGTTGCTGTACTAATTCCCGTGAGAGGAACTGGATCCAGTGGGATGACAGTTATTGGCACATTCTGTTCCTTTTCTTTGACTAACTTATCCATCTCGACCTCCATCTCCTTGATTTGTGCATTCTGCTGCATTATTAGTTTCATCATCTCCTCCTTGTGGCCTTCATTCTTAACCATTTCCTTTGCTTGTGAATCTTCAGTGGCTGGGAGATTCAGTTGTTTCCTCAGAGATGCTATATCATCATTTTTCTTCTTTAGCAATTCCTCGACTGCTTTAACATTGGATGGATCATAGCTAATTTTCAGTACCAGCTCCTCTAGGGATTTGATCTTGTTATCCTTGGCTAGAGAAGATATCTTTTCTAGCTTCAACTGAGACTAGACATTGTTTAAAGATCCCTGCAATTTTGGAGCAGTCATTGAAGTGTTTGCTAGGGTGGAGAAAATCATCTCACCAGTTTGCCTGTGCATATCCATTTGATCAGCTGGGTGCACCTCTTTTACATCAAATTTAAATGTTGCCCTCTTGTAATTAGAAATTGCTTTGGGATGAGGAACCTGTGCCTGCAAGAACGCCATGCACATTCTCCCATTCTCAGTTTCGAATGTAGATAGTAACCCGTGCTGTGCTGTAGATGTCTACTTCCAAAACTGTGCATAGGTGTTGTTAGTCAACAACTCATTCTTCTTTCTGATCAGGTTGTACTTCTCAAAGATATTAAGTCCTGCAGGATCCTGTGAGGACTTAGCCGACAATGTGATGTCTATTTGCTTCTTAGATGAGGAAGTGGACATTGTATGTTGGTTGCCTGAGAAGACTGATGAATGAGGTCCCTCCATAACTATGGTGGATTGTGTTTTTTCTTCTCTAGACCTATCAGGTGTATGGCTGCTAGTCTTGGTCCTCTTCCTGTAGACTTGGAAGTCTTTTGCTGAAACTTCTGTGACTAAAGGAGAGACTTCTTTCCTGGCTCTCTTCTCTGCTTGTACCTGTGGAGTGTTAGTATGTGAAATGTTGGCAGGTGAAGGCTACTGTTCTGTATCTATCAAAGTATTTTCCCGACACTCTGTCCCATTCATGAACTTTTCAATTTCAGGCTTAGGCACATGAGCATAAGGAGAGATCTTGTTCTTAAGCCTGGTTTCTGCTATAACGCCACATGGGTCATAATGCCATGGGAAGCTTAGGCTGAAATTCATTGCCTTTAACATATTATTGGCTTCTTCCCCTACAGTTCCGCTGTTGCATATGAATGAACCTATCTGGCCTTTGATCCTGAGTTGCTTCTTTTTCTTGAATGCCACAAAGTGAATATCATCAGAGTTGATCACATGTCTGATGTATTCCAAGGAAAATATTTTGATAGGCAGGTACTTAGGCATCTTGTAAGGAGGTAGCTCACACCCATAGACCCTGATTTCTGTATGGTCCTAATAAAGGTACCAATCCCATGTTTTGGCTAAGTTTGACAGGGGCAGAATCCTCTGGACTTTCTCGTTTATTCTTGGTTCTGTTCTATTGCTGAGCATGCATACAAATGGATGGTAAAATTGGTCAATGAACTGTTTGAAGTTAAACTCAGATGAATTCTTCCTCACTATTGATGTCCAAGAGGTCACAGGTTGAGGATTACCATCTTGATCCAACTTCTGGAGGGAGAAGGAGAATTTGTCTGCTTGGAAGAAAAGGAACATGTACATTATTATTGAAGAATACCTGAACATACCTTCCGTGGAAAACTTGAAGAGCTATTCATGGATGTTGTCAGCCAGAAACTAGCTGTAGTCAAACTATGTAGTAGCCTTTTCTTCAATGGAGAAAATGGATAGAAAATCTAGAATGGGTTTATCTACCCATTCATCAGAATAGTATCCTAGCAAGCAACAAAGGGAGGAAATGATCTGGTTGCCTTTCACTCAGAAGATGGAAGAATGATACGGGGGATTCTTTTTAGGCCACTGTGCGTTTTCAGGTAGGAAGAGCTCTCTGCGGGAAAGACAGTTTCTGGTAGAGCTGGGTCAAGATTTCAATGGAGAAGGGGGAGGCAGACTCATTTATGGGTATATGTAGTATTTGGTTTATTGTTTCAGGGGTGATAGTGAACAAAGTTTCACCAAACGAAGACACAATGGCTCTTTGGACGGGAAGGTAGTGAGCTTGACACTTCAGGGCGAACTCGGGGAAATGGTATGTCTGGGGAAACAGGTACAGTGGGAGATTGGACTCCCAGAACCCGATCTCGTTGCTCTTGTCTAGGAATATATCTTTGAGCCAGAAGTGTAATTCGAAGAAGTCGAATTCACACTTCGTCTCTGAAATTAGATAATCTTTATCGGCCAAGGGTATGCGATCCAGGTCAACGAGAGGAGGAAGGAAAGGATTTTCTTATGTCTTAGTGGATTTAGATTTAGGCGCATAATCACACGGATATCTGAAATATAAAACAATGTTTTTTGATTGCCAGGTTTAATGGTGCCTGTCGGCGGTGAGCTTGATGGCAGTTAATATTGAAAACGAGAAACGGTGGTGTCGACTGCGTCTGGATCGATGAACAGTGCAGGAATGACGAAAGAACGAAGTTAAATGGTGTTTGGAGGTGTCCGTTATGGAGCAGATGATGAGTTGGATGGGTAACGGTCATGGCCGACGACATTGATTGGCCAACGAGCATATAGGTGTGACGTGGTGATATTTAAATGGCCAACGGGTGGATAGGATGTGACGTGCAACAAGTGAGTGGAGTGTGACGTGTAGGCAAGGTAGTGGAGTGTGGCGACAGAGTGCGGTGGTGGTATTGATGAGTGGTTTGGAAGTAT
>ML776650.1:533796-548558 GCA_009831015.1 Picea engelmannii | reverse complement strand
GGGGTCCGATATTCACTGTTGACCGTAGATTTGAGTGCGCTTTGATTGACCGCTGAGATTAATGCGCTCTTTAGCTACAAAGCGCCAAACTTGTCAAATCACTATAGAACTCGGGATAAAAGTATTTTGTGGGTTTTTGGCAGCTCCCCTTTCTTTATTTTGTCACCAAGGGGTAAAAAACACATCAAATTAACTCAAATCAAAGGCATTTAATCAACATTTTACACACTTTTATTGAAACAAAACATACTAACCTATCTCCTAATCTAAATTACCTAGCACATTAACCCAGATTAAACTGTTGGGTCAATTATTACTCTAACCTAAGATATTTGGCCAAGATTAGACTGTTTGGCCAAACTTATTTACTATCCTATCTAATTTGGCTAAGACTAGAGTGTTTAGCCAAATTTATTCACTATCCTATCTGTATAAATTCAAAGGGATTGATCATGGTTAGACAGTATGAATAAAACCAAATTATTCCACGGGGTTTTTATTTTTTCTCTTTTTCTCTTTTCATACCCTCTTTTGATTTTTTATATTTTATATTTTTCTTTTTCTTTTTCTTTTGTAAATTCAAAGGGATTGATCATGGTTAGACARTATGAATAAAACCAAATTATTCCACGGGGTTTTTATTTTTTCTCTTTTTCTCTTTTCATACCCTCTTTTGATTTTTTATATTTTATATTTTTCTTTCTTTTTCTTTTGTAAATCATTTGCAGAATAAAATATTATTTACAACACAATGCAAGTAGAAGAAGAGATTAGAATCACCAGGGGATCCTATGAAACATAGGGTTATAACATAAAGTATGAAAAAAAACTTAACAATAGCTTGTAATGAAAATGAAATGAGTTTCCTTAAACCATTATAACATGCCCATATTGCTTGCAAAGTTAAAAAGATGACTGCTTGAGATCTATAACTTGCAAAGTAAATGGAAACTTAAAGCATGGGATTACCTATGCCTCCATGGGCTTAAGCTAGCATTTAGTTGTGTGAGATCTACTTCTAGATGATTTTAATCCATTAAGCACAACACAATAGAAATAGATAACTAAGATAGCCATACTATAGTGAGGGTTGGCTTTGCCAACTTCACATCCAAGGTGTAAGCAACTAAAGAATGAAAGAACTTGAAATGAAAAACTAAAATACAAACCACTCACAATGGCACAAGGTGGAGGCAAGCCTTTCTATTTTGTGCCAAAGGGGGTTGGAAAATAAACAAACTAAACTAAAACAATCTAGCCATACAACCTTGTCCTAATGACAAGTGGGGCAAAGAACAAAACAATTGCAGAAAATTAAATGAACAACCTAGCCTTATGATTTTAGGGCTTGGCTTTGCCAAACACTCACCAAGATGTAGGCACTATTAGATTTACACTAACATAAAATACAAAGAGAAGGCAAACCACTTGGGGACCCCCTTTGGGCTTGCTAAAATGCTTAAAAAAGAGAGAGAAATGGTTGAGTGTTGTTATCCAATCAAAGAAGGGTTCCTTTGTGTGTTTTGTGACTGAAATGAACAACATTTACACTTGACCTGGTGAGAACCTACAAAAACCAGCAAGCTATTACTTGCTGAAAATGCTGCAAAACACACACGCAAGTTAAGAAAATTTCTATTTTTCAACAGAAATTTTCTGCATACAAATTTCAGAAAATAGTATTGATATATTGACTAGCAACCAAAATCTGAATATGAATATGACATAAAATGAAAAGGGAAATAACTAAGAAGTTTAATTGTGCTATGAAAGTAACTTCTAGCTTGAAGCTATCCCAACAAAGCCCTTAAGACAACCTACAACTATTGAAACACAATGTGAGATAAGATTAGATATGAGTTGCATAAACAAATAACATAAACTAGTTTATATCATTAGCTATTCAACAAATTTAGATCAACAACTACACTATTGCTAAACCTACCTAAGCAAACTAATTTGCTTAAAGAATCTACTCAATATTTCACAAAATACACAAAGGAACAAGGTCACCTCAAATGCATGGAAGCACCAAAACAAAATCTTTGTACTCCAAAATCCTCCAAAGCCTTTTTTATTATCAAATGAGGAGGTTGTAGCAACTAATTGCTCCAAGCTCCTCTCCAAAATAGAGCAAGATTGAATGAAAGCAAGATGGAAGATGAGAGAGGGATGAGGCAAGAAAATGGTAGCATAACAATACTCAAGAGATGGTGAGAAAATGAGGGTGAGAGGGCCTCCATTTATACTTGGAGAGGCAAAGTGACCCCTCTTGGATGAGATCCAAGTGTCAAACACCAAGCAAAGAAGAAGATCCCAAGGAGGGAGGCGCACCACTTAGGGTTTTGGCATGATTAGTGAGGTGGAATGAGTGGGAGGGTGTGGGACCATGCTAAAGGGTGATGTGGTAGGCTAAGAAGGGCGCACCTATGGAGAGATGGGCCCACACAACATTTAAAATGCAATTTCTAAAGTTTTTACATGAAGGGGGGCACAAATCCCCTAAGGGGGCGTGGGTGTTTGAGTGAGTTACTTGTCTAGGGGGTGAATAAAGGTTAGAAGGGGGTTAGGTTAGGTTAGGAATGGGTTTTCTCAACATCTCGCACCTTAACTTTACTCAATTTGCTCAAAATTACAAAAAATGACATTTTTGCTATGTCATGACTAGCAATTAAAATTGTTGTTTGGACTGACTAAGACTCCCTATGGAAAAACACCTAACAAAAGTTGTCAGAATGAGTTGGAACTTGGTCCAAGGGTGTAGGGGGTATCATTCCATTTATTTTGAGCACAAATACCCCTAACAAAATCCCAAGGACCTAGTTTTTACATTTGTTTTTATCAAAATTTAATTAAAATTAATTAATTAAATTACCTAACCTTAGACAATTTTAATTAATTAAAAAAAACCTATCTAGACTCGATGGAATTATGCAAATTTTTTTGATATGTATTACATGGTCATTTACATCATTCCTAAACACTAGCTACCAGAGAATGCCACCATTAGAACACCTTTCACCACTTTGGAGGAATTATTTGTGGGAGTGAAAAACTCAAGGGAAATTAATAAGGTTGGTTAGGCCAAATTAATAACTTGAGGAAAAAAAACACTTAGTGAAATGAACTCTCATAATGAAGAAATCCTAAGGTAACTGACCTAACTCTGATCCATGCGAACCTATTACATTATTATCCCACACAAGGGAGCGGAAATTCCGATTACAAAAATATGTGCTGGAGGCCAAAAATGCCGTGTAGAACCAAATAGTCTTTGACTTGGTAGCATCTGATGATGCATATATTCATGGTACATGGAGTTGAACCCTAGTTGAATAGGTGGTCAACAAGGTTGATTTAACAAGATCTTTTGGAGGTTTGCAATTTTGCCACTACATTCATTCATTTGAGATACGAAACTGCCCAAGTAACTAGACGTCTTTTTTTTGCTACATGCTTTGAATGTCAGTTATGTTGATATTATGGTAGTTGTGGGAGGTATTTACCTCCACGTGTAAAACTGACGAGAATAGAATATTTCGGGAAGCAAGAAGAAACCCTAAATAAATGGTTAAGAACCCTAGAAGACAAGTCGGCTCAAGAGAATGATTTGTATTAGGTTATTAGCCTCCAAGAGAAGAAGTGGGCTAAATGAAATGTTATATACTAAGTAATTAGCACCCAGAATGAGAAGTCGTCCCAGATAGTCTGGTAGAAACAATATAAATATAGGAGGCAAGTCTTCATTCTGGCCAGTATTCTCAGAACTGCAGAAGTACAATTGTGCGCACTGTAGTTGACCCGTTTGTGCGCAAGTCTTGGGAGGAGCTGCTGCCGTCAGTTCTGCATTCTGTATTTTCGGTCTCTCTCTGGGTTGGACTCTTTGATCAATCTTGGTTATTCTTTCTTGGTGCACTATCCTTGGAGAGAGGTGCACTATCTTGTTTGACTATCTAGCCTAGGGTTTGCTTCCATAATGACTCTCTGTCAAGGTTAAGGTGCTCGGGGGTGGATTCGAACTATGGTTGGGTGACAATATTTCTATATTTCCTATGGTTAAATGAGCACATCCATTACTTTCTAACAGGTTATGGGCCCACACTATCTTCAGACAGTCTAACCGTTGGAAGATAGATTGGGAGGATTTGCTTAGTTGCAGTTGCAGTTGCAATTGCATCCAATTTTTACTGCAACAACGAAACCCTAACCCTCTCGTTGAGGAACCTTAAGTGAAGAGATCGACCTAATTTCTAGATAGACTAATGCACCCTAGCCTAGCGCACCTCCTAGTACTCCCAGCAAGCTAAGACATCAAGTTTGAGTTTTTTGGTCAAAATAAAGGGTTGACCAAGTCAAAGCAGTTATGACTTACTCTATGAAGTCAGAAAACAAGTTAGAAGGGGCTTCTAACTTTAGAGCGTGGAAAACAAGGATTGACCTCATCCTTGCCAAGAATAAAGTGTTGGACATCGTGAAAGGAAAGATCATGGAACCACAATTCGAAGAAGGAAAAGAGAAGGAACCTCAGAACGTTGTAGTTATGGAGAAGTTCAAAGACAATGACATCAATGCCATGAGTATCATAGTGGACTTTATAAAAGACCACTTGATACCCTACATCTGCCATCTTGACTCATCTAAGAAGATGTACGATGCCCTAATGAACCTCTTCTCAGTTAGAAACATTGGACAAGTAATGAGTCTGAAGAATGAGCTCCGTGACATGAAAATGAATGATGATGACAACATAACATCATACTTTGTGAGAATATCTTAGTTAAGAGATCAACTACAAGCTATTGAAGAGATCATTTCAGAGAAGAAACTGGTAAATATAGTACTCAATGGTCTTCCTAAGACATGGGATGCATTTGTCGCAAGCATGAACACAAGGAAGGAGCATCCTACATTTGAAGAACTTTAGACTTGATGTGAACAAGAAGAATCAAGGTTAGTGCAAAAGAGAAACCCCAAAAGGAATACAATGATCAAGCCTTCACAACAAGGTTCAAGAATTTCAAGAGTAAAAGGAAGTTTGGCTCAAAGAAGAAGCCAAATCAAGAGAAAGATATGTCAAAAACACAATGCTTCAACTGTCGGAAATATGGTCACTACAAGAATCATTGTCCCGAGCTAAATAAAAGGAAGGAAACACACGAAGCATCAGTTGCCGAAGGAAGGAAACCTTCAAAGAAGACTAAGCATGATGAAGCATACTTCTTCTTCTAAGACAAGGTAACAATACTCTTCATAGTTCTTGTACATACAATGTTTTCAGTACATATCTTGCATATCTATTTCTTAGAAGATAATATGTTCAAAACTGAACTATACCTATGGAAGAAAAACAAGATAAGGATTGCTATCACAATGACTACAAGTTAGACAATACAGATGAAATGATGAAGTACATCAACAAACACTGGTAACAATTCATGTGGAAGTTATTACATAAGTAACAACTGCAAGATAAGCCGAAATCAGAATCAATCTTGAAGAAACCTAGAAGAAGTAAAGACAGAAAGAAGTCAACAATCAAGAGGAAATTGGAAGAAGACTTGTGACACTTTGCAGAAGGCAATAAGGATGCATACGAAAGCATGGAATCTGTTAGATGGAGGGAGCTGATTATATATTTCCAAAATAAGAGCATGCATTCATACATGAAGCAAGGATTAGGAGGAAGATAATCCTAAATTATATGATCCATTGAAGATGATGAAGTATCTATCCATGGTAGAAACCATGAAAAGCATCACGTGTTCAGAAAAAGGCTTCCTCAAAAAGAAGCCTTAAAGTATCCCTGGTTGTCCATCCACATCCATGATCCTATGATGAAAGAAATAAGTTGGAATATTCAGGGCATGGAATCTATAGAAAACTCCATGGACAGAAGAGATAAAGAAAAACATGAGGAAGAACATGAAGATTACAAGAGAGAAAGAAAAGCCAGATAAACCAGTTATTATATCGAGAATCACAAGATTACCAGCCTGATATGAACTCACTAAAAGCAATCAAGCAGAGGAAATGAAATTTGTGATGAAGAACAATGTATGGAAGACTTATGAATGTAAGCATTGTGAGATCTAGAACTAGAGGTTCTCCCATATGGAGGGAGAATACTATGATGATTTCTTGTTCCAGTAAACCAGACATACATTTACATGAGCCATTATATCGTCTGCAATATCCATGGGTTGGAGTTTACATTAGACGAATGCAAATATCGTTCTCCAGAATAATTGAACAAAGAGCGTATGTAGAGAAACCTCAAGGCTTTGAGGTATACCATAAAGAGACCCTTATATGCAGATGGAAGAAGACAACTTGGTGGAGAACCTCCAATGCACAACATAAGTGTGGTGAAAACTTTCTATAACAGAGATATTCTATCAAAATGGTTACTCAAAACTCCAGGATGATGGATCACCAATCCATGACAAACGCTCATGATAGAAGAAGAAGTACCACTTGGATATGTTCCAGTTTGACCCTTGCAACGATGTTGTGAACTAGCAGGAAACAAAAAGAGATGAATCCAACTTTGATATACTATAATGATCAGAGCTATATGAAGCCTTCAGAGAAAACCAGTGTTCCAGAAAGACCAAAGTACATTGAGATCAAGCATTACATTCTCTGTGATAAGGTCCATAAATGAGAAGTGGTTCTCCAATATATCTCCACAGATGAGCAGATAAACACATATTTTGGTAAAACCTCTATCCAAGATGAAAGAGTTTACATACTCAAGAAACATGCTGGAGCTCGTGGAGATGACTTTCTTATTGAAAAGGGAAGAGATGACTCCCAGGTTGGGAGGGAGCAATAATGTGTTATTGATTTATCGACATTCATTTCTCAGTTCAAAAAATGGTCCAGGATGAGCAGTTCCTTTCCAGTTCAGAAAGTGGTTTGATATTTCTTACGGACATGCATTTTCCAGTTTAGAAAATGGTCCAGATGGATTGCTGATGTACCATAGACAACGATTCCCCTTGTGGCAAGTGTGGGGAAATGGTCTAGGACAATCTTTCTTCTTAACGGTCACTCTCAGTAGTGGTCAAGAAGACTAGTCCGCCTCATCGGAAAATCATTCTTTCGAAGCTCACAATTGTGAGTAGTTTCGAATAATGGTCCATTTTGGAGGTTGGTGCAGGACAACCATTTCTTTAGGAAATGGTTCAAACAATCATTTCCTAGGGAAGATTCATTCTCTATAGGTTGCACTTTGTTTAGTGCCGGAGGAATGGCCCAAATAGGTGAATGGTCCAGGTTCAACAATCAGGGACAGACATTCCCCAGGGCAGACTCATTCTCTCCAGGTTGCACTTTGTTTAGTGCCAGAGGAATGGCCCAGATAGGTGAATGGTCTAGGTTCATAAATCAGGACAATTATTCTTCCTTGCTTGAGAAGAATAGTCTAGATAGATCATCGTTGATGTTTTACCTTCTGAGGGCAGATGCTCTTCCAGATCTCACATATGTGAGTGGAAGAATGGCCCAGATGATTAAGTTTATATCATAACATTGTTTTCTGTATAGGTTGATATCAGAGGATATGATTGTTATGGAGACTATATGTCACTGGACAATAGATGTGTGCTACTGTGGTGGATGTGTTCCATTGATTGTGACTATATGTCATTGATCAAGTAGTTGTGTGCTACTTGGTGTGGTAGTGTACCACTGGATTGTAGTTGTGTACTACTATGGTTAGACACAATTGTGTTCTATTGAATGACATTGTTCCGATTGCCTTGTAGACTATCAATAGTGTTGAAAATGATTATCAGCTAGATGGATGATCAGTGTACTGATGGACAAAGATTCTCCAGACGGAAAATGGTCCAGAACATCTACTCTTCTAGGACATATGTCTAGATTAAAAGAATGGATTTTGTATCACTCCTTGAAGTAAGTGACTTATTCAACATCATGTCTGATTACTCAAATGGAGTATGGTTTCGAGAGATGATGCAGTTGATGTTTTCAGTTGACACTGATAGTGATGATGGTGTTCATGATCTAATCATGAGATAATATGTACGACTATGATGATGCTACCAATTCAATGGTATGTTTGTGCTCAAGACCATTGCCTTCAATACCTCCCTGGCTAGGAGGGAGTGTTGATATTATGGTAGCTGCAGGAGGTATTTACCTCCACATGTAAACCTGAAGAGAATATAATATTTCGGGAAGCAAGAAGAAACCCTAAATAAATGGTTAAGAACCCTAGAAGACAAGTCGGCTCAAGAAAATGATTTGTCTTAGGTTATTAGCCTCCAAGAGAAGAAGTCGGTTAAAGGAAATGTTATATACTAAGTAATTAGCACCCAAAATGAGAAGTTGGCCCGAGAAGTCTGGCATAAACAATATAAATATAGGAGGCCAAGCTTCATTCTGGCCAGTATTCTCAGAACTGCAGAAGTACACTTGTGCGCATTGCAGTTGACCAGTTTGTGTGCAAGTCTTCGGAGGAGTTGCTGCCGCCAATTCTGCATTCTGTATTTTCGGTCTCTCTCTGGGTTGGACTCTCTGATCAATCTTGGTTATTCTTTCTTGGTGCGCTATTCCTAGAGAGAGGTGCAATATCTTGTTTGGCTATCTAGCCTATGTAACACCCCGGGTTTCAGACCCCCATTTTAAATAATGTATTGTTACAATGCTGAGAGGCCTGAGTTCCCAAACAATTATTAAAGGGCCAGTATGCCCAAGACATCTAATGTTTTTTATCATTATTATTAATAACTACATCACTGGCTGCTAGACGGACAAGGACTAGAGTTATATGGGGCTATGATTCCACAAGAGAGGGGGCTTGAGGGGATAACTGTTTATTTCCTATTTTAATTACCCTTTTTTGTTTAAGGGAGGGGATCGATTACATGAGATTCTTTGGGAAGGCCAGGAGGTTCTTGATTCCCCATGGAAAATACTTAAACCCATCCATGGTCTGATTGTGGGGTTGGTCGTTGGATCGTTCACTCCTTCACTTCTACATTCGTACCATTCGTTCCCTCACACACTTTCATGCATCCACTTACCCATTCATTGATCCATCCTCACCTGCGTCTTGGCTTGGTAAAGGGAAGGGAACTGCTGAAGATTAGCCATGGGATAGTTGGTTGTAGTGGTCGTTGGTGCAAACCAACCATGACTTGAGGCTTGCATGTCTGAGATGCGTTGGACTATGCCCTGCTTTTCTCACAACTCCGAGTCCTAAGAGTTCCAACATTGAGATTCTGGACCAACTGTGTTGGAGCCCTGGGAGTAGAAGGACTGTGTGGTAGAGAAGGGTGGAGGTCCATTCTCTTGGGTGGTACAGGCTGGGTATAAGAGAGATGGGTACTTGGATTGTTGTGGGTGTTAGGAAACCTGTGAGAGCTTGAGAGCTGGCTGGTTTGGGAATCCAAGTAACACTCTGGAACCATCCTTGCAGATTCATAGCCTTGGCTTGGGGGTGACACTACTGTTGAGATTTGGAGCAGTAGTGTCTACGGTTGGGTGGAACGTCCTTGGTCTGCAGCCACTTGGTGTGGCCTTTTTATAAAGATAAGTGCTCTCTGTTGTGATATTAGTATCTATGTATGAATGTATTCTGCTGTGTATTTTAATTATCGTTTAACTAAATCTTAGATTATGCATGCTTTCTGGATATTGCTGTGCATGTCGTTAAACCTGTTATCTTATGTGCCCTTATTAAATAAAGAAGGGACCGGTAAGAGTACAAAGTCCAACGGTGGGCTTGAAGGTATCACACCTCAACCTATGGGTGTCTGGGGATGTTACAAATTGGTATCAGAGCTTCTGGTTGAAACACCGGGTCGGTATGGGCCGAATCTGTTGGTTAGAGTCTTGTGGTCGAGATTGAACTCTAACCTTGAAGTTGAAAATCTCAGGAGGAATGGCATTGAAGAATCTATGCAGGAGTTAGATCATCAGAGACCCATTGTAAGGGGTTCAAAGGATCGTGACCGTCCCCTTCAAATTCAGGAGCGATCACCACTGTAGGATCAGGAGAGATCCGAGATCGTTGGATCGGAGGACAGGTGAACAGGGGCCGCCCGATGAAAATGAAGCAAGGGTTAAGGTCACAACCGTCAGATCCCATTGGAGAGAGAGATCAACGAACAAAAGGCATTGCAGAGAACCAAGTTGCATGGGAGATAATTCCTCACGGCAGTTCCGCAATCCAAACCGCAGTTTCACCGAGGGGTTACGTGTCAACGTTAGGAGAATTGCGGGGCGAAAAGCGGGTTACCCGAAACCGTAGATGCGTACCCCGCAAATTGAAAGACATGGAGTGATGTGACATGTTAATACTCGAGCGACGAACCTTTGAAGAGTAGAAGTAGTCGGAGACCGTCGATCTGTAGGAGGACACACGTCAACTGATCGTGTGCTCTAGGTGAAAGCACTCTGGGAAAAGGCGAGGGAGGAGAAGTTGAGAATTGAGATTTTCGGACCTCGGAGATCCGAAGTGAATCGGAACCATCCAATCCAGGAGGACACACAACATAAATCCGTGCACTTCAGGGGAAAGTCCCAAAGTCCCGAGAGCCCGAAGAGCCGAAGTGGTGAGGCACGATAACGTCACCAGGAGGTGATGTGGACCCCAAAATTTCTGAAGTGACATGGCTTGCGGACGTCACCGGGGATGACGTGGACACATGGGATGTGCGCCACATGTCAGTAAGTTTTGAGCATGCAGATGATTGAAATTTCAGTTAGGACGTGACACGTGTCACCTGCCTGATTGGGCCATGTGTCTGCTACAGTATATCGCTACGTGGCAACTGGTCGTGGACTCCGGAGAAATTACTCCAAGAGTTTTCAGTTGAGATTTGAAACTCCTGAAGCCTGGAGAGCCGAAAAACCGAAGTAAACGTCGACCATCGGATCATTCGAAGTAGACCTGAACCGTCAGATCAGGAGAACAAGTGGCGTGAAGCTATGGATTCCGGGTAAGGACCCGAAGTAAACGTCGACCGTCAGATTGTCCGAAGTAGACCTAAACCGTTAGATCAGAAGAACAAGTGGCGTGAATCTATGGATTCCAGGTAAGGACCTGAAGTAAATGTCGATCGTCGGATCTTCCGAAGCAATTTCCCACCCTCCGATTCAAGAGGACGCGTTGCAGAATCCTGTGTATTTCGAGGGAAGTAAAGTTTGAGATTTGAGAATTCCGAAGTCCAGAATTCTGAAACGACCACAACTGTCAATCTGGGAGAGGTAAATCTGAACTGTTGATTCCCAAGAGGTAGATATCGGTCGTCCGTTTAGAAGCACTGTCAAGATCACGAGATCAATGGTCACCTCACATTACGGGGACAGGATGTGCTCGAGTTTTACGAAGTCGAGGTCGAGCCACAATTGAGACCACGGTTTTGGCAAAAGGACACGTGGTGGCTTGAGGTGAATTGTAGGATGAAAAGTAGTTTGGTTCCAAACCACCTTTGAGCATGGCCACAATCGCGTGTCTGTGTGAGGTCACCACCTAAGGTCACATCTAAGGAGGGGCCAAGAGAAAAGGAACTAGCGCCAACTCTGAGATTCTCGCAAGGGCGAAGGACAAGGTCGCAGGGTGCATCAGAACTGCGCCAAAAAGCCGAAAGGGCCTGTGTTTAGATACAAAACAAAACCATCAAGGTTTCAGAGAGCCAATTCATCTCGGGATTGAAGATCCTTGACCGAGAGGTCACACAACCCTTAGGAGAGAAGGGGGTCTACATTAAGTGGAAAAATGAACTGTAGCATTGTTGACAATTTTGTTTATCATATGCGTAATTCTAACAAAATGGTCGCTTTCACATTTTGCAGAATTAAGGGGGTTAAGCACATCAACTCAGGATGCATATTGAGGAAATGGAGAAGGCGAGGGAGCCTCTAGTCATGATAAGGAGGCCGAAGGCCAGAATACCAGAGTTGGTAATGCAAAGACAGAGTCCAATGGACGCAAGGGAAAATGAGAGCATGAAACGTTAATAGAAACAGTAAGAAGCATGAATATGGAAGTGCAGAGCTACAAAGCAGACAACGAGAGGTTGATGAGAGAGCAAAGTCAGATAAATGATTGAGTGTTGCAGAGCTTAAATCAGTTGCAGAGACAAACGAAGAAGGGATCAAACTCAAGAAAAGAGGAAGAAGGCAGGTGCCATGAAAGAAGGGATGATCGCGGAAGAGCTGGTTATTCCAGAAGTGTTAGTAGAGCTCATAGACACCACTCACCTCCTTACTCAGAAATAAATTTTTATGCATCAGAAGATCTCGTAAGCAGTCTAGAGGTGTCTCTTGTCAGACACCAAAGAAGGAAACAAGAGGTAGATAGTTTGTAAGGAGAGCTGAGGAAGCTCAAGCCTCCTTCCTTTGATGGTGAAAGAGAAAGGGAAGATGATGCCAAAGCATGGTTTCTTGGGCTCAAGAGATATTTTTCAGTTGCATAACTATTCCTCGAACCTGGAAGCCAAGATTTCCACCTACCATTTACATGGAAAAGCTACAATGTGGTGGGACCAACTGAAGCAAGTGGAACATGTTAATGAAAGTAGGATCACCTGGAAGAAGTTTAAGACGTACTTCCAGAAGGAGTACCTCTCAGATCATTTCTATGACAAGAAAATGTAGGAGTTATTTGAACTTAGGTTGGGAAGCATAACTATGGCAGAGTACGAGAAGAAGTTCTTGGGATTGTTAAAATATGTCAGGTTCATAGGTGATGAGAAAGTGAAAATACAGAGATTTCTAAGTGGACGGCCAACCTTTTATAAGGAAAATATCAAGTATGATGAGCCCAAGACCTTGACTGAGGCCATCAGGAAGGCTAAATACCTATATGAGCAAGGCCGAGGAAGAGAATCCCTGCAGAAATCTTGGAAGGACAAGAAGAATGAGAAGTCCGATCAGAGGAGGAAAGGATTCAAAACCCCCTTCAATAGGAATGAGCCTAATAGAAATCATCAAGATCAATATGCTAAGGGGGATTCCAAGAAGGAAGATTCCTTGGGAAAAAGGGGAAGACCACCAATCCAATGTTGGGGATGAAAGGAAGATCACATGTACAAGGATTTCCCACACAGAAAGGACAGAGTGAAGACTATGCACAACATCCAAGAGGGTACAACAGTAGAAGATATGGGAATAATCTATGCAACTTTAAATGATCGACAAGCAGAGTACCAGTCCAATATGATTGAGGTGGAAGGTAAGATAAAAAATCAGCCTGTTGCTATTTTGATTGATTCAGGAGAAAGCCATTGTTACATTGATCCTACGATAGTGGATAGATTACATTTGGAGAAACGTAAACTTGGAAAATCAAGTTTGGTTCAGTTAGCCACTGGAACCAAAAGAAGAATCCATTATATGGTCAGAAGTTGTTCCATAAGTCTTAATGGCATGAATACTAGTATTGATTGAAATATCATACCATTGGGGTCTTATGATATTCTGATTGGAATGGATTGGTTGGACAAGCATCATGCTGTCCTAGATGTTGAAATAATGTAACTGCAAAGTGTATTCTTATTATTATTTTATATATTATTCATTGGATCAATCTCCATTGTGGATTGATCATGTCGGCTATTGTAAAAGGACCAAATCCCCTTTTGCGGATTGGTCATAGTATAATTGTAATAGGTAAAAGAAGAAGTCAGCCCTAGAATATATAAAAGAGGCCCCATCATATAATAAAGGTGGTTATAACCACCCAGATTAAGAAGTTGGCCCTGCCAGTGAAGAGACACTTCACACGTGCCAGATTAGTATAAATAAGGAGGCTAGCACCTCACTTAGACACACCTCACTTGCTCATTTGAGAGACAAGTTTAAGAGCTGCTATTGGAGAAGAGAGAGAGAGAGAGTGGGACATATTTTGGAGATGCTCTTTTGTATTAGCTTGAGTTATCTCTTGGCATTGTATTGGCTATCTATAATAAGGAAGCTTTGCTGGGTTTTCTTCCCCTAAAGGGTTTCCCAGGATAAATGCTGTGTCTCTTGTGATTGTGTATTTCTCAGTGATCTTGTGTTATGATCTTGTTATCTATTGAAATGAAAAGAACTATAATAATGGCTTAAACATTAACATGGTATCAGAGCCAAGCTGAAGAGAGCATCTTTCACAAGAGAAAAGTGAAAAACGTCACTGTTGCCATACATGCAAATTAGAGATTTTTGTTGGTGAGGTATTTCAACCCTAAAGCCATCTATAAAAGTGCGCCCTCCCCCAAGGATCATTTTGGCACCTTCAACGCACCTTTTCAGTGGCTAGATCTCTCGAAAAGTGAAACCCTAGTTTCACAAAGTACCAAAAAACTAGAGTACCAGAAGTACCAGAGTACCAGAAGTACCAGAAAACCAGAAGCACCAGTCCAGAAATCTGCAGATCAAGTTTGAGGGGGTAAAAGTTGGATTTTCAGAAATCTGACTGCACCATCTTACTCGACTCAGCTCAACATATCTATCCCCTAGATCAGAATTTCAAAATTTGAAGTTTGAAAAATTAGGGTTTCCTCATAAAACCCTAAGTTGCAATTGCAGTTGCAATCTCAGAACCAGTTGCAGTTGCAATATCAGTTGCATTTGCAGCCGTAGTACCAGTTGCAGTCACCCTTGAAGTTTTTAAAGATTTGGTAATGATTACCGCTGCTACCAGATGGTGCCACCACCTACAAATGCTATCAGAGGTATTGATCCGGATTATTTTCGGCACAAAATGAGATCGGAGATATAATAAAGAAATGCACAGAGATATC
>ML776650.1:496806-533561 GCA_009831015.1 Picea engelmannii | reverse complement strand
AATATAACATAAATGTATCAGAGATGCAACCATAAACACATATATACAGTAATACACGATTTCTATTAATGAAAGAAATGTACAGAGACTGTAAAAATACAGAGTGAAAGACTCGCTAGAATGGTGGCAGCTTATCTCTGAGACGAGATGTGACGGCTACTCGCATTCACAAGAAGATGATTACAATGAGGCTCTAGAGGCCTTTTTACATTAAACAGGAATGCCAAAATTCCTAGACATCCAAAAACCTAACCCTAGGAGATGAAGCGCCAAAAGTCATGTGGGCCCCGTTTGGGTAAGTTAGTACATCAACTTCCCGGGGTCGTAACTTTTGCATACGATCTTCGTTTTAGGCGTATGATAGCTCGTTGGAAAGGTATCGTCGAGGAGATTCATTTTGGGGGCTCAATCATGCCTTTAGATATCCTTGAGAACCTCGATCTCGAAAAACCTTCATTTGGGCCCTCAAAATGGACCCGAAAGTTACAACCTGCTAAAAATAGTAAATTGCCAAAATTGCCAGAAAGTCGTTTTGAGCCATTTGAAAAAGGTGGGTGGCCACCGATATCCACCTGGATCAATCCTCCCTCCTTAGGAAGAAATGGTCTCCATTGCGTTGATTTCCTGGGGGAGAGGGAAAAGCATTTGTTGAATCTGCATCTTGGTGAGCTTCTTGTCTTGCTGGAGACGTCGCGCTGCTCAGTTTGTGGAAATATGTCACGAACCTGTTGTGGTTGAGGCTGCTTAACAAGTCGAGATACATGAGAGGACGATGTGTAGAAGGAATCTTTGCACTTTGTTGCGGCCTTGTCGACCTGCTTCTGTTGGGTAGAAGGTGCTTGGGGCAAGGCTGTAGTGGTTGCAGTGTCCTTTTGTTCTCCTTTTGAACAAATTGTGAAGAAGCTGAATTTTCCAGTATGACTACCTTGCGACACTTTTTAGGTGGAACAGTAGTCGGAACTACCTTTGGTATTCTGTAGAGATGACCCCCCAAAGTAACAATGACATTACGGGGTCGAGACTCATAAACAACATGGCGTCTCCACATATATGGTTGGCCCAAGAGAACATCACAAAAATCCAGTGGGGCAACATCACATAATACCTTATCCTTGAAGGGTTGGATGCCATATGACAATCGACACTGTTGGTTGACACGGAGATCTCGTCCTTACCGAAGCCACCCGATGTTGTATGGCTGCGGGTGTGGTGTTTTCGGCAATCCCAACTGTTTGACGACCTCTGCTGAGATGAGGTTCTTCTGGCTTCCGCTATCAAAAATAAAATGCAGCGGGGTCCCCTTCACCCACATCTGTGATTGAAAAAGGCGCTCCCCCTCTTCAGGATCTGTTGGTTCTTCTGGTTGAATTGCTGCGGTCGCGACAATAGCAGTGGGGTCTGCATCAATGATCTGTCCTTTACCATTATTTTGAGAATTAGATTCTCAATCAGGGTTCAGCTCTTTGTCTTTGATCTCGGCCACCAATGAATGTTTTGAGCGACATTCATCGATGTTGTGCCAGGAGATTTTGTGTAACTCACACCATTTTTCGGTGTCCTTCTTTGTCTTCCCGTGACCCTTCTTTTCTTGTGTCTTGGACTGGTTTTCAGGAGACTACTTGTTAGGGCCGTCTTTGTCATACTTTGGTTGTTACGGATTTGCAGACCCGAATCCCCATTTGTTCTGGTGCTTAAATTTCTGCTCAATTTTAACAACATATTGATAAGCAACACCGAGTGATGAGATGTCCAAAAAATCCATTTCAGTTTGGATGTATCTATGTAGAGCCCCACGATATTTCAGAACCAAATGTCCCTCAGAGTCTTTGATACCCAGCTTGGTGCACAAGGTATGGAAGGTATTGGTGAACTCCGGAACTGCTTGGCCCCTCTCTTGCCGCAGTGTGGTCCATCTCATGTACTGGTCCTCATAGTTGCCAACAGGGTAATACTGTTCTTTTACCGCATCCACAAAAAAATCCCAAGTGGGATTGGCCCCATCTATTCCAGAATCCTCTGTGGAAATTTTCTCCCAGTAAGTTTCCCACCAATGTTTGACATGAGGGAGAGCTTTAAGGAGTGAAAAGGTGATCTTTTCTTTGTCGGAAAAATTGTGAACAGAGAAATAACCTTCCAGCAGAGTTAACCATTTTTCTAGGGCTTCTGCATCTATCTGTCCTTCAAATACAGGAATATCAAAATTAACTTGTACATTGAAAGGCGAGGTGCCTCCAAAGTGGCCACTTGATGAAGATGCGTCTGATTCTATCGGCAGGCGTTGAAGGATGTGGGAAAAATTCTCCATCATTTCGTCCCTCTGTCGCGTGAGAGCTTGCTCAAGCAACATATTGATAGGATCGTCTGCTCCGTCGTTTTTCTTTTCTTCCACCATTGAGGGTTTATTGGGTGTGCGAGAGTGATTGTCTTCAAGAGAGACAAGATCGAGACCCAACTTGCAATACTCGGACCTCGTCGGGGACATGCACTAAAAAAAAACGATCAAGAGCAGCCTGCTCTGATACCACTGATCCAGATTATTTTCAGCATGAAATGAGATCGGAGATATAATAAAGAAATGCACAGAGATATCGCAGATGTTCAATAATATAACATAAATGTATCAGAGATGCAATCATAAACACAGATATACAGTAATACACAATTTCTATTAATGAAAGAAATGTACAAAGACTGTAAAAATACAGAGTGAAAGACTCGCTAGAATGGTGGCAACTTATCTCTGAGAAGAGATGTGACGGCTACTCGCATTCGCAAGAAGATGATTACAATGAGGCTTTAGAGGCATTTTTACATTAAACAGGAATGCCAAAATTCCTAGACATCCAAAAACCTAACCCTAGGAGATGAAGCGCCAAAAGTCATGTGGGCCCCGTTTGGGTAAGTTAGTACATCAACTTCCCGGGGTTGTAACTTTTGCATACGATCTTCGTTTTAGGCGTATGATAGCTCGTTGGAAAGGTATCATCGAGGAGATTCATTTTGGGGGCTCAATAATGCATTTGGATATAATTGAGAACCTCGATCTCTAAAAACCTTCATTTGGGCCCTCAAAATGGCCTCAGAAGTTACAACCTGCTAAAAATAGTAAATTGCCAAAATTGCCAGAAAGCCATTTTGAGCCATTTGGAAAAGGTGGGTGGCCACCGATATCCACCTGGATCAGGTATGTACTCACATATGTTTAAATGGTTAAAATTTAAAGAGTTTTTGCAGGAGAAGGGATCTCTTGCCATAGATCCAGAAGGATCTCAAGATCCAACACATTTAGAAGAATAATGCAACTTAGGTTTGATTATTCTATTATGCATCTATTTGTTATGACATTATCTTGATCAGTGTTGCATGTTGAAGCCATGATCAAGGTATTAGATGGATTAAAAGTTGAGATCATAGAGCTTATCCTCTAACCCAACCTTCTGTCAAGATAGCGTATTGTTTTAGTACARAAGACAGGTTGAAGAAATCACTCGTCATCTTGAGTGAAGGAGACTCGGAAGAAAAACAAGCACTCATTCTTGAGGACAAGGCTCCAGGTTTGAGTAATCAAGTTAATAAGATTCAAAGGTACACATGACAAGTTTATGACTATAGTTAAGATAACAGTCTTTGTAAAGTAACATACTTGATAGCATGTGAGAATATAGAGGTAAATACTTAATGTAATCATTTGTCTGATACAACTAACACCTCCTCTAGGAATAATCTTGCGTGTTAGTTCCAGGTTTCCATGGAGGAATGTTTGATCACAACACTATGAGAGTGTTGACCTCATTTCGTATTTTATTCCTTACCTTTAATCTTTTCTTCAGACAAATTACAAGTGATAGCTCTAAAGGAGTTACTGTGATGATTGTTCATGCTATTTCTTTATATTATCAAAAGGATATTATTCTTGCTTGATGTTTTGTTGACCTTGCTTCAGGTCACAGGTAATAACGCTAAGGAATCTATAGTAAAGGTTGCAGAAGGCAACGTGCTAAAGGAGAGACCATAAATGAAGCAATCATCATTGGAAAAGAAGAATGTGGCTTGTATAAGCTAAAGGCTCACTCAGAATCTGCCATGACCCACGCCATTGAAAACTCATGTGAACTTTGGCATAGAAGATTAGCTCACTTCAATTACAAGGCGCTACCATACATATGCAAAGCTGTCACAGGTCTACCAGAATTCAAAATTGATCATGAAGGCGTGTGCAATGGATGCGCACAAGGGAAGAACATCAAGAACCCTTTCCCGAAGAGAGACAACAAAGCAGAAGGATTCATAGAGCTCATTCATTAAGATGTATGTGGATCAATGCCATTGTCCTCCATTAGTGGGTATGTATACTATGTATCATTTATTGATGATTATTCTCGTAAGACTTGGGTGTAGTTTTTGAAATCTAAAGATGAAGTGTTCAACAAGTTCAAGGAATTAAAAGCCTTGATAGAGAACCTTTCTGAAAGAAATATCAATATACTCAGGTCAGATAATGGAGGAGAATATACCTCAAAAGAGTTCGTGAGATTCTACAAAGATGTTGGGATCAAGAGGGAACTCACAACTCCCTATAATCCTCAACAAAACGATGTAGCTGAATGGAAGAACATAACAATATTGGAAGCTGTGAAGACTATGATCCATGATCAAGATCTTCCAATGTGCTTATGGGCAGAAGCAACAATGACAGTCGTTTATGTGAAAAACCGATTATCCCATAGTGCACTTGGGTTCAATACCCCTGAAGAGATGTTCACCCGAAAGAAGCCAGAGGTAATCCATCTCAAAATATTTGGCTGCCCAGTTTTTATACATATTCCGAAAGAGAAGATAAACAAGCTGGAACCTTCAGGAAAGAAAGGAATATTTGTGGGATATTGTGAGATATCTAAGGCCTTCAAAATTTACATACCAGGTCACCACCACATTGAGATCAGCAGGGATGTGACTTTTGATGAAGATGCAACACTCAAGACATTGATAAGATGCTAGCTTGAAGAAGTACATGAAGAAGAACCCATAATCCCCAGAACTGCAGAATCAGTGAGGGAGGTTCCCAGAGCTGCAAAACCAGTGAGGGAAGACGTAGTTTCCCCTGATGAGGAAATTCCAGAAGATCATGATATAGTAGAATTTCAAGAACTGCCTCAGATGACGATCCTCCATAAAAGAAATCCAACTTGGGCTAGAGAGCTCATTCAAGATGGATATAAGTATGGTGTTCCCCAAGGAACCACGAGACAGGTGAAAAGACCAAAGCCATTCTCCAGTTATATGGATTTGATGTGTGACCTCCTAGAGAAGGAGCCTACCTGCTTTGAAGAAGCCATTCAGATGAAAGAATGGGCAGATGCCATGAAAGAGGAATACCAATCCATAATAAAGAATGATGTATGGGAAATAGTTCCCAGACCAAAGAGTAAAGACGTGGTATCCTCCAAATGGCTCTTTAAAATAAAACATGCTGCTGGTGGAAGTATTGAAAAGTATAAAGCAAGATTCATCGCTCAGGGATTTTCTCAAAAAGAAAGCATTGACTATGAAGAGACATTCGCTCCTGTAGGCAGATACACTTCGTTCAGAACCATCATAGCCCTTGCAACTAAGATGAAGTGGAAGTTGCACCAGATGGACGTAAAGACAAATTTCCTAAATGGTGTCATCGAAGAGGAAGTTGAAGACATGAAGTCTCATGTCTGCAGGTTGAAGAAAGCATTATACGGATTGAAGAAAGCTCCTAGAGATTGGTATGGCCAGATAGACAGTTTTCTGATGAGCTTGGGATTTACCAAGAGTAAAGCAGATTCTAACCTCTACTTCAAGGTTATGAACGATGAGCCAGTGATATTACTGCTATATGTGGATGACTTATTCTTAACCAGAGAAGAAAAGGTCATCAATGAATGTAAGAAGAGACTTGCCTCAGAATTTGAAATGAAAGACCTTGGCCTAATGCATTATTTCTTAGGTCTTGAGGTATGACAAAGTCCAGAGAGGATCTTCCTTAACCAAGGGAAGTATGCAGTTGAAATCCTGAAGAGATTCGACATGTTGGAATGAAAGTCCATGAATACACCTATGGAAGCGAAGCTGAAGCTGTTGGTCGACACTTCGCCAAAATTGATTGATGCCATGCTGTACAAACATATTATTGGATCACTGATGTACCTGACGAACACCAGACCAAACATGTATTTTTCCGTGAACATATTGAGTCAGTTTCTGGTAGAACCTAGACATGTTCACCTAGTGGCTGCAAAACATTTGACGAGGTACCTTAAGGGTACAATAGATTGTGGTCTCAGCTATGATGGTGATCATGATTTCACAGTGAGTGGACATACTGATGCAGATTGGGAAGGAAGTGTTTCTGACAGGAAAATCACTTCAGGATGTTGTTTCAGTTTGGGATCAACCATGATCTCATGGCAGAGTAGAAAACAATCCAACATTGCTCTCAGCACAACGGAAGCAGAATACATTGCTGCATGTTCTGCTAACTGCAAAGCTATATGGCTTCGAAAGTTGCTGACCGATCTATTTGACCTAGAGATGGAAGCAACCACGATCCTATGTGACAACTAGAGCTGCATAAAGATGACAAAGAATCTTGTATTCCATGACAGGTCGAAGCACATAGAGATCCGATACCATTACATCTGTGACATGGTGCAGAGAGGAGCCATAAATCTCCAGTACGTTAGCATGGATGAACATGTTGTTGATGTGTTGACCAAGCCTCTATCTCATGTAAAGTTTGAGCACTTTCGAGATAAGCTTGGTATAGTCCGAAAGGACCTTCCTCGAAAGGGGGAGTAGTTTCCATGATAAGACATCTTTTGCTTCCATCTTTATTGTTGTGACGTAAAGCAAGACGATGTGATGAGACTAGTACTATGCTTCTGGCTTGACAACTGTGACGTAAATCCAATCTAGTATCTTTCTTCCAGCTTAAGTGCTATGACGTAAAGCAAGACGTTGAGATGATACTAGTACTGTGCTTCCATCTTGAGAAGTTGTGACATAAAGCCAGTCTAGTATCTTGCTTCCAGCTTGATTGTTGTGACATAAAGAAAGACGAGTACTGAGTTTCCAGCTTGACAGTTGTGACGTAAAGATAGTCCTATATTATGATGAGCCAACCTCGTGTTGTGATGATGATGATGTATTAGTTTTATACTAATACATATTGATGCATATGATGATTGCATTCCTTTGAGAATGACGATGCTGCCGATGAAGAAAACTTTCAATGATTTATAGATACATCAGTCAATGTTCCAAGATGATATTGATGATGCTGTCCTCTCACCCACTTGATGTTGTTGATGATGTTGTCCTCTCTCTCTCGCCTGATGCTGTTGAAGAATACCCTTCTTGTTAAGGGGGAGTGTTGAAATAATGTAATTGCAAAGTGTATTCTTATTATTATTTGATATATTATTCATTGGATTAATCCCCATTGTGGATTGATCACGTCAGCTATTGTAAAAGGATCAAATTCCCTTTTGCGGATTGCTCATAGTATAATTGTAATAGGCAAAAGAAGAAGTTGGTCCCATAATATATCAAAGATGCCCCAGAATATAATAAGGTGGTTATAAACACCCAGATTAAGAAGTCGGCCCTGCCAGTGAAGAGACACTTCACACGTGCCAGATTAGTATAAATAAGGAGGCTAGTGCCTCACTTAGACACACCTCACTTGCTCATTTGAGAGACAAGTTTCAGAGCTGCTATTGGAGAAGAGAGAGAGAGAGAGGGAGTGGCACATCTTTGGGAGAGGATATTTTGTATTAGCTTGAGTTATCTCTTGGCATTGTATTGACTATCTATAATAAGGAAGTTTTGTTGGGTTTTCTTCCCCTAGAGGGTTTCCCAGGATAAATGTTGTGTCTCTTGTGATTGTGTATTTCTCAGTGATCTTATGTTATTCTATTGTTATCTATTGAAATGAAAAGAACCATAATAATGGCTTAAACATTAACACTAGATTGTCATAACAAGACATTTACATGTCTTGATGGAAATAGAAAACAAAGCACTGTGAAAGGAGTTCCAAGACCCATCTTTATAAGGGAGATTTCAACCTTACAACTAAAAAGATGTTTTAGGAAAGGATGTCAATTGTATGCAACTCATGTGGAAGAGACAGAAAATACAAAGGAGCCAAGTCTTGAAGATTTCTCGGTACTACAGGAATTTGAAGATGTATTCCAAGAAATACCCGGATTGCCACCAAGAAGGGAGATACATTTCTCAATTGATTTAGTGCCAGGAGTTTCCCATATGTCAAAAACACCTTACCGAATGAGCACACCAGAGTTAAAATAATTACAAATGCAGTTGGAGGAATTGTTGAAGAAAGGGTACATACGTCCAAGTGTTTCACCTTGGGGAGCACCGATACTTTTTGTCAAAAAGAAAGATGGAACCTTGAGGCTGTGTATTGAATTTAGACAACTAAACAAGTATATTATAAAGAACAAGTATCCTCTACCCCGAATTGATGTCCTCTTTGATCATCTAAGAGGAGCAAAGATATTTTCAAAGATTGACCTGAGGGCATGATACCATCAGGTAAGAATCAAGGAAGAAGACATTCATAAGACAACCTTTAGGACCATGTATGGGCATTATGAATTTGTAGTGGTGCCTTTTAGACTGTCCAATGCACCAACTGTCTTCATGTGCTTAATGAATGGCATATTCATAAATTATTTGAATAAGTTTGTTATAGTATTCCTGGATGACATACTTATCTAAAGTCTGAAGAGGAGCATGAACATCACTTAAGACTGGTATTGCAAGTACTGAGAGAACATCAGTTGTATGCCAAGTTGAGTAAGTGTTTTTTTTATCAAAAGCAAATCCATTACTTGGGACACATTATTTTAGAGCAAGGCATAGCAGTAGATCCTGAGAAGATCAAAGCCATTAGAGGATGACCAACACCCAAAAATGTGTCATACGTCGGATATTTTATGGGATTAGTTGGCTACTACAAAAGGTTCATAGTAGGGTTCTCTAAGATTTCTCATCCCATCACTTCTTTGCAAAAGAAGGGAACTAAATTTGAATGGACACTCAAGTGTGAAAATAATTTTAATCTGTTGAAGGAATTACTTACTAGTGCACCTGTGTTAAACATTGCTGACCCAAATGAAAGTTTTGTGGTATGTACAGATGCATGTAAGGAAGGACTTGGGGTGTCCTTGCATAAAATGGACATGTCATTGGATATGAGTCCAGAAAGCTTAAGGAACATGAGAGGAACTATGCCACCCACGACTTGGAACTTGCTGCCATTGTTCACGCCTTGAGGATGTGGGGGCATTATCTCATGGGGAAGAAATTCAAATTAAGGACATACCACATTGGACTAAAGTATCTTTTTGAACAACTGAACTTGAATGCCAGGCAAACAAGATGGCTGGATTTTTTAAGTGAATATGACTTCAATATCAAGCATATCAAGGGAAAGGAGAATAAATTTTCTGATGCACTTAGTAGAAGAGTGCATCTCATGCATGCTACTGCTTTCAGTATGCATCAGTCAAATTTGAAGAGTAGAATTTTAGATGGTCTTGTTACAGATCAACATTACCTACAGGTAAATGAAAACTTACAAAAATGAGATGTACAACAGAGAATAAAGGAGTATGAGATAAAGGAAGACAGATTACCCGTGCATAAAAATAGAATCTATGTTCCTAGTTCCAGAGAACTAAGGAATTTGGTACTGAAGGAAATGCATGATGTTCCTTATGTTGGACATCCCGATTACCAGAAAAAAATTACAACAGTAAGAAGCCAGTTCTTTTGGTCGGGAATGAAGAAGGATGTTGCTGATTACATCGCTCGATGTATGGAATGTTAGAAGGTGAAGGCTGAACATAGTCACCCAACGGGTTTGCTGCAGCCATTGCCAATCCTAGAGAAGAAATGAGAAGTGATCACTATGGATTTCATCATAGGATTACCCAGAACGAATAAGAAACATGATTCAATCATGATGATGGTTGACAAATTAACAAAGGCTGCTCATTTTGTGCCTGTGAAGACAACACATACAACGACTAATATTGTAGAAATTTTCATGAAGGAAATTGCTAGGTTGCATGGGATACCTAGGACAATCGTCTCAGACAGAGATACGAAGTTTACCTCCAATTTTTGGAGGGGATTGCTTAAAGGATTTGGCACAAATCTAAACTTTAGCACAAGATATCATCCCCAGACAGATGGGAAAACATAGAGGGTCAATCGAATAATTGAAGACATGCTGAGAATGTATGTGATGGATAATCCATCTAAGTGGGAAGATTACTTACACTTGGTTGAGTTTTCATATAATAATGTGTATCAAGCTTCATTGAGAATGAGCCCATTTGAAGCCTTGTACGGTAGGAAATGCGATACTCTAGTAAGCTGGGACAACCCAACAGATAGAGTGGTACTTGGGCCGGAGTTGCTTAAGGATATGGAAGGCCAGGTGGTTAAGATCAAACATAATTTAAAGGTAGATCAGGATAGATAGAAAGTTTATGCAAACAAGAACAAGACATCTAGGGAATTTAAAGTAGGGAAGAATGTACTTTTGAAAGTGAAGCCCAAGAAAAGATCTTTGAAATTGGGTAGTTGTACAAGGCTGGCAGCCAGATTCTGTGGTCCATTGAAATATTGGACAAAATAGGGCCAGTTGCATACATGATTGCATTGCCTGCTTCCATGAATGTGCATAATGTATTTCATGTATCTTTACTAAATAAATATGTACATGATCCTAACCATGTTATTGTTTGACATTTGATTCAGGTAGAGACAGAGGGAGACTTTCAGGTTAAGCCAGTGCAAGTATTGGATAGAAAGGTCAAAATGCTCTGGAATCGAGTTATAGAGCTGGTAAAAGTTCAGTGGACCTGCTACGGTCTTGAAGATGCTACCTGGGAGCATGAAGATGCCATGCGGGCAGAGTACCCACAACGTTTTGAATAAATTTGAGATGTTGATCTCTATTTTGTATATGCACCGAGGACAGTGCCAAGATAAGTGGGAGGGGATGTAACACCCCGAGTTTCAAACCCCCATTTTAAATAATGTATTGTTACAATGCTAAGAGGCCTGAGTTCCCAAGCAATTATTAAAGGGCCAGTATTCCCAAGACATGTAATGTTTTTGATCATTATTATTAATAACTACATCGCTAGGTAATAGATGGACAAGGACTAGATTTATAGGGGGCTATGATTCCACAAGAAAGGGGGCTTGAGGGGATAAATGTTTATTTCCTATTTTAATTACCCTTTTTGGTCTAAGGGAGGGGATCAATTACGTGAGCTTCTTGGGGAAGGCCAGAAGGTTCTTGATTCCCCATGAAAAATACTTAAACCCATCCCTGGTCTGATTGTGGGGTTGGTCATTAGCTCATTCGCTCCTTCACTTCTGCATTCGTACCATTCTTTCCCTCACACACTTTCATGCACCCACTTACCCATTCATTGTTCCGTTCTCACCTGCGTCTTGGCTTGGTAAAGGGAAAGGAACTGCTGAAGATTAACCACATGATAGTTGGCTGTAGTGGTCACTAGTGAAATCCAACCATGAATTGGGGCCTACATGTTTGAAATGCGTTGGACTGTGCCCTGTTTTTCTCACAACTGCGTGTCCTGAGAGTTCCAACATTGATATTCTGGACCAATTGTGCTGGAGTCCTGGAAGGAGAAGGACTGCCTGAGGGACTTGCGTGGAAGAGAAGGGTGGAGGTCCATTCTCTTGGGTGGTATAGGCTGGGTAGAAGAGAGCTGGGTATTTGGATTTCCATGGGTGCCGGGAAACCTGTGAGAGCTTGAGAGCTGACTAGTTTGGGAACCCAAGTAACACTCTGGAACCATCCTTGTGGATTCATAGCCCTGGATCGAGGGTGACACTGCTGTTGATATTTGGAGCAGTAGTGTCTATAGTTGGGTGGAACAACCTTGGTTTGCAGCCAGTTGGTGTCACCCTTTTATAAAGATAAGTGCTTTCTGTTGTGATATTAGTATTTGTGTATGAATGTATTCCACTGTGTATTTTAATTATCGTTTAACTAAATCTTATATTATGCATGCTTGGTGGATATTGTTGTGCATGTCGTTAAACCTTTTATCTTATGCGTCCTTATTAAATAAAGAAGGTACCGGTAAGAGTACAAAGTCCAAGGGTGGGCTTGAAGGTAGCACACCCCAACCTATGGGTGGTTGGGGATGTTACAACCTAGGGTTTTCTTCCAGAATGATTCTCTGTCAAGGTTAAGGTGCTCGTGGGTGGCTTCGACCTATGGTTGGGTGCCAATATTGCTATATTGTCTATGGTTAAACGAGCACATCCATTACTTTCTAAAAAATTATGGCCCTCGGGTTATAATCTATGTAGTGGAGCAAGGTAGAGCGATGAGAATACATCACCCAATTGGCAAATGTACATCATACTCTTTCAGCGTGAGTTCTAAGGTCAATTCTATTAGCAAATTATCTTTTTGTGTTCCTCTTGGATATGTTGGTACCTCTTTGCAATTGTTTATGGTCTCATTTTGCAAAAGCATTTAGCGTCTTGGTCCCAACATTTATTGCAATGTAGGCCAGATCACATGGTTGTTCTAGGGTTTGTATTAATTTTTTTTAATCATTTATTCCAAAATTTTCCAGTACTTCATTATGTTGTGGTAATTGCCAAATCTGTTGATGTAACCAATGAATTGGCCATTATATATTAGTAAATTAGTAATTTACAACATTATAAAAAATGAATTGATGATACAATGTTTACATAATAAGTTTAGATTTTTGGAAGACACGTTTCAGAAAGAGATAGACAATGAGGTTAGAGACTCAGTTGTAGAAAATAGGGATTAGATTACAAGAAATGGAAAAGCCAGGTCAAGAAAATAAACAATCTATCCAAAGAGAGGTCAATGATATAAAAAATCTTAATATGAGGAACACGATTAAAGAGCTGGAAGAAAAACTAAACAACAATTTGGTCCTTAATAGTTTGGAAGGTAAATTGCATATCAAACCTATCAAGGATGAAATGAATAAGTTCATAGAATTATACCATGAGCGTAACAAAAAACCCTTGAACCTCGTAATTTTTGGTTTAGAAAAAAAAGATAGGACACCTTGACAATAATTAAGGAACATCTGCAAAATAAATTATAAATTGAAACATCTTGTTTGCAAAATATTTGAACATAAAAGTAGGTTAATTCCCGTTAAGGTAAGCTTTAATGACCATAAATATGACATACTTGGTAAAACTATGAGTTTAAGGATCAAGAATATTTATAAATGAAGGCCTTACTCTAGAAGACCAAGTTGAATTAAGGAGGGAAGTTTAAAAGGTAAATGAAGTTAGGATTGAAGGAAAATGAACAATAATTAGGAATAGAAAAACTATTATTAGGGATAAAGACGAGATAATAATAAATAGGAATTTGGGACACTGGATCTTCTCTTGGAGTCGTCGTGGCAGTTTTCCATGGAGCAAAGGGCCTATGTTAAGTTGGATCCTGAGTGAAATTGATATTATATTGCTTGTTGTAAGTTGGGAGCATGAAGAATCTAATGTCCTTAACATAGAAGGATTTGTCTTATGGTCGGTATTGAACAAGATATCCTCCCGCAGAGGGATTGATGGCATAACTTGTTACATAAAAAAATATTTTTCTTCACGTTAGGCTTCACAAGAAAGACCCTTTTGATTTGTTCATGTGGATGTAGATCTTTGATATTAATGCTAAGAAGATTACTTTTATAAGAAAAACAGTCTAGATACAAATCTTCCTTACAATGGCTTAGAACAAGATATTTAGAGTATGAAAAATGATCGTAATATTCTCTTGGCAGGATATTTTAAGGTTAGAACAACAACTAATCAAGTTATTATTTAAGTAATGATTCCAACCCTAATCCTCTATGGCTAGATGATGACCTTGTTTTAGCTGGTAGATATAAAATAAACTTTGAAGACTTGGTTGATGATTTATTTGGTACCGAGGTAATCAAGCTTTGTATTTATCAAGATCTAATAATTTGCAATGGTCTATTCAAGAGGTCGAAATCCAACCAGATGAATCCTATTCACGAGCTTGACAATGGTGTCGTAAATGATGTGATATTTGATAATAGCCGTATACAACTAAATCGTAAATTTTGACCTCTTAAAGGACCATGACCCTGACTATGATCATAGACCTTTAAGCCTAACTCTAAACTTTGTCATCCACAAAAGCTCCATTGAAGAGAATTTTGATAACCAAAAGCGCTTGATTTCTGACAAAATTAAAGTTGATATTTTCTTAAAGGATTTAAATAATGAATTAAATCTCCTATCAAATAAGAACAATATTGATGATCTCTATCATAATTTACGACAACCCTCCCTACTTCCATCATGAAATTTTCTATGTAAAAATGAAAATAGAATGACCAACCCTTGGTATAATAATGAGTATAAGATTGTTAGAAAAACCATTAGGGATGCTTCTAATGCGTCCTTAAAATCTCACAAGATAAATAGATACAAAGCCCTAATCAAAAGACAAAAAATTTACTATATAAATAGAAAGCAAGATAAACTTTTGCACCTAAGTTAGATTCAAAGAAATTATGGATGCAATTTTGACTCGTAAAACTAAAGAAAACAATATGATTCCCTTTAGGGACTAAAATTCCTACCTTAAAAATATTTACAAATCTCTTAATGTCACAAACAACATTCAAACTATTTTTTTAAGATGAAGAAGATTTTTCAATAGATGCCATAATTCTTATGGTCGGTATTGAACAAGAGATCCTACCACAAAGGGATTGAAGGCATAACTTTTTACATAAAAAAAATATTTTTCCTTACATTAGACTTCACAAGAAAGACCCTTTCGATTAGTACATGTGGATGTAGAAAGTGAAAAGAAAACCATCCCTGTAAGACTATAGACTAAAGGGCTCAAATTAAAAATACTTAAAATTTCAAACTTATTTATCTTCAATGCATGTCTAGTAAATATCTAATGTATAATGTTTGAAAAAGTGGTGGTTTTGTTGTGAACCTTTATAGTCTATAGTCTTACGGAAAACATTTTTCTTACCATACATTTTAGTGATCACAACTTTTAGAGTTTTAACTCAATTTTGTGTAATGGAATTAGTTGATACATGTAGGTGTGTTAGAAATGTTGATTGACATAAGTTACAACTAACAAGTATGTGCATTTCAATGAAGATCGTGGATATTCAAAAGGGTATACATTACCATTGGGATTTTGGGAACATTTTAATCAGTAGACAGTTTCACAAATAACCCTTTATTTGAATGTAGAAGTAAATAATTTATATTTAACATTCAAATCGTTTTTAGTACATTGTATAATATTTCTTGTTCGTCAACTTTGTAAACAAAGCCATGCAGTGGCTATCTATCCGTATTTTAGTAAAAATGTAATATACGCCATTGGAGATTTGGCAGTGCACTTGTAATGGTGGCATATACACAAAAAAATTGCTCAATCTAAAATTCTTCATTGTAAACACCACCAAAGAGGGTTATGAATCATATATAGTCTTAGCATTATTAATTATATATAAAAATAATTAAGAGAAAACACACATTAATAAGTAGATTAAATGAATCTAAATGAAGAAAATAGAGGGAAATAAAATATTAAATTGTATGGTGTCATGAAAAGTAGGATAAATATGATGACATCCAACCAACAAAGAAAATATCATGATTGATATCATGATTGTATGGTGCTCTCCTATCCTAGCTAAACAAGCTAACACTACCTAATCTGCACATTTAATGATTAAGGAGAAAATAGACATTGGCCACCTCACTCCACTATTCACTCATAGCCATATGTCTACATTGCATTGCACAAGAATTTGAAATGGATAAAACCCTTGTGGCAGTAGGACTGAGTGTTCCATTTGTTTGGAAAAGAGAATGGGAGATAACATAGAAGTTATGATTGTGATCATTAATCGTTCATCTAGCCTTAATGATGACAACAACAATGGCCATGGAACATAGCTTTTGTTTAAGGTTGTTTGTACATTTTCTTGCATACATATGCACATTGGTACATACATCTATGACACATTAATTGTAGTGATTTTTTTTTTTTTTTTTAAACAATCCAATGAGACACATATGAGTAATTTTACGAGCTCTATACCACTAGACCCCTTCTCAAAACATAAAACTCTCCAAACTCTACCAAATGATCCTCTTGTTAACAAAATAATTTGAGCAACTTAGCTCCTTCCACATCATGCAAAGGCAAAATGTCGATGTTGACTCATAGGCCAACCAAGGCACATGGTTGCAAAAAGGGGTATACAAGCTAAATTGGGGGTTGATTGTCCAAAGTTCCATCATACACCTCCCATGACGTGCATGCAAACTATGGAAATCCCATCACCTATTAGCAATTGACTTCACATGCAGGCATGAAATGAGAGGACATTAAGACACCCCTACTGCCGCCACTCTCGCATAGAACCTCCACCACTATGCTCTATAATAAACTATATGATGGAAGATCTGCAACCTACATGCAAGATTTCTTGGGGTGATATTGAGTTATGACTGGCCATTACCACATTCAATATAGAGCACGTCGAGAAAAGGTTACAAGAAGGGTGCCCTCCATTTGTGTTGGGCATATCTTTCTTGTCAAACACGATAATTTGCATTGTTGGGTTTTCACCTAGAGCCAAGGCAAGGATAGCACACTTACCATTTTTGTTGCAAATGTTGTGTGATGCACAACAAGTAGAATGTAGAAGAGACCCAATGCAAAACCATGAGTTCGACCTTGTGGTGGAATACGTGGAAAGAAGTTGTTGAGCAACACCACTAGGTAGAAAACTGTGCTAGAGACTAGTGTACAATGGGAACAACAAACCACATCCTAGAACTTAGGGAATGGGAGGATGAAGTAAATACTTTCATGTTAATTCAACAAGGGAAGTAGTTGGAGATTGCATATCAATTGACATTCCTCCAATCTTTGGTAAGTTGCATAGTAACACACCTCAACCTATCTCAAAAGGTCATTTCCTCAACCCCCCGAGAAGTTCAGACACTTTGGGGAACTCCTTCCTCTACGGTCTCTCCCTGGTTGTAGACGAGATTCTGGGAATTTCGTGCACCCAATATTTGGAGCTGATGAAATATTTTGTTGAAGTCAGTGATGTAACAACAAATCTCTCTACTAGAACGATGCACTCAACAAATGCAGGATTGGATCCCTAGGTGGACAAATCTGAAGCTCATCAAGGGCATGCTTTTTTGTAAATTACTTCTTTGAATCTAGTGTATTTTTCAGTCTTTTTAACTTCTATAGTTTGTAACAAAGTTACCGACTTAACGAGAACTATGACCTCAAAACGAGAACTCTGGCCCAAAAAACCCATATTTTTGCATAAAAAGCATGAAAATCAACCCCCAAATCAAAAAGAGGTCAAAATTACAAACGAGGTCAAAATTAACACCATTTTTTTAAACGAGGTCAAAATTACAACAATTTTCAAGCATGACCTTCAAAACTCATACAATAGCTCAAAACAATCTTAAAATTAACACCTAAATAAAAAAGTGACACTAACTAAAGCAACAAGTTTTTTCTAAATGTTGAAATTATGGCTCATTACTACTTAATTGAAATCGACAATAGATCCCTATGCAAAAATAAACCCAAAATTGGATACAAAATGATCACTTTAAAATTTATTTACTAACTTTTTTTTCCCCTAAATTTACATTACATTATATATATATATATATATATATATATATATATATATATATATATATATATATATATATATATATCCTTGAAACTAAAAAAAGACTTTAAAAAAATATAAATTAATTTTTTTTGGTTGAAAAAACCCTAAACTAAAACATTATATTAAAAAAAACAAAAACAAAATTAAAATATAAAATTTTATAAAAAATTCAAAAATAAAATAAAAAACTGTATATATGTATTTTATATATGATGATGATTAACATTCACTAAGACTGATATGGTCTATCAGACCTTAAAAGGGTAATTGTTTACTTGCGATTCTTTAGAATTTTGTTTCTGTGCTTGAAAAGCATTAAGAGAAGCTTTCCAAGATCACCATAGTTTTTTTGAGTTATGAGGTTAGGAAGGTTGGTAGTGTGACAAATATTTTGAAAATGAGATCTAATCTGGGTATAGGCTGGACAATCTAAGAGAAAGTGATTTTTATCTTCAACCTTCTTAGTGTCACAAAGGTGACACACTCTTTCATCCCATGGCGTTTTAGGAATTGACCAACACCCAGTTTCACTATGGAGCTCGTGAGAATTTGTTCTTATCTTAGCAATGCTTTTTTTCTTTTCTTTACACTTTGCAAAACATATAGATAATTTTGATCTTCTAGATTAGGGTTGATTACATCCTTATAATACCTTAATTTTCTTTTTTCCTCTAACTCTTTATCACACCATATTCTCTCCTTAAATTTTGATTTGACGATTTTTTTAATAGTATCTTTATTCTGCAAAATGGTGTCTTCCATGGTTCTCCAATACTTTAGCCAATACCGGGCATCTTTATGCCATCCTCACTTGAGTCGATGGTGGTTACGACTCGATTTTGAAGCAATTTTAGGAAGCCTATTGCCTTCCATGTTGTTTAAGTTGTTCTTATACATTAGATATCTTGTCATAACCGTGCTCTCAATGGCAGGGCTGAGGTATATATATATATATATATATATATATATATATATATATATATATATATATATATATATATATATATATATATATATATATATATATATATATATATTATTGGAAAAATCAGTAAGTATGAACACAAACTGATCTCCCTAGTTTCACCCGAAACTAGAACAAAACAAACAATACACTGAACTTTCCTTAGATTTTAGATATCAAATAAGAAGAGGATCCAAAACATGCCTTTTAAATTTTGTAGACCTGACCTCGCTAATGTGATCCAAGCTCCGTTGTAAGGATTACAGAGAAGTATCTGCAAAGAAACACAAACCAACGAAGACAAGAATAACATAGTCTATTCGATATGAAACTATGTACGTGATCAAGGAATCATACAATATGTATAAATAACATTCATATAGGAAAGAAACACTATATATGTATTAAAGAATGTGGAAGAAAGATACAACCAAATGCCTTGATGTTGTCAGGTTCCATCCAACCGTTCCTTTCTTCCCACAGACTTCTACTCCACAGATTCTGAGACTGTAGATTTGAAAGTCACTCACAATCTCAACTTGGAAAAGTGAAACTCAAAGCTCAAACACTCCAAACTCTTGGCTAGACTAATATCTCATTAGTTATTCACAAAATCTCTTCACACCAACTAACCAAGCTCCAAAAACTAGGTTTCCCCATGAGATCTCTTCTCCTTTTATAAGCTGAAAAGGATAGGGTGAGGAGGTTAGGATGATCCCACTAGAACATGGATGCGACTCAGATCCAAATCGATCGGAGGCCACCTCACCCTCGAAGCTTCTATTCTAGAAACATCGAGAAGATTCTCTTTTTCTTCGTACAAATGATCGTCGCACCCTTAACACTAAGCAAACTGCGACAACGTCGCATGCCATTGTGGTGCAACCTGCGTCGATCTTAAATCGTCGCACCCTTAACACTGAGCAAGGTGCGACAATCCTTCTTTATAAGGTTTTTACAAAGGAAAATATAATTTTCATCTTTCTGGGAAAATGTATCTTCATTCTTCTTCAAGGATTAGGGCCTTTAATCCTTCTAAAGACAAAGGATAGGTGTAAATCATTAACGGTCATAAGGGTGATGAAGATAATGTGTGTGTGTGTGTGTGTGTGTGTGTGTGTGTGTGTGTGTGTGTGTGTAATGGGGAGGGGCGGGGGTGATGCCGAACATCACCCCAGCCCCCCGCGAGCTAGGCTGTGGTCCCATGGGTCACATGACTACAACCTGATCTGCTAGGGGGGAGGCGATGTCCAACATCACCCTGTGGCCCTCCCATCATATATATATATATAATTTTTCTTTTTATAAATTTTATATTCAAATTGTTTTTTAAGAGGGTTTTAATATAAATTTTTATTTTATTTTAAATTTATTTTAGGATGTTTAATTTAGTTTATATATGTGTGCTTTTAACCTTTTTAAAATGTTTTGGTCATAAATTTAGTTTTTTAATTTTTTTTTTTAAATTTTTCCTCATTTTCTTTTAGTTTTTTTTATATATAATTTTAATTTTTAGTTAGTTAGTTAGTTAGTTTGTTTTTTTTTTTAAATTTGATTTTGAATTTTTATTTTGTTTTTATTAATTTTAATTTTTTTAGTTTTTAATTTATAATTTATTTATTTATTTTTAAATTTCAAAAAACTAAATGGTAAAAAATATTTTTAAGATCGAAAGAAACATGGAAAAATGACTAAAAATACTATTGAAACAAAAATTAGAAAATTTTGAAAATAGAAGAAAAATAAGCATTTAAAAAAATAATGTGGAAACATATTGGATCGGAAAATTTAAAATTTCAAAATACCACCTAAAAAGGGAGGGGGTGCTATGGATAACACCATTTTTAAAAACCGAGTAAAAAATGTGACCCCCCAAAAAACGAGAATCTCATTAAGTTGGTAACTATATTTTGTAAGACAATGTCTTTGTGAAGCCTTTAATAAATGGATTTGGAAAGTGCACCTACTTTTTGTTTCGATGGGTAAAGCCCATTTTTTGGAAACCTAGCCATGACCAAACTACTACATAATTTTGTATCACAATAATATATGTATTAAACATCAATTTTTTCTAATACAAAATCTACTTGTTACTAAAATAATAATAAATTTGTTACTAAAATAGTAATAAATTTAACCCAACAAAACAAATATATAAAGGTTATAAGACTTTGATTGGAAGTTCTTTTCACAAGTCATAAAGGCTAAGGGAGGATTGCAACTATTAAAATATTTGTTTACATCGAAGTATATTAATTTCAATAAAAAATCATTAGTCATAGATGAATAGTTAAAATGATTGTGGGATGTATTGCCTTTTAATGATTTGTATTGATTTTGTCAATTACTTTTTTAGTTTTCTCGTCATATTACTAACCTTTCTAACCTCTTAACTCAACAAAAATATGGTGATCTTGGAAAGCTTTTCTTAATGCTTTTCGAGCACAGAAACAAAATTCTAAAAAATGGCAAGTAATCACTTACCCTCTTAAAATCTCCTAAATCATTTCGGTCTTATTAGACGTTAATCATCTTCATCATCATCATTATAATAAAATATCTTTAATCACGATATATTTTCTAAGATTTTTAAATAAAATAGATAATGACATCATTGAGATGAAACCCACCACACCCTTTTGATAGCAATGCGTTAGTCACTTTTCCTTCACATAACTATGTAATAATATGTTTATAAATGGTTCATGACCCTTCTAATTATATCACTATTTGTGTAGATACTTCCTATCATTACTTTCATATTTTTTACTTTTTGGTTATGCTATCTTATTTGATTGATGGTTAGTGTTAGAATGATCCCTAAACAATGTAGTTTCTATGTAATAGATGTCTACCCTTAGGGATGTCAAAATGATCTCAACAATAATGTAATAGATGTCTACCCTTAGGGATGTCAAAATGATCTCAAAGCAATGTCTACCCTTAGGAATGTCAAACGATCCCAACTATGATTAACTTTTGTGCACTTAAGTGAAGGCAAGGGCGGATCCACTACGAACTAAATGAGCTAAAACTAATAAAAATTAAACATGTTTAATACAAAGAATATTGCATTAAATTAAAATAAACGATTAAAAGTGTGTAATTTAGGAAAGTAAAATATACAATTACCATGTAGGAAAATACATTATTTATTTTAAAGAATTGGATAAAATTATAAATTCATCCCTTTCTAATGTTTCTGGTCAATACTAGCAAGCACAACCAGATGCACGAGTGTGCCATTGAACAAACTTGAACCATAAGAAAAAACACTTTCACCAATCCAACAACTATTCCCAAAAAATATTGACTTCTATTTTTCAATGAAACATTTTTAATTTTTTTTGATGAAATATAAAAAACAAAATATTATATAATATTAAAAAAACTTTAATTTTGTCGAAAACTGTAATAACACCCCACTTTCATTGACTCAATAAATCATCATTTACAAAAACCTAATCTATATATGTATGACAAGTATGTTAAGGTTTAAAAATTTTAAACTTAAAAATGTTCTATAAAGAGTTTTTAATCTTGAAACAAAATTTTAAAAAACAATCTAATTTTGAATTAAGTATAAAAACAAATTATTATATTATTTTAGAGACTTAAACCTTAAAAGCTTTAGAAGAGTAACATCATTTCATTTTAAATTATATATATATATATAATAATAATAATGATGATGATGATTATTAACATCCACTAAGATCGGATTGGTCTATAGAACTTTAAGAGGGTAAGTGATTACTTGTGATTTTTTAGAATTTTGTTTTTGTGCTAGAAAAGCATTAAGAGAAGCTTTCCAAGATCACCATACTTTTGTTGAGTTAAGATGTTAGGAAGGTTGGTAGTGTGATAAATATTTTGAAAATGAGATCTAATATGGGTACAGGTTGGACAATCTAAGAGAAAGTTCTTTTCATCTTCAACCTTCTTAGTGTCACAAAGGTGACACTCTTTCATCCCATGACATTTTAGGAACGCCCAATTTCACTATGGAGTTCGTGAGAATTTGTTCTTATCTTAGCAATGCTTATTTTTTTCTTTACACTTGACAAAACACATAGATAATTTTAATCTTTTAAATTAGAATTGATTACATCTTTATAATATCTTAATTTTCTTTTTTCCTCTAACTTTTTATCACATTACATTTTCTCTTTATATATATATTTTTGAATTTTATACCTTAACAAAATGAATTTTAAAAAACCAATAAAATTTTAAATAAAATATTAAAAAACAAATTATCACAATTTTTTACTTAAGTTTTATACTAAATCCTTGACTCTGATTTAACAAAAAAAATTAAAATATTTATTATTATAACAAAAATAATGTTTATAAATAATTTCGCAATCTATGAACTGAAAAAACAATTCAATGTAAAAATCCCAAAATTACTTACCAAAGAATTAACGCCAACTTCATACTTTGTCTTTTTAAAATGTACTTAAAATAACATATAAGATCATCCATTACATTAAATTAAAGATGGCGGGTATGCTTTTTTTTTAAGCATTATAATAAGATAAGTTTTTTTATTTTTTAAGCATTAAAATAAAGTTTTAAAACATTGATTTTTTTTTTTGGTTATATGGTTTAAAATGAATTGAAATTTGAATTAAATGAAAAAATAATAATTGTAAATGTTTTTATAAATTATTATTTTTATTAAAATAGATATCTTTGTGTTCAATATTGCATAATAAATTATTATAACTTAAAAAGAGTTTAATATAAAAATTTAAAAAATCTTAAAATTTCAACAATATTACCAAGTTAAGTTGTTTTTAATTATTATAACTTAAAAAGAGTTTAATATAAAAATTTAAAAAATCTTAAAATTTCAACAATATTACCAAGTTAAGTTGTTTTTACATTGTTTTCATTATAATAATAAAATTTGCAATTATAATTTCCAATACAATGCTCTAACAAAAAAATATTTTGTATAATATAAATAAATTTGAATTTTAAAGAATACATATCTACCAACGACTTCTTATTTGACGTCTACATAAAGAATATTGAGTTTCAGGAATGCATTTACATATTCCATCTCTCCTTGTATTTGATGTATTGGATCTTACAGCTGTTTTTATAGACCCAATCGAGGTATATGGGAAATAAACCAAGGAATGAGAGCTCCTAGCTAGACTTAGAACTAGTTCATATCACATGTTATAGTCTACCAATTTTGACTAACTATCTTTGCTTCCAATTTTACTTTCCTAGCTCTTTGAGCCTTAAATTAGAAAGTCGTGCTGGGAAAATACATGTAGGTCCTCAATTTGATGAACATTACTTTGTTGAACCTGATAAAGATGAAATATTTCACATGGATGTAGTGACTTGAGTGTCTATGGTCGTCAACGTTGAAAGGAGTAAAGCAAAGGGGATTACAACTAGAGTCAAGAGAAGAACCAAATGAATTCCAAATTGAGATAATCCAAAGAGGAAACCACCCATTGAACAAAAGACAATTTGAAAATGAGCCATTTCCGACAACATAAAGCATACCTAACCTAAAACAATAGATCTCTTCCAGGATGGAAGGCTGTTGACGGGCGAAACTGACCGTCCGTCAACCGAGAGAGTGGAGCCGGTCCGGGGTTGTCTAATAACCCAAGCCGTTTGGAATGAACCACCCTGACGGATTTAGCGGCTCCGTTGGCCGCTCTAAGGTCTTAAGAAAACCAAAGAGAAAACTAATCTAAACTAACTAAGCTAACTAAAACAAATAAAACAAACTAAAACTAACTAACAATAAATAAAACAAACAAACTAACTAAACAAATTAAACTAAAACTAAACTAAACTACTCTAACTATTCTATATTCAATCTACTAATTAATATCAATTACCTAATTACTAACTGCAGTATCACTTATTCACAAAATGTACAATATAAACAACCTACAGATTTAATTAAAACCTGCAAAACTCATTATATTCTTCCCTAAGACAACAAGATATGTTTTTGTTGATTTTTGTAAATAAGAAATAAAACTTGTTGAAATTAAACAATCTAATATACTAAACATATATATCTAACTAAAAATACTAACAAATATACTAAACTAATGAATGACAAACTGACCTGGAAACGCTCCAAGTTTKCCCTGTGTGTGATGACTTCGAAGCTGATCGGAGGAAGTAAACTCGCACCGGATGGTCCAGAAGCTTTTCGTAAACGAYAGGCTGCGCTGCTCTTTGAGTTTATTTACAGGACAAACAAGACATAAAAAATCATAACAATCATATGATTTATAAATCTCTGCAATAAGGGAAACCTGTTATGCAAAAACTTATACTTAATAATCCAATCAATGAAGAAGAGAAATCTGTACTTCACAAACTGAATCAATCAATTGCTACATTTTTTAAATACTTGGAATAAATCAGATATGGATTATAGTGATTAAATTATATCATTTGCAAAAGATTAAGATAGCTAAAGTAGTCATTAACCAATAGCAAATTGATACACATAACATGAAACAAAATATTGATATCATGAGAAGCTAAAGCTGTAACAAAACATCAAATTCTGCCTCAGTCTGTATTAAAATTCCATATAGTTGTTCTCCCACGAATGAGGATCATTATTACAAAAAATAATAAGTATATATAAGTTTTTCCACAGGGTAAAACCTCCCTGTGGATAGTATCAAACTGTTTACATAATCTGGGAAAATATCCCCAAAATCAACTAAACTAGGAAATTAAAATGCAAGTAAAATATCTCAAATATCCCCTAACTGCTCATCAGATCCAATGCAATTTCGAATTCATCTGCAATAGACCAAAAATAACAAGTTAGAAAGATATTTTATTAGCAAAACAATAAAAATCTAATCCTAAAGACTTAGCTACAGAATCATCTGATTCTGTAGCTAGTCTAAAATAACATACAGGATCATAATTAGAATCAAATCAAATCTTTTAAAAGAATCAAAACCAATTTTCTTCTAATGATCATTTAAAACGAATCACTCAAGATTCAATTGATTTTATCATTCACCATTAAACAGAATCAAAAGTGATTCAATCGAAAACAGGGGTAAGAATACTCTGTTTTTTTGTTACCATAAAATCGGGTCGAACAGTAACAAGACTATTTCATATCCAATTGAAATCGATTATGAATCATATCGTATGTGATACGATCTAATCCAACACAACCATTTTCCACTCGTTATAGCTATAATGATATAACAAAAGATTCATATCGTTTAATCGAATACACAGGTGGAAAGACTGTTTCGATTATGTGTAAATGAAATCACACGTAACAACATCAACCAAACCAAATTTGTGATAAATTTCGATTACTGATCCTTGCACAATCAACATACAGGATCGATTAATAGTGATTACAATCTTAATAAAATCGACAGAAGTGATAATTGCAAACTGGGCAAACAATCTTGATTGGTATTTCAAACAGATCGTAACAAGGTTTAATATAGAAATAAATCGTGAATCCAATCTCGTTTTACGAATCAAATTCAAACAGAATATTCATTGCAATATGAATCCGACTGATAACATGGTCGCGCTAACAGTAAACCAATGCGAATTAACCGTCTGGGTTTTTAGCATAATCGTTATGAATTGAATCTATCCATGATTTCAGTGCGTTTGTACAGAATCATATTGAAAATAATCCGAATTGTATTCCTGTTGGTCGAAAGTCATATGGGACATAAAACCGTAACAATTAACCATATCAAAATTATTGCCAATCATAGCATATGCATTTTAACGAAATCGAAACGAAATGTGATTGTGTTCAGAATTGAATATGAAAAACAACTCCTGTCTAGAATAGATACAAATGACTTCAATTGACAACAGATCATCCATTTTAACTCAATTAAACAAATAAAATCCACACCAGGATCAATCAAATCGATGAAAATCCAATCGAAGCTTAACTGGGAAAACAAATTTCCATTTAGTCAAAGCAAGGCTATGTATAGAACGCATACAATGTAACAGAGCCAATTGATGATGTAGACAGAGCTGTTTAAAACCAAATTCATATCGTTATATAAACTCAGACTATTTACAAAAATGATTGATATTAAACATACCTGTGGGACGACGAGGCTATCAAATTATGCCAGCTTGGAATTCACGACAACTGTGGCTGATTCCACATTTTTAAACAAGATGGAGCCTGTCGTCTTTTGTTTCTTATCAGTGGCTTGTAGCTTAGCCTTTTGACTGGTAAGCAGTGCAACCTGGTTCTCCAAAGAGTGAATCTTTGACTGGAGAATCGACACATCATTATAATACCTCTCTAACCACGAGTTGCATTGATCACAGGGTGGCACTGTAGGTTTAGACAGAGCAGGAGAGGGTTTGGATAAACGATCAGGGGCTTCACAAGGTAGCTTAATGCCTGGGTAGTTAGGGTCGTCCTGTAGGCAGGGGGGTATGTTTGACACAAAGTCATACGAGGGTTCGGCACACAGACCTTGCGAATAAGGGTATTCGCTAGCTAAGAAACACTCCACTTCCGAATCAGATTCCTCACTCAACATGATAGGGTTTGGATCGACAGGAGGTTTTGGCTTATTTCTTGCCATTCGAGAAATCAAACGAGCATTTCTTTTCCCTTTAGCGTTTGCAGTGGGTTTCGCCTTAGGCTTTTTGCCCATAGGCTTAACAGTCTCAACACCCTTAGTCACAGAGTGGGGTAGGTCGATAGGTGAGTCGGCCAAGGGTTTAGGTAGCAGGATGTTGTAGGGTACTGGGGGTACAACCTTGACCTCGCCCACCACAGGTTTGTCAACCTGTGGAGGGTTCTAATCCTCAAAATCATTTCGAGAAAGGAAATTGCTCCAACATTCTCCGTGTAGACTCAGATGACAGGCAACGATAATCTTAACCAGCCCATAATGAAAAAGGCTACTATCAGCCTGATTTCTTTTGTACTTCTTTGACATTTTAAACAGGCTTCTAAGAAGATAATAAGGCATATTGAGCTGATAACCCATAAAAACCATAAGCAAACGAAGGTGGTGTAAAAACACAAACCCGTACCTGCCTTTGCAGGTGACAAATTGCTTGATTATCATCAATAAATCATGCCAACGCTGTTTAAGCATAGTTGCTAGCAAACCTTTATCACAGGAGGTGATTTTACGCGACTGGAAGAGCAGTGTCCAAGGGACCTCCTCTACTTTGCAATTCTTGGACCATCATTGTCCAGTGGCAGGCAAACCCGTAGCAAGACTGATAAACTGTTCGTCAATTTGTAATTGAATATCGCCGACCTTGGCTCGACAACCATCAAAGGTCAAAGCAAATTGTCGAGCTACGCAGAGGTTAAAACCCTATTTTTGTATAAAGGGAAGCCACCCATTTTCCTCAAGGTCATTGCGGGCACTGTCAAACATCAGCAGGGCCTGGCTCCCATTGGGTTCAACTCGGACGACCGGGGCCATGGTGCGAGCACATGGTAAGGGTTTGGATCGAATTCACCAACGCATAGGAGCAGAGTCATTCGGTGTAACAACAATGAATGATCAAAGGGGGAAAGCATTAATGTGCGCATGCGAGGGTGGTGGAGTTGTTCACCGCCATGCATAATAGTTATGGTAAAGTACAACCACCAAGTTCAACCTCTGTGCAAACAATCATAGCATAGCTCAAAAACCAATCGTTTGGCCAACCAAAGAAAATGGTGAGTGTTATGCCAACGCGCCAAATCAACTATAGTTTTTAAAACCAATGACATTCAACGTGAAACCAATACCAAATGTTAGCTATGCGCCATTGTATAAATCAAAAAGTTTAAACCATTGTGCCAATCGATACTCATAAAATTTACAAGCCAAGAGCTATAAAAAGATTATCATAAGGATCACATCATATATATAAAAACGAAAATAAATCATGACCCCTATGCAATTCATAGAATCAATGAAGTATAAACCCATATGCTCAATGCCTCATAAATTAATAAAATCAAGTTATGCAATCAAAGTAAGAATGTCCAAATGAGCATAGTTCGAAAATCCTTTCAGTCACATGATGATAAACCAAAGGTAAGTGCCATAGAAAATATCGATAAAAGATCATGACAGTTCAAATAACGATCAAAATGTGACTTCAAACGGAGAAGTTTTCACGCTTACAGTCGTGAAAACTTAACAAAAAATAAATGTGTAAATATCGCAAGCAATGAAAGTGTCGTTTATTCGAAATTGCGACAAAACTTCTATGTTTGAAAGACATAGGTGTAGGCAACTTATAGACGATAGGAAAAAGTGAGTTGGCTGCCAACAATGGCGACACACTGGTAGAAGCAGTTATCTCTGTCAAAAGAAACAAATTCAGATTTAGGACAACAAAGAAAATTTCAAACTCAAAAATAACAACCAGAAAATCGTACTAACATCATCATTAATCATTTTTCCCAGCAGTGTTTTAAAAGATGAAAACCAATAATAATCTTAAGATCAGCAAGTCACGATATTATAGATAGAATCTTCAATACTGTTGACATGACCACTGCTGCCAGCAGGCGTCCATAGCCTCGACAGGATTGCCATTTAACCCACTCTGATATCTGTATCCTGTTAAGAAGTTTTGGATCAGAATAAAGGAATTTAAAGAGGTTTCTTTTCTTTTTACAAATTTTCATATACCCGACATTTCTTCGCTGCCAGCGGGCCTGTTTAGTACCCCGACGAAGTTATCTTGGCGCCATGCTTGCATTTACCCGCTGCTAGAAGACCTGTTCAACATCCCGACGGGTTTACAAACACTTCCCACAGCTCTTATTCATATTTTATTTTTGTTTTTCAAAGGTATATAGCTGAGCCGGGTGACGCTGAAAATTTTAACATATTTTAACATATTTTTTCAGACCTCATCAGAATTTTTAGCACTGTCCTTTATTCAACTCCAGAGATGTTTTATTTATAAAACAACTTCTTACGACAGGGGGACGTCTTTTGAGTCATTCCTTTACGGAAAAGGGACAGCGTAAAAAGATAATAGATGATCATGACAAACTTTGCTTAGAGATTGAAATCAGTAAACTTCTTTCAAACAACAGAATTTTCCGTCACAGATTATCAATTTCAGCAATATATCATTGATGTTTGTACAGATTTTTCAGAAGTTATTTAAGCGAAGAAAATCTCTAATCGTCTTTGTCTGAATAACTCAGTATACAGGTACGTGTATTGTTCAAAAAACACAAAAACTGATAAATTCAAATCAAAATCAAACATAAAGCAAACGGAAGAGAAAAATAAAAGCAAAAATATATACATAATATACAAGGGTAGTTATCACGCAAATTATCTTTTCAGGGCTTGGCCATTCACCGGGTAGGTGTCAAGCTGCCCTTCAAGATTCTGTAATCGAAAGGAACTAGGACCCAACTTTTCAGCAATTAAAAATGGTCCAAGCCATAAGTTTTGAAATTTGGTGTGCTCACCCTTTCCCTCGTGCGGTTTATCCCACTTCAAGACGAGATCGCCTACTTCAAAATTCCTATCAGAAGCAGAATTAGAATCGAACCAGCTTTTAATCAATTGTTGATGTTGATCTAACTTGCGCTTAGCTTGGGCTCTTACCTCTTCTAGCTTCATCAAAGCGTTAATGCGGCTTTCTAAAGGGGGACAATATTCTTCTTGATTTTTTTGTGACAACTGAAGTGAAGGAAGAAGAATGTGAGGTGGAAGAATAGCTTCTCTGCCATAAACAAGAAAAAAGGGGGAGTTACCTATAGCGGATTTGGGCGTTACCCTATCAGCCCATAGTGCATTCAACAGTGCATTGTGCCAATTCTTGTGATTTTCAGACACAGTTCTCTTGATTATTTTGGTCAAGTTCTTGTTTGTTGATTCAACTAAGCTGTTGCCCTGGGGGTAGTAACTAGCATAATACTTCAACTTAATTTCTTTTTCCAAAGTGAACTCGGTCATCTCAAGAGAAGAAAAGTATGAAGCGTTATCAAAGACCAGACAATCAGGGATACCGAAACGAGTGATGATATTCGAATTTAGGAAGGCAATTACCTGACTGGTGTTGACAATTCTTAGCGCAACAGCTTCAGAACATCGTGTAAAGTAATCCGTGGCTGTCACAATATACTTGTGCTGTTGCGAGGACGGAGGGTTAATAGGACCTATGATATCAAGGCCCCATTGCTGGAAAGGAGAATCCACCGAAACGGGTTGTAAGGGAAAGGCTGGATTTTGTAACCACCCTGATGCTTTCCGACAGATGATACATTTATGACACAAGGCATGGGTGTCCCTAAAAAGCACGGGACAGTAATAACTGGCTCTTAGAACCTTATGAGCAGTGGTGTCACCACCGAAGTGGCCACCAGCTTCTCCTGCATGCAACTCGAGCAAGACTTTTTCTGCTTCGTCCTTTTCAAGACAACGCATCAGTACGCCGTCAAAACTCTGACGAAACAGTATACCGTTAACTAGATGAAAGGAGGAAGACTTCAGTCTCAACTCTCTTCTTTTAGCGGGGTCAAGGTGACGGGGGGCTGATCCATGTTCAAGACATAATCTTATATCGTCGTACCAAGGAATAACAAAGTTTTGTGCACAACAGATTAGGCTTTGATCGCTTTGTCCTAGGTTTGACTTATCACTATCTTCTTGCTGTCCAGTTTCTGAATCAACAACCAACTTACACAACCCTTAGCCTCTCACGATCTGAGCTGGGGTGATTTCTAAGTCATACTCTTGCAAGGAGGTGACCCAGTTGGCTCTCTTCTCTCCTAACTCCTTCTGCACTAACAAGTTCCTTACGGCAGGGTAGGGGACAATGACTTTCGTCCTTGAATTCAAAAGATAGGATCAAAAATGCTTTACTGCTTTGAAAACATCGTAGGCTTGTCGATCGACCACTGGGTAGTTAAGTTCAGCACCTTTGAAAGCAGAGCTCATAAAGGCGATGGGTACTTTGTTGTTCTCAGTATTCTTCTGAGTTAAGACGGCGGCATAGGAACGATCAGAGGCGAAAGTATAGAGTGTAAAATCTTGAGAGAAGTCAGGGCTCATGAGAGACGGAGCGTCAATTATGGCCTTCTTTATTGCATTAAAAGCTTGGTTTTTTGGAGATCCCCATTGATATTGGGTGTCTTTCTTAATTAGGTTCTGCAAGGGTCTGACCATTTCGGAGAAGCTGGGGACAAATCTTCTCACGAAGTTAATTTGGCCTAAGAAATACTGCATGGATTTCTTGGATGTAGGTGGGGGAAGTTTGGCGATGACTTGAGTCCTTTCAGGGTCAATAATCATCCCATCACTAGACACAATGAATCCTAGAAGTTTACCCTGTTCTACTGCGAAGATGGACTTCTTGGGGTTCAAGGAGATGCCGTATTTACGACATCGTAGCATAACGACTCGTAAGTGAGTTAGATGATCATCTTTGTTTTTTGAAAATACAGCCACATCATCTAAGTAAACTACGAAGGACTGATTGATTAAGCCTCGAAAAGCAATATCCATCACTCTCTGAAAGGTAGCACCGACGTTAATCAATCCAAAGGGCATTTTGCGATAAGAATAAGTGCCCCACAGGGTACGGAAGGTAGTTTTTAGTTGGTCTGGCGGAGACATCAGGACTTGGTTTTATCTAGAGAAACCATCCAATAAGGATAGCCTCTCGAAACCAGAGACCTGTTGAAGGATCTGTTCCATGGGCGGGACAAGATAGTTATCTTTGTCAGACGCTCTATTGAGGTTTCGAAAATCGACATAGAGTCGGATTTCCCCGTTTTTCTTCCGTACTGGGACAAGGTTGGACACCCATTGAGTGTGCCTAACAAGAAAAATTATTTTAGCACTTAGGAGTTTATTCAATTCTTTTTGAACGGTCGGTTCAAGTTTAGGATGCATTTTCCTCAATTTTTGTTGGAAGGGTAAGGTTTGGGGCTTCATCGGGATGACATGCTGTATGATATTAGGATCAAAATTTTTCAGATCGTCATACGTCCATGAGAAAACATCTTTAAATTCTTTGAATAATTTAATGAATGCAACTTTTTCTTGTCGAGAACATCCCAATCCTAAATTAATGCATTGAGGTTTTTCATCAGTTCCTAAGTTCACTTTTTCATAAGACAACGAGGAACTATTGGTTTTACAATTGACCATCTTTTTAAATTTATCTTCAAAATCATAAAACTTTTCTAATCTAACTACAAATTTGGGTATCGAGTTTACCATATCCGACAGTACCTCAGGAGATTTCGGATCAGGTATTACCCTAAAGTCGTGCAAATTGTCGTCGTGCGTGCGTTCATCTATCACCGTGCCTTGAAATGTTTCTTCCATATGCAGAAAGTCAATGATTTGCTGATCATCGTCAAATACTCTCCAATTAGTGATATTGTCAGGAACAGATGGTCGAAACAATAGCTCCACGGAGAATGCGTTTGGGGATAAGCCTTCTGCAGGAAGAAGTTTAGAAGCAACATTAGCTAATAAATCTGCTTCAGCGTTATTTGATCTAGGAATGGAATTTATATTGAATGCAAAAAATTTATTCATAAAACTCCATACCTCAGACTGGTAGCTTTTGAGATGCGAGGAAAGACAGTGTATAGAATCTCTTACCTGTCTAACCACTATTTCAGAGTCGCCAAATACAACCAGATTTTGAATGTTCATGTCCAGAGATTTTCTGAGACCTTGCAACAAAGCCTCATATTCTGTAGTATTGTTAGTACATTCAAATTCTAGTCTACAAGCCATTAATGTCTTGTTACCTGCCGGATCAATAATGATGCAGCCTGCACCAACTCCTTCTTTAGATTTAGAACCGTTGAAATATAGAGACCAAATTTGATTTCCATCGGGCTCATGGGACTGTTGCATAGAAGCTGTTGGTTGCACATATGCCATGATCTCGGACTGCTGCTCTGGATTGACGATAGGTGAAGCCTCGACCATGAAATTTCCGAAGAAGGTGTCCATCCCTTGGACTTCGGGTGAATCGGCAGGAGGTGTATATGGTTTGTTTGGATCATTTAAATCCGTGACCGTGAACTTAAGGTAGTGCTCACGATTCACTTTAATCTTGTTGGGCTTACCATTTTCTGGGAGCCATAAGTGAGACCAATCTATTGCGAAGTAACCATGTAGCTTCTCCGACCAGTCCCTGCTCAAAAACAGACCATACACTTCTAGAATATCCACAACGATTATATCAATAACTTGATGAACCTTGGGGCTAGAAGATAATCTAATCAATACATTTTTTAGTTCGCCTATAACTTTAACATTTGTCCGATCAAGTTGTATGATTTTCAAAGTAGATGGTTCCACTTCAGCGTTAATCTTTTGGCAGACAGACCAAGGCATCACATTGGATGACTCCCATGAGTCCACCATACAATTATGCACATTTCTGTTGAAAATCTCGAAAGTTAAAAGAAAAGGAGGTACATTCTTGCGAGTGCTAGGAGTAATAACTTGTGGCTTCTTACTCGCATTTTCTAATGCTACTTTATCCATATTATTTACATTATTTACATGGACTACAGGAAGGTTTCCTTTCTCTTGAGGATCAAGATTATTTTTAGTGGAAGTCTTCTGAGGGACTTTGCTTTGCACAACCTTGTTACCATTTGAATTACCATTCTTGCCATTTTCTGAAATATTTTGCAACATTTTTTGTAACAAAAATGGAAACTTCAACAACTCATAAATAGAAATGTTAGCCCTTAACTTTTTAAGATCTTCAACAACATCATAATCTAAGTTGGAGTTCACATTACTCTGTTTATTTTCAGCTGATTTAGATGGCTTTGGAGGCGAAGTTGTAGGGTTCTTGGTAGAAGTCTTGTTTGCTGTCTTACTCCTAGTGTTATAAGGGTGAACAGTCTCAAAGTTAGCTTGAAAGAGGCTATCTGAGAAGTGTCCAAAGATGTTTGGAGAAGATTCTTCTTCTTGAACCGTTTCTTGTTCAACTACTTCCTAAGGGATATCAGGGGGTATCAAGTTATCTTGGGCTTCTAGAATTGTTTGAAGAGCACATTGCAGACTTTCTAGATTAAGGCCCTCGGTGGTTGGACTAGGTCGGTTGGTAGGAAAAGGTTTCCGAAAAGGAGGTTTGTAGGGTCCTTTACTTGAGGAAGCTTCTTCAGTTGACCTTTTTAAGTCTGTAACTTGATTTGATAGTTTTTGAACAACTTTAGTTAAAATTTCCAAATTAGAGTTTTCAGGTTGTGTTTTACTTTGAGTGGGTCTGAAGAGAATTTCAATCTTCTTTTTGGGAGCAGAACTAGCCTCTGTTTCGTTGTTGGAAGAGTCCTTAAGGCTAAGTATGTCTTTTTCAATCTGGGTGGCCTCTTCGAAGGCTTCTAACAACGTAGCTTTCTTGGATCGTTTAACCCATATAGCTATACTTTGATGTAGAGCTTTAGTGTAGTAAGCTATTATAAGACTTTCAACAAGCATAGAATCTGCAGGGATTCCGTTTTTAAGTGTTAAGAATCTTTGATTAAAGTCTTTAAATTTTTCTTTTGGATTCATTCTTAAGCTAGAAAGATCCACGACCAGGACTTCCAGAGGTTTACCGTCTCCGAATTTTTCCAAAAAGCACGACTCAAACTTTTCCCAAGACACGATCGTGTGTGGCTGTTGGGCAAAGTACCATGTGGATGCATTACCCTCGAAAGTGTAAGGGAACAACCTACAGACAACGTCTTCATGTTCAACATTGCGGAGTCTAATGGCTAACAAATTTTTTTTAATATGATCTTCGACTATTTGTTTTGAATCAGGATCAAACTTGGGAAGCCATTTCTCTGGGTGCTTAGGTAAAGGGTGCTGGGCTCCAGGTACAACTACAACATCCTGATCAAGCCAGGGTCTAGCAGGGTTGTTCTGATTTTCCATAGGGCTAGTGGGTGTGGAAGTCTGAGAAGGGGAATTGCCTTCGTCAGAAGAATCTCCTCCAGAAGAGGAAGGAGATGAGGGAGGTGGTGAAGGAGGTATCCCAGATCCTCCTGCAGCAGGATTTAAGATTGGATTTGAAGGATTCACAGTGAGGTTAGTGTCACCTAATTGTTCTCTAATATCAGAGAAGTCTAAAGGTTGACCCCACGGACAGTTTGGTTGCCTAAGACGAGCTATGGCACTGTGTGTTTTGATTAGAGACTGGCGTACAATCTCTTGTAGGTCACCACGTGTAGGATTAGGGGTTGCTAGCTCAACTGTGATCTGCAGATCTTCGGTTGAAGTAGTTGCTGTTTGAAGGGGAATATTATCAAGTGAACGACTTCTAGTCACTATAGGTGAGCGATTAGGGGGTGGAGGAGTCTTGCGACCACCTCGTGCCATTAATTAAGTTCTGGCCCTCCTTCTAGCGCCATTTGTTGATGGGAAAAACTGACTGTCCGTCAACTGAGAGAGTGGAGCCGGTCCGGGGTTGTCTAATAACCCAAGCCGTTTGGAATGAACCACCCTGACGGATTTAGCGGCTCCGTTGGCCGCTCTAAGGTCTTAAGAAAACCAAAGAGAAAACTAATCTAAACTAACTAAGCTAACTAAAACAAATAAAACAAACTAAAACTAACTAACAATAAATAAAACAAACAAACTAACTAAACAAATTAAACTAAAACTAAACTAAACTACTCTAACTATTCTATATTCAATCTACTAATTAATATCAATTACCTAATTACTAACTGCAGTATCACTTATTCACAAAATGTACAATATAAACAACCTACAGATTTAATTAAAACCTGCAAAACTCATTATATTCTTCCCTAAGACAACAAGATATGTTTTTGTTGATTTTTGTAAATAAGAAATAAAACTTGTTGAAATTAAACAATCTAATATACTAAACATATATATCTAACTAAAAATACTAACAAATATACTAAACTAATGAATGACAAACTGACCTGGAAACGCTCCAAGTTT
>ML776650.1:454550-487365 GCA_009831015.1 Picea engelmannii | reverse complement strand
TGTGATTCTTTAGAATTTTGTTTCTGTGCTCGAAAAGCATTAAGAGAAGCTTTCCAAGATCACCATACTTTTGTTGAGTTAAGAGGTTAGGAAGGTTGGTAGTGTGATCAATATTTTGAAAATGCGATCTAATATGGGTATAGCCTGGACAATCTAAGAGAAAATGCTTTTCATCTTCAACTTTCTTAGTGTCACAAAGGTGACACACTCTTTCATCCCATGGCGTTTTAGGAATTGACCAACGCCCAGTTTCACTATGGAGCTTGTGAGAATATGTTCTTATCTTAGCAATGCTTATTTTTTTCTTTACACTTGGAAAAACAGATAGATAATTTTGATCTTCTAAATTAGGGTTGATTACATCTTTATAATACCTTAATTTTTTTTTCCCTCTAACTCTTTATCACACCACATTTTTCCTTAAATTTTGATTTGATATTTTTTTTAATAGTATCTTTTTTCTGCAAAATGGTTTCTTCCATGATTCCCCAATAGTTTAGCCAAGACCGGGCATCTTTATGCCATCCTCACTTGAGGCTATGGTGGTTATGACTTGATTTTGAAGAAATTTTAGGTAGTCTCTTGTCTTCCATGTCATTTAACTTGTTCTTATACATTAGGTATCTAGTCATAGTCATGCTCTCAATGGGGGAGAGGCTTGTTTCTAAGAGGAGGATGAGATAGGGTGTATTTCCTTTAATTTTGAGATTATAGGTTATAATTGTTTTTTGTATTTGCTCTATCTTTCTCCAGGATTCACGAGAGATACTACAACCCCATACTTCACATCAACTCTATTTTTTAGACTAAAAAAATAAAATTATTTTTTTAACAATAAAAAGTCATAATCTATCTATCTCTCTCTCTCTATATATATATATATCTATATCTATATATATATAATTTTTACATTATTAAAACAATAAATTTTAAAATAATCTTTAGGTTTATTCATTTGATATTAAATGTTCCAATATTAATAAAATTGACTATAATGTTATAATATTAAATAATCTAAAATAATAACATCAACTCGAATATTTAAACTAAAATAATAAAATGGGCTATAATAGTAAAATATTAAACAACACCCATCCCTCTTTTAAAAAAAACTCCCACCCTTTTTATTAAACAAAATTAATATTTTTAAGGGACATGTACCTTATTTTTCTTTTGAAAAAAACCAATGTTTAAAAATATTTAAACATTTTAATTGAGGATATATATATATTCTCGAAGAAAAAAAATGTAATTCTCATTTAAGAAAAATAAAAATTATAATCAAAAGGTGTACGTGGCATTATCAAGAATATTATTTCAAGATGATTGAGAGTAATATCAAGATCATAGCATAAATATAGACCATCAAAAAAACCTAAAGAGGACTATCTTCTTCAAGTCCTAGACTGCGATATTATATCTTCAAGTGTTCTAGTTCAACCAAATAACAAGTTAAAAACTTGATCATAAACATAAATGTTTGTTTAAAAACATCTAGAGTAGCTTGCTTCAGAGCCACACACTAACCATCATGGTTATCAAAAAGGAATTTTTTTTTTCCATTAGTTCCATACCTTCCTTAGAGAGGTTAGAATTTTCTTGATTTAGTTCTCTAAAAATATGTGTGAATCTAAGATCTTGGAAGTTTCCAGTAATGAGCTTGAGTTGTTCTACTATAGAAAAGAGTTCAAGGTTATGGATCTGTGCATGTCCTCTCATCCACTTAATAACCATCAAAGAACCACCAAAGACGTGTAGATTATTTCTACCTTTATCCAAGACACATTATAACAAGTAGAAGAGAGCCATTAATTCTCCCAAGTTGTTAGTTCCTCTTACTAGATTTGCTTTGAAATGATAAAAGTGTGTGTTAGAAAGATAGTAGGTAAAACCAAGACCAACAATCAAGTGAATCAAAATCCAAAGTACATATTCGTCTCCCAAAAGAAGTACATTGGAGAATTGATGAACAAGTTTGGCATGACCGAGTGTAACCCTCTCTCTACTCCAATGGAACACAATTTGAACCTCACATCGAAAGAAGGGAATGAATTTGAGGATGCAACCAAGCACATATAACTTGTGGAAATTCTTATCTACCTTAACACCAATAGACCAAATATTTCATTTGTTGTTGGGATTCTTTCCGGGTTCATGCAAAAACCTTGTGAAGGACATTGGTCTATTGCAAAAAGAATTCTAAAATACTTGAAGGGAAATCAAGACTTTGGACTAAAGTATTCTGAGGTGGGTGAATTCAACTTGATTGGATATTCTAATTCAAACTTTGACGGGGATAAAGAAAATGGACTGTCAACTTTAGGCTATTTTATGAGTCTTGGATCAACAACTGTCTCTTGGAGATCACACAAATAGTTAGTTCCAACATATTCCACAACATAGACAAAATATGTGGCAGCTGCAGAAGTAACTAGGAGATTGTGTGGCTTAGGAAAATACTTGAAGATTTGTAGGAGAAACACGTGAGCTCTACTCCTCTTTTGGTTGACAATACTTCTACAATCAATTTGGCCAAGAATCCCAAATTTCATGATTGAAACAATCACATCAACACACAGTAGCATTTAACTTGATATCATGTAGAGGCCAAGACTATTTACTTGAGACATTATTCCACAAATGGGAAAATTACAAACATCTTCACTAAAGTGCTTGGAAGAGAAAAAATTGAAAAAATTAGAATGATGCTTGGAATCACAAACACCCTTTTAGATTAAGGGAGGGAATGTTGGATACCTAATCTTTGCGATTATGGTATTTTGTAAATAGTATTGTAAATATTACTTAGGAGAAATATGAAGAGTTGTTGGTGTTGTAAATATCGTTGTCATTGATTTCAAAGACAGGGGGATCCTACATATGTCCAAGATAAATGCTACAAGCCTACAAATGTCCAAGATAAATATTGCAAGATGGAGATTGTTGAAAGTATTAATTTTTTATTTTTGATGATCAATTTGGATACCCTATCTTTAAAGGAAGATTTACCCTACACACCTATATCAAATGGGAGAAAGCTTATTTTGATACCTTTCCAATGGTATATGAAATTCCCTCGAACTCCCTAGGAATGAGAAGATATGAATTTTTATGTTCGACAACCCAACTAGAAAATTGAGGTCAGATCAACTAATCTTTATAGGTGGGCCCTGAAAGTGGGGACATAATTATTATAAATGCAGGATATATTTTCGCATTATTAGTGAAACCAAGCAAGAGATCAAGTCTGAGGTGCGCTAAAGGTGATGGGGTGTCTTTTTGGTATGCAATATAAGTCGAATGATTTTTTTGAGGTCTTTCTTGTTCTCAAGGTGAGCTATGAAAGATAGAAGGTCTATGATGCTTCTGTGTGCACTGTTTTGAGGTTGTGATGTTTCCATTAGTGGATGTTTCCATTAACGGATGTTTCTGTCAGTGGATGTTGTTGTCAGTGAATGTTTCCATCAGTGGATGTTCCCGTTAGTGAATGTTGTCATCCATGGATGTTGTCATCAATGATTACATTTTGGGAATGATGCTATGAGGCTTGCTAGGGATTGAATGATTTTCTGTGGAATTAAGCATGCATGTGAATTCATAAGTACTCTATTTATGAATATCTTAGATTGGTGCCTACACATATCTTATTGAGTTGGTGTTCAGTTGAGGAGATTGGTGTCTCCAATAGTTTGGTGCCTACATCTTGTTAAGTTGGTGCTCAATTGAGGAGATTGGTGTCTCCAGTAGGTTGGTGCCTACATATTGTTGAGTCAGTGCTCAGTTAAGGAGATTGGTGTAGGTTGATGACTACATACATTTATAAAGATAAGTTTTATGGTTTCTCCTGAGTGGGTTTCCATGTTAAACTATGTGCATTGTGATTTGAGTTTATATGTGATCATTGTTTCTCAGCTAATGAATGATTGATGAATGGTTAAATAAAGTAAAAAATATCGTATACTGATTCACCCCCCTCTTAGTATAAGCATAAGTTCAACAATTGGTATCAGAGAATATTCCTTCATAAATAGTTTAACCATTGGGAGGTAGATCTTGAGCACATATGGATTGTAAGAAAGGTCTCCCTACAAACATAGCTCCTTTGTTTGATGGAACAAACTATGCATCATGGAGTATAAGAATGAAGATATATTTGCGGGCCCTTGGGGTTTGGTATTAGGGAATAAGTCATAACAAGTTATACAGATGAAGGTGGGAAGGAGTAAAGTGAAAACAATTCAAAATAAATAGATGCCATCTTGAGTGGCCTATCATATTATGAGACTGTCAAGGTAATGAAGTGCACATTAACTAGACAGATTTGAGACAAGATAAAAAACATTTATGAAGAAGAATCTCTCTCCAAAACCATGAAAAAAAATCCTGTTGATGAAGAAAATGAAGATAATCAGAAATAAAAATTAGATTAAGAAGAAGAAGATCTTGAAGCAAAACTCGTCACTGCCTTAGAAAACATAGACAAGCTTAAGAAAAGGGAGCAAAAGAAGCAATTGCAGAAACATGAAAAAAAGGATCATGATATTGAAGAAACAAAGAAGACCATTATTATCCTGAAGACTCAACTAGAAGAGGCAAAGAGTATAAAATAAGTGGTGAGAAGCCAACTGAAAGAAAAGGAAGAAAATTGCGAAAATATAGAAGCTGCAATAGTTTACTAAAGAAAGGAACTAGAGAAAAATCTCATCAATTGAATAGAAGCTTGAAGTTTGGAAAGACTATTGAAATATTAGATAATATTCTTAGTTGACAAAGGTCATCATTCATCAAGACAGGTCTTGACTACGATGAAAAAGAAAATACCAATGAGGGAGATGCAAGCATTAACGTCACAAAGCCATTGGAAAAATAAAATGAAGAAAATCCTGAAAGATATGCAAATATTCTCAAAGGATCTATCGACAATTAAAGAAACAAAAGGAAAGGAAATGATGAACAACATAAACCTGATTCTTCTCACAAGAACAACAAGAATTAGTCCATATGAGTTGTTCCACCATGAAGACCTTTCACAAACCGGTGCCAAAATATCTTTCTTGGATATTGTTTTTCTTGCAATAATCTTGGTCATAAAGCAATAGATTGTAGATCTTATGCAAGAAGTGATCATGTGAGAGATACAAATAAATGTTCTTACAAAATCTCAAAGGATTATTATGTGAGAAACTAAACCAGAAGTTCTCCTGGGTTTGCAAATAGAAAATACAATTCATTTCCTCCTCTACTTGATATTGAATGTTATAAGTGCAATAACTACAAGAACATAACACGTGAATATAGAAGCAACATGATAAAGTATCCTAAACAAAACATGGAAGAATATGTTCTTACTAAGCATAGAGAAGAATACACCAGGGTGTGGAAAAATAAACAAGAATAACCGAAGAAGGAAGAATGTGGACTTGCAATTTATGCACAAAATGAAAGGAACCAATGGTACATTGACAATGGATGTTCAAAACACATGACATGGGACCAGACCAATTTTCTCACCTTGAACGAAGAAAAATGAGGCATTGTTACTTTTGGAGATATGGCTTCTACAAGGATAGCTGGAAAAGGTATTGTTAGTCTTGATAATGGAAAGACTAAGACATATAATGTCTTATATGTTGAATGGTTAAAGAATAATATTCTAAGTCTCATCCAAATGTGTGATCAAGGTTACAACCTCACATTTCATTCTAAAGGGTGTGAGATAAGGAAAGCAACTTCCAGAAGATTAGTGGAAAATGCAAACAAAACCTTAAGAGATGTATACATACTCCATAAAGTCAAAGGAGAAAAATGTTGTCTGGGAGTGATATCTCTCTCATCTTGTCAATAAAGGGAAGAACAAGATTAGGGGGAGCAACCCTTTTCCATTGATGTCAAAGAGGGAAAAGTTGCAGACATAGGAAGATTTGAGTACACAAGGAGATGATCCATATTATTTTGAGAATGACATGAAGAAAAAAATATAACCGATATATAACAAGGAAATACACAGAGATAATGTGGAGAACACATAAATATAGTGAAACCCAACTTCTATTAATGAACAAGAGAGAGAAAAACACTGTAGAACAAAACTGCCAGAATTGGGTAGCTTATCTCTGAAAAGAAAGAGATGTTGGCTACGCTTCACTCACAACAAGATTTACATCATTCTCCATTGCATGCTTAAAGGGCCTCCTTCACCTCAATTATATATGAGAGAGTGAGAGGAGAAAAATTCCCATGATGCATGTGGGATAAATTGGACTAAGTTTATAAAATTCCGTAGGCATGTAAAACACTAGGACTTCTCGGGTAGTCACCCATCTCAATACTACTCTAGCCTGAAGGCGCTTAACTATAGAGTTCTAATGGGATCCGATGCATTAACGCTATGCTATAGGAATGTACATAAGACCACTAGGAAATCATTACATGATGTATGTAATTAACAAATGAATATGACATTATATTCTATTCCCATCAAAAGGGTGAATATCATGGTTTATCAAAACCACATTATCAAAATAGTGATTCAGTGGAAAAGGTGGATGGCCACCGAGATCCATTTGGATCATTCCTCCCCCCTTAGGAAGCAATGGTCCCCATTGTGTCAAGTTACCATGGGAGATGGGGAGAATTTTTCTAAATTTGAAGCTTGGTGCACTGCTTGCCTTGTTGAAGAATATATCATTCTTATCTTGTTGAAGGCTATCATGAACCTGTTGCTGGAGGGGTTGGATTTGTTCAACCAATATAGTTGCATGATCTACCTGAGTGTGGGAGGACTCTGTAAGTGAAGATGCAACATGAATAATATGAAGGGTTATGTTATAACCTTGCTTGACTGGGCAGTGTGGAGGCACCCCCATAGGTGCAACAAGAACATCTTGGTACTCTTATACAATCTTGTCGATCTTCTTCTGCTAGATAGAAAGGTCTTGGGATGAGGTTGTAGTGGTTGCAATGTACTTATGTTCACCTTTTTATCGGATTGTGAAGAGGCTAAACTTTGCAGTATGAGATATTACTTTGTGGCATTGTTTTGGTGGGACAATAGTCAGAACTACCTCTGGTATCCTATATAATTGACCCCCCAGAGTAACAATGATGCTACGAGGTTGAGACTCATAAATAACATGACACCTCCACATATATGGCTGGGATAATAGAACATCACAGACTTCCAGTGGGGAAACATCACACGATACCTCATCCTTGAAGGGCTTGAGGCCATAGGACATGCGACACTGCTGGTTGACACAAAGATATTGACCCTGGAGAAGCCACCTGATGTTGTATGGCTACGAGTGTGGTGTTATTGGAAAATCCAACTGCTTGACAACCTCTGCTGAGATGATGTTCTTTTGTCTTTCACTATCAACAATAAAATGCAGTGGGGTCCCCTTCACCCACATCTGTGAATGGAAGAGTCGCTCCCCCTCCTCAGGATCCTCTTCTGGTTGGATTGTTGCAGTTGCAACAATAGCAGTGGGTCTGCATCAATGATCTGTCTCCTTTTATTATTTTTTGAATTAGGGTCCAAGTCGGGATTGGACTCTTTGTCTTTGAGCTCGACCACCAATGATTTTATTGAGCAACATTCATTAGTGTTGTGCCAAGGGATATTGTGGAACTCACACCACTTTTCGGTGTCTTTCTTAGAATTCTTGTTACCCTTCTTTGTCTTCATATGGGACTGGCTCTCTTGAGGTTGGCCTTCCTTGCTTTGTCCTTCATTATGTGAGTTATATTTTCCTTTACCATGCTTCTCCTACTTACTCTGCTGCTTGAATTTATGCTCAATTTTGACTGCATATCAATAAGCAAATCCCAGTGAGGAGATGTCCAATAAATCCATATTTGTTTGGATGTACCTATGTAGACCACTGTAGTACTTCAAAACTATGTGTCGCTCAGAGTCTTTGATACCCAACTTTGAGCACAAGGTATGAAAGATGTTGGTGTACTACGACACCACCTGGTCTCTTTTCTGATGCAGAGTTGCCCATCTCATGTATTGGTCATCATAGTTTATGACATGATATAAATCCTCCTTTAGGGAATCTACAAAGGCCTCCCAAGTGGGTTCTCTCCCAAATAGTGTAGATTCATCCACGGTGTACCTATCCTAGTAACCTTCCCACCAAGATTTGACATGGGGAAGGGATTTAAAAAGCGTGGAGGTGATCTTTTCACTGTCAATTTTTTTTTGGATAGAGTAATAACCTTCTAGCAGATTCAACCATTTTTCTAGAGCATCTGCATCTATATGGCCTTCAAATAAGGGGATATAAAAATTGACTTGTACCTTGAAGGGTGTCACACTTGTGAAATGGCTTCTTTTCGAAGATGCCTCAGTTGCCGCCATCGGTAGTCTTTGAAGGATCTGAGAAAATTTGTCCATCATCTCGTTCCTCTGTCGCATGAGGGATTCCTTGAGAAACATCTTGAAAGGATCTCCTACTTTGTCATCTCTCTTTCCTTCCACCATGGGAGGTCGCTTGGGCTAGAGAGAGAAGTTGTCCTCAAGCGAAACTAGCTCAAGACCCAACTCTCTATACACTGACCTCGTCGGGGACCTGCTCTGAGAAACGACAAGGAGCAACATGCTCTGATACCATTGATCCAGATTATTTTGAGAACGACATGAAGACAAAAATATAACCGATATATAACAAGGAAATAGACAGAGATAATGTGGAGAACACAGAAATATAGTGAAACCCAACTTCTATTAATGAAAAAGAGAGAGAAAAACACTATAGAACAAAAACTGGCAGAATGGGGTAGTTTATCTCTGAAAAGAAAGAGATGTTGGCTACACGTCATTCACAACAATCTTTACATCACACTCCATTGCATGCTTAAAGGGCCTCCTTCACCTCAATTATATATGAGAGAGTGAGAGGAGAACAATTCCCATGATGCATGTGGGATAAATTGGAATACGTCTATAAAATGCCATAGGCATGTAAAACACTAGGAATTCCCGGGCGGTCACCCATCGCAGTACTACTATAGCCTGAGCACACTTTGCGGAGTTCTAATGGGATCTGATGCATTAACACTATGCTATAGGCATGTACATAAGACCACTAGGAAAGCGTTACATGATATCTGTAACGAATGAAGATGAAATTACATTCCATTCCCCATCAAAAGGGTGAATATCATGGTTTATCAAAACCACAAGATCAAAACGGTGATTCAGTGGAAAAAGTGGATGGCCACCGAGATCCATTTGGATCAAGAGAGTTGCATACAAGGGAAGTATTACAAAATTAACTAAGGGTTTCCATCAATGATAAAGGGGGAGATTGTTGGAAATATTTCTATCATTGATGTCAAAGACATGGGGAGCCTACAAATGTCCAAGATAAATATTACAAGCCTACATATGTCCAAGATAAATATTGCAAGGTGGCGGTTGTTGAAAGTCTTACTTTTGGATTTTGATGATCAGTTTGGATACCCTATCTTTGAAGACATTTTTAACCTCATACCTAGATAAATGGGAGCAAAAGTTATGTGGTGGGAAAGTTTATTTAGATACCTTTCCAATGGTATATGGTATTCCCTCTAACTCCATGAGAATGAGAAGATATGATTTTTTTTGTCCAATAACTGAGCCAGAAAATTTAGGTAGTCTTTATAAGTTGGCCCTGAAAGTGGGGACATAATTACTATAAATATATGATATATTTTCACATTAGTAGTGAAACAAAGAAAGAGATCAAGTCTAAGGTGCACTAAAGGTGTTGGGATGTAATTTTGGTGTGAAAGAGAAGTCTAAGGGATTTTCTCGAGGTATTTCTTATTCTCAAGGTGCGCTATGAAGGATTGAAGGTCTGTGATATTTTCATGTGCACTATTTTGAGGTTGTGATGTTGCCATCAGTGGATGTTTCCGTCAGTGGATGTTGTCGTCAGTGGATGTTTCCATTAGTGGATGTTCCTGCTAGTGAATGTTTCTATCAATGGATGTTACCATTAGTGATTACATTATGGGAATGATGCTATGAGGCTTGCTAGGGTTTGAAGGATTGTATGTGGAATGAATCATGCAGGTGAAGTCAGAAGTACTATGTGTACGAAGATGTTGGATTGGTGTCTACACATATCTTATTGAGTTGGTGCTCAATTGAGGAGATTGGTGCCTACATCTTATTAAGGTTGTGCTCAGTTGAGGAGATTGGTGTCTCCATTAGGTTGGTGCCTACACTATTTGTAACAGTAGGTTGGTGCCTACAAATATTTATAGAGATAAGTTTTATGGTTTTCTTCAGATTGGGTTTCCATGTTAAACTCCTTGCATTGTGAATTGAGATTATCTTTGATCATTGTTTCTCAACTAATGAATGATTGATGAATGGTTAAATAAATTACAAAGTATTGTATATCGATTCATCCCCCTCTCGGTATAAACATAAGTTAAACAATTGTGACCTTTTGGAATATGAAACCAAATGTCATCCCAACTTGTATTTATGAATTTCTCACGTTAATGAAAAACATTCATCTATGGAGTTACTCATTCTCTGCCCATACATGGACTGACAATGAAGAATCACACATTAAATAATAATTCTGACTATATATGTATGTATGTAGATATCTATATATATATTTAAAAAATTATTAGAAATATTTTATTTGAATTTTAACATATTTAAATTTACTAAGTAATTTAGTTTGTTTTTCACATTTTACTCAAAATAGAATGTGTTTTAGACCAATATCACTCTTTGAAGTTAAGATGATGTTATCGCTGTAATACAATATTTGGATTTCTTTTTAAAATAGGATCTAAGAAAAGGGAAACTCATTCATTAAAATAAATTAAAGTTTTTTTTTTTTTTTTTAAATAATGATGTTTACCATTCTCTAAAATCTTTAAAATTTATTAAATAAATAAAGGGAATTAGACTAAACAATCTTCAAAATGTTATTTATTTATCTGAACATTGTCCAAATAGAAGTACCAATGTCATTATGGATATTCATAAGCAAGGGGTACCAAAAAATAATTAAATTATGACATTGGTAAACTTCTATCTTATATTATTAAGGATATGAAATATTAAAAATAAATGACGTTCATTCTCCACAAGCCTTTGTATTACAAATTTTACAAATTTCCTCATCTCAAAAGTTCACTTTAAAAAAATAAAAATTAAACATCATTTTCATATTAGGCATTGTACCCTCCACACACATAACATTCCAATATTGTGTGTGATTCGATATACATTACATTATTGATTCCCCTATTGTGTGTGGTTCAATATACATTACATTATTGTCATATAGTTCAATTATATACGATATATTGTACAATACAATATAGACACATAAAATTTCACATAAGACATCTCATTACATACATGAATATAAGAGGTCAATGAACCCACAACTATGTGTTGACGTCAAGGGACTAGAGAGTCCCCAACATCAACATTTCAACCTCCCATGGGGCTAGACGAGAAGAGACGAGAATATCACCCTAAGCTTAAAGTCCCAAACAAGAAGGCACATTGAACTCTAGGCCAAATTTCCCCTAACCTACAGTCCAAGCGTGGATTCCTTTGCTTTGTAATTTTACTTTGAGTAATATTTGATTTTTATGTAATTTATGATTTTTATGCTTTTATATTGGAGTTTATACATTTGTAATAACAAAATTAAATCCTAAAAGTATTTAAACAACTAAAGAGAATGTTATTAAAATAATGTTTTGTATTTATTTTAGCAAAAAATAACTAAAGCAAAACTAACCAGAAGCTAAAGAAAGTTAGTATCAAAGTGATTAATTAAAAAAGTAATTTTATTAAACAATAAATTAATTTACTAACTACCAAAATTTAATTATAAAACATTAGTTATAGAACAATGTAAAGGATTGGTGTTTTAATAAAAAATTTTAGTTAGAAAAAAAATTAATTACAAAAGTAAACAGAATAACAAAAAGCTTATTCCTTAAAAAAACTAAAATGAGGAACATATATACATCATGTTATGATAATTATAGTGCATTATTTTCTTTTGAAGTTTTTTTATTTTCTTTTGAATTTAAAGTGTTGAATTAATAAAGATGGAGAGAGCCAAAATGACAAGAAACAAATTTAAAGCCTAAAGATTTGGATCTCAAGTTAAAATTTCTCCTCATACAGTGCATAGAGTTTTGGAATTACAAATCCATGTGAAGAATTGGGCCAGGTATATGGTTTTTAGTCATTCTAGAACAAGGTTACAACAAAAAGATCAAGAGAGAAAAGAAAGAAGAAAGCTTAGCTAAAATGGGATGGAGCGATGACGGTGATAACACAAGGCGAGGACCTTATATAAAACCAACAAAGCTTATCCTTGCTTCGTCCATTTGCTACTTCGCAAGGCCCCCTACTGTTGACAATCCCGTCAATCCCTGCTGAAAGAGAGGATGGATGATAAATCTAAAAGAAAAACCTCACTGCTACAAACATACCTCTGTCAGAGTTTTCTTCTCTGAAATTTTTCTCCTCCAAAAAAAATTATATTCATTTGTTGGCTGCCTGTTCATTTAATAATGATTGATAAAAAGTTCGAGTGGTTAGAAGTAGTTTTATCCAGTTGTTGAATGGTTCCAACAGTTATGGTAGTTTTTGGATCGATGAGCTGAATCAGATTTGATTATAACCAATTCCAATCATCCCTTTAATAAATAATATTACACTAAGCGGGTCTAAAAATCTAGTTATTAAATAGACGTCGAATTTTATATAATTACTATGTCTTTTTTTAAATGCTTTCAATTTACTCAAAAATAAATTCCTCTCTATATATTTTTAAATGCTTCCAATTTCCTTAAAATGATCCCTTTCAACACACTAAACCTTAAAAGCCTGTAAATCTGACATTTGCAATTGCTGAAAAATACTTAAAGTCCATCTTTATTTAAATACATATCTTCGTATTTGTTTTAGTCATATCAATTTCAAACATGTTGAATATTTCATAGATTTTCCATGTCATACATATTTCCTTTACTAAGGCATCCTCCAATCCATTCTTTAATTAACATAGCAATATCCCCTTTTGTTTATGACTTTGCACAAAGATAATGCCAAAGCCATAAAAAAAAATGGTATAATTCTATGTTGTAATTAAAAAATTCTATGCAAAGCCACACGTCTCATTTTTTCCTTTTGCATCATGCTCCATTACTTTATTGCCATAATATGATCTCGATAACCCATGATATCTAATTAACTAGAGAGGGCATGGAAATGTTTTCATGAGATGAAATAAAGTGCTAAAGTTATTATGTGGAAAAAACATATATATAATAATATATATCCTTATTTTAGGCATGGGACAATGTTTAAGTTATAACAAAAGAAAACGTGACATAACTTTTTGTTACATTATGGAGGGCAAGTCATGAGACAAACTTTGGAAAGTGAGGTATGTTGGGTGGAATATCACATGGCTTTAAAATATATAATATTGCCATAACTAACTTTTAAAATAATTATTTTCTTTCTTATAGTGGTGGGTGCATATATCGACAAGGGTGACATAAGGGTTTTTGGACATGTGTGTTATTGGTGAAATAAGACAACGTGAATAATGTGAGGAATGAGTAAAGGGTTATGCTTAGTAATAAGTTAAGTGTTACAATAAATTTACTTACGAACAATGCGTTAATATTTAACGAGAATAAGCGAAACTTTGCGCAAGTAGTGTGACTCGAGAGGGAACCTGACAATGCTTTGTCGGCTAAGTATTGTTGACAAAAATATTCGTCAACACTGTGTTTGATAGAGTAACACGCCTTAAGCCTAATATCTAAAGATTTCATGTCCATTCATTGGGTGATAACACCAATGGATGTTTTTCCATATGGTCCATAGTCAAAACCTACATAATATCGACCATGGCTATTTCAATGCCATTCATGATAGTATCAACCATTTTAGGAGATTGAAAATGAAGAATTGGTCATCAATCTATGCTATTATTTTCTCGATACCTTGTTCTTCACTTAAGATTACATGATAATTATTGAAATTAATATTTGTATTTATTTCTTTTATGGAGAGTTCTATTAATCTTTGGACCGAATCCTATTGAGAATCATATTGTCGTGGAGTTGGAGTAGTGTGAGATGGGCTATGTTTGAAATAAAGTGAGCATGATCGATATGGTGGATTATGAATGTTTCATTCAACATAATTATATGGAATGTATTTAGAGTATGATTATGGTATCCTCATCCCTTGAAAAAACCTATCATATGATCTCATCAGTGAATCATATGTTACCATTCCACTACATTAGTTCATTAATAATCAACTCATTGAGTGCCAACATGTCACAAAGTGAGATTTGAACCCAAGTGAGGAGGATAACAACTTTTCTTCACAACCGCTAGAGATACACCCAATTAACACATATTATTATTATTATACTATTAATAATTAACATATTACATTATACATATTTCATAACAACAACAACGATAAAAAAAAAAAAAAAAACAATTACTACTACTAATAATTAAGTCATAAAGCATGTCATTACAAAAGACAAAAATATAGATTTGGTGAAATTGGCCTGTCAATATTTGACCTTCAATGCAATATTAAAAATTACATATTTAATATACATTTGGTGACATTGGCCCGTTAAGATTTGACATTCAATGCAATATTGAGAATTACGTCCTTAAATTACCTCCACATCTCTACAATATTTTCTTTATAAATTACCTCCACATCTCTATAATATTTTCATTACAACTTCATATATGATGGATTGGTTTATGCTTAACTATTCCCTCTTTAAATAGTAACTACTTGAAAAAAGAACAAATATATCATAGTTTTGATTTGGTTGACTATTTCCTCTTGCAAATTCAATATATTCTACAAAGGAAAAGTGGTGTTATCACTCTTTTTGGATTTTGGTCAACAATCACTTTTGTTAATGCTTCAAATTGAAAAATATACAAATGTTAAATTATCTTATCCTTCTCGTATATGCTTAGAAAAATGATTTAGGATATTTTCTTGTCCATATGATTTCCATACAACACCCATTCTATCAACATGCCTAATGAAGTAGATAACTACAAACATTGTCCACATAGGTTGAACACCTTAAGAAAAACACTCACGAATGGATCAAATATCATTACACCAATGTTTACATGGTTAAATTTCTCAAAGAGGGAATTAGTCCATGATCATAGCTAATCTAGCCACTTGAGGCAATTGATTAATCCAAAAAAACACTATAGATGAAAATCTCTCATAACCTATCATTGATAAATGTGTTGGATACAATGATATGATATTGTCATTGATGTCAACAGAGTATAGGTGATGAGATCAAATCTTAGGAGAGATAACGTATCTCATCATGTAGAAGCCAAAGCCTACACAAAATAATCCCTTGTAAAGGATCGAGTTACAACAACCGTTAAATTAGTTTGGGATATATCCAGATCGTCAGATAGAACCAAGTGGAAGAACATGATAAGCGGATCCCATAAGACACGAAGTCTTGAAACCTACAAAGTCGTGAAGTAAACACCGACTGCCAGATCTCGTGGAGAAAATTCAGGTCAGTTCTCAGTCGTTGGATCAAGCAGTAGATAGAAAGCTTCAGTATTTTGGAGCTTCGCCACTTCAACGAATATTTGAGACAAGAATGAATCCACGTAGCCTCAAAGTGAATGAGGGCCATCAGATCTAGGAAATGCATGGTGACCGTTGGATGAGGATAGGCGGGTCTAAGAGTGGTCAACTTCGACGTTGTTGGATCATGTTGTCATTGATGTCAAAGGAACAATGTCTTGTCATAGTATATTGATGAAGTATCTATTGTCACTGTTGTAAATGAATGGATTTCAAGTGAAGTCATTGATAAATGAGGTCATGCATAGATGAAGATGGATCAATGTGTTGTCATTGATATATGATACATAAATGGTGTCATGCATAGATGAAGATGGATCGATGTGTTGTCATTGATATGTGATGCATAGATGGATGGATGCATTAATGTATTGATCGTTGGATCATGTGGTCATACATAGAATCAATGACAAAGGGACAATGTCATAGTGATATATTGTCATAGGTTATTCTAGTTGGATTGATGACTCATTATTGTCTTGTCATGGTTGATAGGAAGTACAAATGGATGAAGTCCAAAGTAGTTCCCTTATGGTGAAATCCCTCATGGAAGATGCTTTGCAGTTGAGTTATCCTAGAAGTATGGTTAGTGAACCCATGCTTAATTATGGAATAATGAGATGAATATCAGTGAATTTGTCATGAACCAAAATTTGTCATGAACCAATCCTAGATGGATAGTGTTTGTCATTCCATTTTCGGTGGTATGTGAAACGTCACATAACTCCTCACTGTTTGAGAGTTATGGCCTTACTAAGTTGGAGGACCCTCATGTGTTGGCTAGAAGTCCCAAAAGGTCAAAGAAGTCAAAGTTCTTACAAAGAAGAAATTATTTAAATAATAAAGTGAAGTGATGAAGTCAAAGAGGATTATTTAAATAATAAAGTTAATGGAGAACTTTCTAATTATGGAAAGTGGTTATAAGTGGGCTAACCCTAAAATAAGGAAAGTGGGTTAAGTGGACAAGTGGCCATGTGAACAAAGTGGCTAAGTGGACAAAGTTGGATAAAGGTGGCGATGTGGAAAAATGGTTATGTGGATATGTGAACAAAGTGGCCTAGTGGATGCTTTTAAGGAATCTACTTGGAGAATATAAATAAGAGGCAAGGATATCTTGTAAAGATATCTCTCTTGAGCATATATTGAAGATCTATTTTGAGGAAGAGAGTGATTGCAAGTTCTCATGGACGCATCAAAGTTTCCGTAAGTATGAGATATTGACGAAAAAAGTTTCAGAAGTTCAGAAACCCTAGTTTCTGAAGGAGCACCTGGGTTGTAGTGAGCCTTAGTGTGTACATACGCAGGATACAGTGAGGCATGGCATGTACACACGCGGGCTGAAGAAGATCAGAGCGCGTACAGTTGAAGAAAGTCACGGAGACTTGAGTGCGAGCTGGTGCCAGGTTCCTGAACGATGAAGCAAATTCCATATCTGCACTCTATGGGCTTAGATCTGCTATAGAAGTTCTGGTATGGTTACACGTTTGTTTTAATGGATACTCTTGCTTATGGTATGGTGAATTCTTAAAGCATTCTTGGTATGGATTTTGTGATATGGTTTTATTGGTTCATTGACTGAGTGAGAAAAACTCTTATGTTTCAGTACTAATATGGTTGCCATAGTATACTGGTTACTTATACATGATTGAGTAACATTCATATTGTATGGTTGAGGAGCATGTGTAAGTTGTTGGAGAGAATAGATGTGTTGTGATTGGTTATGGTACAGATTGGACAGTGAAGGGAAGAAGTGGATGTGACAAAGGATGCAGAAGATCTGAGTTTTCATGGAGAGAGAAAACTCTATATCTTAAGGAGGCACACGCAGGTGTTGTGAGCCATACTGTGTCCATACGCACACTGCACTATTGGTAGGACACATACATACGCATGTTGCGCTACTGACAGGTTGCGTACCTATTGACAGATTGGTATATGTTGAGGATTGAATCCTCTTCTCAGTTGGTGTTGATTTGTGTAAGATGAGTCTTGCATTGTAGAGTTAGTGTTATTGTGTAGTTGTAACTCTATTCAGTTGTTGTTGATAAACCCAAGGATTGTAGTCCATAATAAAAATAAAATTGTACATATTGTTACACATTATTTTGTTCATCCCAGTGATCCATTGAAAAACATGTGTTCATGTTCCCAAAAAGAGTCTTTTTCCACGAGGGAGGTGACTAGCTTTCTCTTCTCAAAAACCCTATGAAGAAAGGTCATCGTAGGTTGCAATATACACAGGGTGCAGCGATGTGTGATCGTATCTCCATGCCCTAAAGCTGGACCGCGACATCTCTGCAGGCTTCTCTATAGCTAGGGTGCGACGATGTTAAAATACTAAGAAAATGTCAAGTTTCACAAAATTTCTAGAAAGGGATCTTCTAGAAGATGAGGTGGCGTCCGAATGGTTTTGATCTTACTCGCTTCTCTGATTTGGTGGGATCATCCTAATATCTTCAACCATCTCTCTTTCCCCTATATAAAGAGGGATCTCTCATGGAAAATTTTAAGCAAGAATAAGAAAGGTTAAGGTGAAACTAAGGCTAAGAATTGGATGAGGAATTCTACTTCGGCTCATACTTGAGAGTTTAATTTCAGTTCATAAAGTCATTGTGGATATTCTTCATTCAAGGTTGGAACAAGTGTGTGTGTTGGAGAAAAGGGTCATCGAAAGGGGACCTTGCGACATCAAGGCTTTGGTTTTAATCTCCACTTTCATTTTAATATAATGCAGTGATATGTTTCTTTCCCATAAAACTTGTTTTGTTTTATTGTATGACTCCTTGATCACATACACAGGTTCTCGTTGAGTTCATTATATTAATTTCATTTTGGTTGGCTTGTGTTTCCTTTCAGATTCAATATCACAGGAGCATTGGAGTGGAGCTAGGATGACGATGGCAGGAGGGAGCGATATTTAAACGGTATGTTGCATATCTCTTGTTAAATAGTGAACTCAATAGTTAGAACTTAGGGAAAGTGTCATATTCTGTTTTGTTTTGTTCTAAATCTAGGTGGATCTGTTTATGTCCGCATTTACCGATTAATCCCATAACAAAATTGGAAACCATATTGGGGACCTTTCAGCGTGTTATGTCTTATGATTTTCATGACATTAAGCACATTGTGCAACCCTATCTTAACGATCTCCCGACGCATTCCATGCGTCGACAAGATCACCCGACACATTTAAGGGCCATTTTCGTACACTGTCGTTATTATCGCATACGTTTGAAACCACACATATGCATTTTTTGTGTGGAGTCTGGTCGACTTCTTGGTTTTATCGTGTCGATACACGAGATTCGAGTAGACCCCTTGAAGGTTGAAGCTATTCTTAATCTACCTCCTCCTTCCACACTACGCCAACTCCAAAGTTTGAAAGGGAAGGCAAAATTTTTGCATCATTTCATCCCCAATTACATTGAACTGACGAAAGGCTTCACTCGACTACTCAAGAAAGGTTGTGAGTTCATATGGGACGACACTGCAAAAACATATTTTGAGGCTTTAAAACTCGCTTTAACCCATACACCATTATTGTTTCCCCCTGACTATAGCCGAGATTATTTCCTCTACTTAGTTGCTTCAGACTCTACCATTGCTATGGTCGTAGTGCAAGAGGATGATTCACATGTGATATACTATTTGAGTCGGAGTCTCACGACTACCTAAACCAAATACTTACATGTGGAGAAATTGGCCTTGGCAGCTGTTCAAGTTGTTCAACGTTTTTGTCACTACATCTTATTACTCAGGACCACAGTCATTTCCGATTGCAACCCCATGAAACATATCTTTACTCAAAAAATGTTGGGGGGAAATTACTCCAAATGGATAGTGATTCTCCAGGAGTTTGACTTGGAGTTTGAACGTGCCAAGTCAAAGAAATCTTTGGTTTTTCCTGAATTGATACGTGACCTTCCCTCCACTGAGACAGAAAACGTGGCAGAGGATTCCTTACCTGATGAATCCATTTTTCTGATCAGTTCTGATGACGTATGGTACGAATATATCATCATATATCTCCAGACTCAAACTTTTCAGCTTGATCTCTCTAGTATAGACCGTTGTCGTATACGATATCAAGCTTGTCAATACATCATCCTTGGTGATACCTTTACCATCGTGGTATTGATTCCATTTTTCGACGATGTCTCACCTACGATGAAGCTGAGAAAGATTTGAATGATTGTCACTCTAGATCATGTGGCGGTCATATGTCTGGGTATGCCACTTTCCAAAATATCTTGCAAGCGGGTTATTTTTGGCCTTCTTTGTTTAAGGACTGCATTACTGTCGTCCAAAAATTCCATGCTTGCCAAACTTATAATAACAAGATAAGATATCATCTTGCTCCATTACATCCTGTAGTTTCTGTTGGTCCATTCGTCAAATGGGGCATTGAATTCATGACATGTAACCCTCACTCGGCCGGGGGGAATGGATACATTATTGTAGCTATGGATTATTTCACTAAATGGGCCGCAATGATGCCTACAATTGATAAGACCGGGAAAACTACAACATTGTTCATATTCAATCATATCATTACTAGGTTTGGTGTCCCCCAAGCCATTGTTACTGATCACGGTAATCATTTTCAAAAATTTATGATGTCTGAACTTACTGACAAGTTGGGTCTTCGCCATGAAAACTCAACCCCCTATTATCCACAGGCCAATGGCTAGGTTGAAGCAATTAACAAGGTTATAATTACTATTCTTCAACGGATGATAGGAATTCATAAGACAAACTTGCACATGATGTTGTTCTCAACATTATGGGCCTATCAGACATCTGTTAAGTCTGCCACATGATTCACACCTTTCCAGCTAGTCTATGGTATCGAAGCAATTTTTCCGATTGAATGTGAGATACCATATTTGAAATTAGCCATTGAAATTCTCCCTAACACCTCTGCTGAAGAGGAACATCCTTTGTATTTGATGCAATTAGACGAAACTCGTCGTGATGTCACCTTAGTCATTGAAACTTAGAAGAAATGTGTCAAAGCCCAATACGACAAGCATGTCAAGCCACGTGTTTTTTCTGAAGGTGATCTAGTTCTTCTTTACGAGCAAGATCGTGATTTTCTAGGCGTCGGTAAATTCGATCCCATGTGGCGGGGGCCTTATATTGTCAAACGAGTGTTGGAGAAGGGATCTTATGAGTTGGTTGATTGTGATGGAACCCCTTTGAGTGAACTTGAAAATGGACTTTACTTGAAGAAGTACTATGCTTAAGTCATTTTTGCATGGGTGGTTGTATTTTAGTGTTTAATATTCTTGTGTGTTTTTTCATTGATTGGTTTCGACCTTTAGCTGCTTACCTTGCGTTGTGCTTGGTTTTTAGATGTCAGTGTCTTCACTACCCTAACTTGGCTTCGTTGATGGCGCTAGTCGCAGTACTCAGAACTTAGCCTCTGTTGCTTGGGAAATCTATGCACCTATAGATGAATTGATTAGTCTACATGGTGTTTGCCTCGGTCGTGCAACTAACAATATCACATAATACAGTGTTGTAATCGAATTGTTGACCGACGTTGTTTGACTTGGAATTCGTCACCTTATTTTATGACTCGATTCACAGTTAGTAGTCTTACAGTTGAGTAATGTTTACTCCATTCAAAGTTCTACATTGTTAAGGGTATATTTAGGAATTCGCCTCTTGGAACGTCATTTTGATTACACTGAATATCAACACATTCCTAGGTGTCTAAATACATTAACAAAGACTTTGGATAATTATGTGTTAAAAAAACATTTGAGACATTTATAAAAACCAATCACACTTTGTATATACAACAAGTAAGCCGGTAGAAGCCTCATATATATATATATAACGATTAAAGTTTACAAAAAAAGTTTTTTTCGAAGACCAAAATATAAAAAATATGAAGCACATGGCTTCATATACAATAGAGTATCAAGGATGATGTTCTCCATAACATGCAACTTCCTGTGCTACTCTACAGAGTAGTCGACCGATGGAAGCAAACATTCCCACTGTGTGGCACTGATAATGCCTTGGGATATCATCAATGGAGGCATCTGGGATGTTCATTATGAGTCCCTCTAGATTCTTCTCTAGGGTCTCGTAGTCAGCAACAACTACTTTTGCTACATCAACTCTTTCCCCTCGCCTCTGAATGGGGGATGAACTAGGAGGATGATAAGGTCCCATGTCTGCATTATCAAAGAGCATTTGATTAGTCATCGAATAAACAACATAAAAAACATTTTATATTAAAAAAATCACAAAAATATCACAAAAACAAAATGTCCTTCTTACCTATGTCCCCCCATTGGGAACCCTCGGGAAGAGCCAAGTCTGGATCTCCTCGGAAGTCTAGTCCGACATATTCATAGTCACCGACCATGAGCATTTGAGTTCTCAACCATTCAAAGAAGACATCGTTATATCTAACGATGGGACTGGCACCATGCCGTGCCATGAGGTTGACCCACCTCTTCATTCTCAGATCATGTGGGGTAGGTATACCCCACTCTCCCTGTAAATGAAAAACTGGGACCCTCTCCAAGAATAAGGATACAAAAATCGAACTGTATCCAAATTGTTTCAATCCTCCACTCCTGCACTTGGTGAGTTGTTTTTTCATACTCTTGAGAACCCCTTCACACCAGTTGAAAACTCAGGGATCCATACACTCCAACGCATACTGAAAATAGCTCTGAAGAGCCATATGGGGAGATACACTCCCTGCCATGCGTGTGATGGTATAGAGGATGGTCCGTAGAGGAAAGTCTCAAACATCTCTTATATCGAATTTACCGCTATGCTTCTGAGTACCTGACACACAATGCTCACTGATATAGTGGTTCATAGGATCATTTCCACCCTTGCTACCTGTAAGTGTTACTCGTAACCCACATCGAGATAACATGGTCAAGAAGTAGATATCCTCGATATCTATCGTAAGAGTGTGAGAACCCACATGGAATGCCTTCTCGTTCACATCCCACATGTGAACTAGTTACTCGAGTAATCTCAGTTGGGCCCTCATACCTTGGATTTTGAAGAATTTCAACAATCCACACTGTCGGAGGGCCATTACCATTCCCAAGTCATTCCCGACGAAATAGTCTTCCTCCTCGTGCTATATTTCGCTCCATTCCAACATTTTTACCATGGAAAACCTACAATGGAACAATACAGAGAGATTAACATCTTTATCTTCTTTCCTAGAAACTTTTTATTAGCAAATTCATCTTAAATTTTTTTTTGAACTACGCACGTCGTAGGCCTGGGCATTCGTACAATGCGGAGTCGTTGTAGGCCAACTACAGGGCCACTTGTGACAATCTTAGATTGTCATAGGGCCCGATATAGGGCACCTGCGACGACCTCTGCGCATAGGTACCCTCAAAAACTTAACTCAAAAATTTAATTTTAACCAATGAAAAACAAATTTTGATCCATGAAAAGTTGAAAGAGATGAAAATTACCTATTCTGTGGAGACCGTTCGTCGAATGATTAGTTTTGCCCTTCACAATCCGTAGTGGAAAATAGAGGTAAATAGGGGGTTTTAGAGCAAGGTTTGGGTGAAATGACAAATAGAATAGTGAAATGAAGTTTTTACCCATTTTTATTGATTTTTTCACTTTTTCATTTATATTTTATATTATTTCATGTATTTTACCTAAACCCTAAAGTCCTAACGACTTTGCAAGTGTTGAATTTTTGCAGATGAAAAGTCTAGGAGTAAAACATTGGAACAAGGATTCGTTTTTTGGTATGTTTTTATACATTTTTCACATGTACAGATCCTTTTAGGGTTTTTCAGGAAAAACTCTGAGCTTAGTTTTTGTTCTTTCTCGTGCTCATAAATCAATGAGAATGTAACCGAGTATACTTTTATCGCTTTTTCGGACTCGTAATGGTAACACGAAAAACGAAAGCTATGGAGTATCCTTTAAGCTCTTTTCACACTCCATAAAAATGAAAAGATTGCCAAGCGACCTTGTTCTTTTCACGCTCGTAAAAGTATTTGAAGAAAACATTTGACGAGTGGTAGTTTATCACTTTTTCAGTCTCGTCGGATTAATTTACGAAAAAGGACCTGATGGAGTTCTGTTTAAGTGTTTTTCAAACTCTCTAAACATGAAAAAACCCTGAGTTTTCTTTCTTTGGACTCATTAAACAAACATCAAAAGACCCATATGGGATCGAAATACTCCTTCTTAGGGTTCATTAAACATACTATGAGGGACTAATCTGAAGGATGAGCTTACATTAACAAGCATATTTTATCCTCCTCAAGATTGCGTAAAAATAAAGAGCTACTCGCCAGAAATGGTGGGGGGAAATTGGGAAAGGAACGTGTCTTTGTACTTGTGTTAGTGGCATTAATAGTCGCTCTTGAACATGACACCCCCCTTCATCATTGTATCTGGGTTGGGAAATCCATTTGTCTCTCGTTTGACCATCCACATGTCCATATGTCGAGTCCTCCTTGAGTTAATGCTGCCAAGACTATTTTCGTGTCATTCATATGTTCAAGAGAAGTCCAACCTGAATAAGCCTTCTACCGAGTCAACCATCTGCAGCTATAAATTTTCTACCATGTCGGCCTTCCTCGAGTCAGTTTCAAATCACTTCACACTCTGATCTACTTCAAATATGTTACTTATTTCGCGTCATTGATGGGGGATACATTAAGGCCCTCTTATGACGAGTCTTTTCCTGTCGAATTCAACTCATTATCCGAGAACAAGACTTAGAAATCATTTGGTACCTTAGATCCTGCATGCCTCAATGGTAGGTCTCTTCGCTTCCAACAGTGGGTTCACATCATCGACCCCTAATTGGGAGATTCCATCGAGTGTTCGACTTCAACGCATTTATTCACATTCATTGGATTGTACTAGGGTACCTTGGGAGTCATTGACATAAATGGTGATTTCCCTCGCACTTGTTAATAGTTCTCATCATTGACCAGGAATCAAGTGATTTCTACCATGTTCGACTTGGGGTATAAACACAGCTGAAAGTATGGGAATGCCTACCTCGAACAATGGTGTATTATTATGTTGATGCTTGACTGTTTGCAGGTCCCGGATCAGTGCACTCCTTGTTCGACACAAACATTTTTACATAGTATTTCAGCTGTCACAAGTTCCGGCTTCATACTTTGGAGGGAATTTTGTTACACATTATTTTGGTCATCCCAATGATCCATTGACAAACATGTGTTCATGTTCCCAAAAAAAGTATTTTTCCATGAGGGAGGTGACTGGATTTATCTTCTCAAAAACCCTATGAAGAAAGGTCATCGTAGGTTGCACTATAGGCAGGGTGCGATGATGCCTGATCGTCGCTCCATGCCCTAAATCTGGATTGTGATGTATCCATAGGCTGCTCTATAGCTAGGGTGAGACGATGTCAAAAGACTAAGAAAATGTCAAGTTTCACGAAAGTTCTAGAAGGGGATCTTCTAGAAGATGAGGTGGCGTCTGAATGGTTTGAATCTTGCTCACTTCTCTGATTTTGTGGGATCACCCTAATCTCTTCAACCATCTCTCTTCCCCTATATAAAGAAGGATCTCTCATGGAAAAGGTTAAACAAGAATAAGCAAGGTTAAGGTGAAACTAAGGCTAAGAATTGGATGAGGAATTCTACTTCAGCTCATACTTGAGAGTTTCATTTCAGTTCATCAAGTCATTGTGGATCTTCTTCATTCAAGGTTGGATCAAGTGTGTGTGTTGGAGAAAAGGGCCATTGAAAGGGGACCTTGCGACATCAAGGCTTTGGTTGTAATCTCCACTTCCATTTTAATATAATGCAGTGATATGTTTCTTTCCCATAAAACTTGTTTTGTTTTATTGTATGACTCATTGATCACATATATAGGTTCTCGTTGAGTTCATTATATTTGTTTCACTTTGGTTGGCTTGTGTTCCTTTGTAGATTCAATATCACAGGAGTGTCGGAGTGGAGCTAGGATGACGATGGCAGGAGGGAGAAATATTTAAATGGTACGTTGCATATATCTTGTTAAATAATGAACTCAATAGTTAGAACTTAGGGAAAGCATCATATTTTATTATGTTTTGTTCTAGATCTAGTTGGATCTAGGGAGATCTGTTTATGTCCGCATTTACCGATTAATCCCATAACACATATATCTTGTTTTCTTTTTGGTGATGGATTGTTGATGCTATATGTTGTTTTTATCTATTGTTGATATATGTTCACATAAAACTGGTTATAAATGAAAATAATAAGTGATGAGTAAATGGTGATTGCTAACTAAGGAGTTTTTTTGAAGGGAAGTTTAAAAAGAGCCCTACACTGATTCACCCCCCCTCTCAGTGTGGTCGGTGTGTCCAACAATTGGTTCCAGAGCATGCCTTCACTATAATCTTAACAAGCTTGGAGGAGATCCATGGACACACAAATTGATGATGAAGTTCCAATCCTTCATGAGGAAAATTATTCAACATGGAGAATAGAAATGAAAGTGTGTTTGAAGGAAAAAGGAGCAGGTGTTTGGAAAGCAACTATTGGTGGATCATCTCCCTTGAAGAACAAGTCAAAGTTTGCATCTCAAAAGGAAGAAAAGAAGAATGATGCATTGGATCTCAAGACCATTCTCAATGGACTCTCAAGTTCTATCAAAGAGAGCATGGGACAATGCACTTCCACCAAGGATCTATGGATAAAGTTAGAGAAGACATACCAAGGAAAAAAGGAAGACACTAAAGACAACTCCATCAAGAACAATTAAGGTAAAGAATCTCCACAATCCTCTGATTGCAATAATTCTAAAGGTGATGATGTTGAATGTTTCTCTACATGTGAAGAAGAAGATCTAGAAATAGTTTGCATAGAATCAGATGATAATTATCCCATGGAAGAAGTAGAATAAGAACTTTCAAAGATTAAAAAGAAAGTTGATTGGGGTCTATATGAATACAAGTATGACCATAGTTATATAGACTATAGCCATGTTTTTGATAACACTAAAAGGTTTCTTGAAAAGAATCAAAAGCATATTTTGAAACTAAAGGAAATGCTCAAAGAACAAGAAGAAAGTAAAAGGTCTCAATTAGAAGAAAAAGAAGAAGAAAAGAAGATTGAAATAGAAGAAAATAAGAAGGTAGATAATGAGATTAGCAAAAGTCTTGAAGTTAATGTCCATCTCAAGACCCAAATTGAAGAAGCCAAAAGGGTATAGGAACTACTAAAGAATAAAGTAAATGAAAAGGAAGAATCATGTCATAAGTTGGAAGTTGAAGTTGTTGATATTAGAAAGAAAGTAGAGAATTCAAACAAATTCTTGAACAACTCAACAATCTTGAATGAAATATTGTATAGTTAAAGATCACCAAATGATAAATCAGGTCTTGGATACAACAAAGAAGCTACACATGTTGAAGCAAGAACCTCAAAGAAGCTTGAGGTAAGTCCCTCATTCTCAAGACATGGAAATAATATTGCAAGTCAACCATCTACACAAGGGAAGGAAACTTTCAAAAGAAAAAAGCAATGAAGACATTAAGAAGCCATCTTTACACCTCAAAGAAAATTCAGAAGAGAGACACCTTCAAGATGGACACCAAAGAAAAGGTATGAAAATGTTTTTCATGGTCAATGTTACTCATGTAATGAATAAGGCCACAAAGCTTTGGAATGTAGATATTATGCAAGGAGAGATAATGAAATATTTCATAACACCCTAAGGTGTTGGAGATGTGATCAAGTAGGACACATTGTTGCTCACTGTCACACCATGAGATGCTACAGCTGTAGTGGATTTGACCACAAATCCCAGGTTTGATGGAACATAAGAAGACAATCCCTGAGGAGTGTATCATATAGTATGACTAGAAGAACATATGAGGCTAGAAGAGAAGACAATGTCGAAAATATGGAAGCTCAGAGCTCAAGTTTTGAGAAGTTGGGACACCTTCAGAAGTGGGTAAAGAAGACTGAACAATCATAACAGAATGGAAGCCCTAAGGCAAGCTCAAGATTTACTTCTTCTGAAGAATATGTTGGTTACATTGGTAATAGTCACGTACATACATGAGCAGACCTATAAATGGGTCATGCACATATGTGAGTTGTATGTATAGCAGGCTGTGTACAGTTGGTAATAGATTTTGAAAAATTCGATGCATATGAGTTGCATCATGGTATGATGGTATAACTCTGTGTTGCAGGGTATGACATGGTTTGTTGTAGGGTCTGACGTGGTTTGTTGCAGGTTTTCACGATTACATGTTGGCATACATAATTTTTGTATGTATGGTGGTGACATATGGTTGAGTGTTGAAATATTATATTGGATGAATGGTACTAACCCTAGAGTGTGGATTGAAACATTTTTCTGTTGAGGTACAATGTTGGTTGTGACAGTGAAGTTATGGCACATTTGTTATGAGATATATCATGATGATGCTAGCTCACCATTAGATTTGAACGTTTTTATGACGAAGTAGCGATGAATTTTCGTTGGCATAGAGTTGTTTTTGCGACCAAAATGATTTTTTTTCCGTCGATCTAGCGGCCACACATGGATCTTCGCCAGTCTAGCGACTGGGAAAAGAAGCCTATTCACAATAGGGAAAAGTTCGGCTAGCGATGAATGTTAGTCGGTCGAACGACTAATATTAGTCGTAAGAGTGACCAAGACAACCCTGACAAACTTATTCAATAAACCACTCTGAGTCGGTAGAACGACGAATATTAGTTGCTAGAGCGACTAAACCATCAATTAAAAAGGTCAAACGAAGGAGGATAAGTTAGTCGCTAAAGTGACCAAGTGACCTAGTTTGAGACCAAATGGAAATACAAGTGACTAACACGTTGGTTGCTCTAGCGACTAACACGTTGGTGTTTGCGACCAAATGGCAATACAAGCGACGAACATGTTAGTCGCTAGAGCGACCAATGTTGGGTTTTTTTTTTTTTTTTTTTTAAATTATGTCATTCACACAGGAATAGAGAAGAGCAGTGAGTGTGTGAGGAGAGGATGATTGTATGCCTAAGAAGGCTATTTTAGTTCTCCCTTGAATAAGAAGACGACCAATAATCATTGCCCGTGGTTTTTTCCTGATTTGGGTTTCCACATAAATCACTGTGTCAAGTGTATGAATGATGTGCTTGGTTTAATGTGTGTTTCATCTTGCTTATTTTATGATCTCTTATATGCTATGTTTTGCTTCCATTGCCCAACAAAGGAAATGGTGTTTCTGGTGGACAACAAGCATTTGTATATCTAATTTTGATTGCGTTCACTCTAAGAAATTTAAGCAGACTTGGGATTATGGCTATGGTGTGGAATGCAGTGAATCAAATAGTAGAAACTCGGGGTATGTTGCTCAACAACACACAAAATATCCCACGGATTGCTCAGTTACACACAAAATTGCTTGGCTCTCGCACACAAATTTCAATCAGAAGTTCAATCATATTCAGAAACTCTAGTTGTATGTGGTCTCCTCGAATGGCATTGGTTTCTTTCACTTCGTTTTTGGTAGGAAGAAGTTAAAAACATCAAAGAAAATTTCAAATTGTTGTTGTCATCTCAGACGGTGTATTTTGCAGCCTTTAAGATCTTGAATTTTGAACAGTACCATCAAATTTAGTACCTGGGTGTTGTATCATCGTGTTAAAAGATGAAGAAAATGTGGACAATTGCTGAACATTAAAAGTGTTTTCCAGTAAGAAACTTGTTGTTATAATAGGACGTTGGAAGGGAAGGACAAATTTTTGTGGTTTCACAAATATTATGTCACACACTCAAATCCAATTTGTCAAGAGGCATGGTTGGTTCATTACAGGGCGTCATTGAGGAGAAACATCATCCAAGAGTGCTAAATCATAGTTGAACAACAATTATCAGAATGTCAAACAATGCCCAAATGATATGCTAAAGGAGTGAAACAAATAATGCCAAGGGAGTCAGCTCATACAATTTCAATTTTAAAACCAGTAAAATTAGCAACCCACCAAGGGAATTCACAAATTCTCATGCAATTGCAATTTTTAAATCAATTAAAGGATCGCGATTAAATTGAGAACACCAAATTTTTTCTTGAAGTCATTTTCAAGCGTAGATGTTAATGAGATTACCAATTTTGTTTTGGGAGCCGACATTAACTGAAAAGGTAGATTTTATGGAAGGGCCTTCTATTAAGGAAATCCCTATTGCAACAGGGATTCAATGTTTTATAAATATGGCTATGGAGTGACTGATACTGATGGTATGAACCCTCTATCAGTTCATCAACTAACAGGTCGATCTGTGCCACCAATTTTGAAGGAAACAACTACAATTATAAATGAAGGCAATTACTTTTGGGTGAAAAACATAAATAATGGCTTTAATGCCTTCTTCAATCTGATAAATGCTTGATCATATGTATTGATTCTTTATTACTTGAGTTGTTTATCAATCCATAAATGATGTGTGAATAATGGTAACTAATAATGAGCAGTTATGGATGTAGAAGATTCACCAACCCCCCACCATAGTAACAAATCTAAAACATATTTTTCACGAATGAGAAATGTGTGAATCATCGACCTATAATATCACTATGGATATCGACAATGTTGGCCAAATGTAGTAGCAAGGAAAGTGTTAATAAATAGGCAATAGATTTCACAAAGTGTGGGTTATTGTAGAAGTGAAAATCAACTTTGGAGTTCACAAAAAATTACGAGAGGAACATTGAACATATGAGAGCTTATAGATATGGATTTAATACAAAGTAATCCTAACATGTAGCATATACTCCAACAAACAATATGGATGGCATTATTTGACATACTCATTGGATACATCAATGCAATTACTATAGATTTTTCTCAACAGTTGCACAAAATACCATCGTAATTCGAGGTTTTTAGGTTGGCACAATATTTTAAGATCTTGGAACATTAGAGACATTGGAGGATCATTGGAATTCCATATTACTTAATGAAGTTGCTCCAAAGGATGGATATATAAGTCCAATCGAGAGCATACACAGTTGTAGCACACCATGGGTTGATTAAGCTATTTGTTTTTGATGAATTATGAAGAATACAACCATATGTCACATGGGACATGTTCATTATCCATCCTGAAGAAAATGTAGCATCAAAACCATGTATTGAAGACTCATCACATGCTTTAGAACATGTGCCAACACTAGTAGGTGAAGAATCCATGGATGCTACAGAGCCTATATCAACTATTGCATAAGAAGTAGCAGAGTGTGAAGAAGGAATAGGAGGATATCTCCTCAATATATTAGGAACTAGAATCAAATATTTCTAGGGCTGTAATGGAAAATACCTTAGCCCAAGCTAAGGAGCCATTTGATATTCTAGATTCCCCATAGCAAGAAGATCCTGCCACCCTGTTAGGGGTTCCAATTGTTAAAGGAAAAGAAGAAATCAACAACCTTGTTGATGAAAAGACACTTGTGATACATGAAGAGAGTAGCTATGTTATTGAGCATATTCCAAAGAGGATAAGGAGATATGGTTCAAATAGGTTGCAAAAGAGGATTCTAACACACATTGTGGCCACAAATTTAGTTAAATTTTTTATGAGACAGTTGTTGATTTCTCAAGGTGAAGTAGTAATGGAAGCAATAAGAAGAATAAAAAGGTGAGAACTTTGTTTTTGTCATTGAGCATAACCAAGTAATCACTTAGTTGGAAGAGAAATTTTCTTTAACCTCAATATATTTTAATGAAAATTTAGAAGCCCTCGGTAATGAAAATACCAAGATAAAAATTGACCTGGTAAAGAAAATGCAAGAAACTACAAAAAAGGATTAGGAAATTGCAAGATTAACATATGTATGTGAGGAGATTATTGAACAAGATTACAAAATGTTGGCACATATACCACTTGCTAGGGTCTATGCTTTATACTTAAAATATCAATGGTACAAATTTAACATTGAATGATACATATCTCTTATGAAGACGGATTTCCAAAACACTTGGAAATTTTGTGAATTGTATTTTGATATCATCCCTAAAAGGAGAAATCTCCTTTGCAAACCTTACCTACACAACTAGGCGTTGCAACAAATATTGAGGTCACCAAACCCCTATGTTGGGGGTGTGTAAATATGATCATTTAAGTATGGGTTACATAATGAAACTATGAGCTTCACAACTACAAAATAACATGAGCCTAAAGAGATTATAGTAGAATTGAAGATAAGAGTAGAAGGGGCCAGACAAAGTAAGGTATGGAAAAATCATATTCACCTAACAATAGATCCATATGCCTACCCAATTCTAGAGAGAATACACTTGGAGGTTGCAAAAAACTCATCAACACCTCCATAAATGAGGTACTGCGGAATATAGATTCGAGGTGACAACCACTAACATAGAAGCTATGGTAAAGAGAGACACACTCACTACTAGGACACAAGAAAATTCTCCATAGAGTTGATTCATATATTGAAGGTCTCATGGTGAACATATCCTAGTGGATACGGTTGAAGTTCTAGTCCCCCTCCTACTATACCCCATTCCATACTTTAGGTAGTCAGGAGAACCTGACATTGATATTCTAAAGGCAAGAACAAATGCCAATGTTACATGAGGATATTAGATGTATGGGAGGTATTGAATGAGTTTAGGTGAACTATAAACAAAAGCAATAGCTACAAATTTCTATGTAAAATATGATAAAATATGCTTTACTTTTTAGGTTAATATTTTAGGAGGTAAAGTTAGGGAATATTTTGTATATAGGATGTGTTTGTTGTGAACAAATTTACATAGATAACAATTGTGAAATAGAGGTAGTTTATGAAGTATTATTTTTATCTAAAATTTGGATAGTTTAGAATTTAGTTGTGAGGTGCAAGTCTTCAAATTGAGACGATAATATTTTTCCTTTCTTTGATACTAACATTGTTTAGAGATGCTTATGTGTTTTGTGGATTATGGATGCTCAACGTTATTGTCTTTGTGATCCCTTGGTTCATGAGGCATTTTCCTCATAAAAAGCATTATCAATATGGACATCATCCTTGAGGTGCAAGTCCTTGAATTGATTTCATAACATTCTCCCAAATTCACACAAGTCCTTGTGTGATAAATAGCATACTTGCAAATGAAAGAGAGGTCGAATTTACATATCAAACACTAG